>OY284493.1:3000000-3492878 GCA_958336395.1 Ctenicera cuprea
GTAAGAAAAGTATATTTGAAGCGAGCAAATAAGATAATTCGTATTAACATAACCTCAATAAATCGTTTACGGAGAGTCATTAAATGTAGTATTTAAAACGCAAGTTTCTATTAAATAAACACGCAAAAGTATCTGAATTTGAATGTAGTAGTATAAAATTGTACTGGGGTAAGTGTTTCCACAGTAAAAAATACTAATACCTAGTCACAAACAATACGTGCGATCACATTAGTATCATCGAATACATGTGCAAAACCAACAGAAGGGTTTAATACCAAGTAAATTCAATAGTAGTGATGCTTTTTTAACATGGGCAACAATCTAATTTTTTTCTATTTCGTATGTTATTATAGGTAAATTCCAATAAATAACTTTTTACACAATTTGTTAACCACATACTGTTTGTTTAGGCCGTCTTGGCTGCCCCGGCTACCCAGGATGGCGAAAAGACCCACCTGGAGCAACTGGCTACACAAATCCAAACTGCAACCAGTGACATCACCACCACCCTCCAGAAAAACCTACCCGACACTAAAACTATTAGTGAAGCTATCACCACTCATACTGGTGAATTTACCCACGGTGTCGAATCCATCCTTAAGAAATTGCAAACCGAGGTAATGTTTTTTCTACAAAATCCTCAATAAATTAAAATAATTACAATGTATAACCCATTTTCAGATCGACAACAACAAGGGAAAACGTGACGATCTTCTCAAGGAAATTTCCGGAAAAGTGAGCGAAAGCCTTGCCTCAATCCACCAACTTACTGGCCCCGATGCCACCAAGAAGATAAACGAAGTGAGAACCGAATTGGAAAACAATGTAAAGAATATCGCTGGTGAATTTGAGAAGTTGGGAAAAAATATCCAACCCAATCTTGAACGTTAGTTATACATATTATTTTAATATAATCATTAATGATATCAGGTGGACATATTTGTGGCCCCAAAATGAATTGAATTAGTTTTAAGTCACATCAGAAATAATTCGAAAGCAAAGAATAACCAAAAAATGATTTTTCAGAGGCCGGAGATAATATAGGTACCTTTGCCCAGGGTGTACTCGGCGATTTCCTTAAAACTGTCGAAACCTTCAAAACTCAAGTTAAAGACGCTGTTGACAAGAAGAACTAAGAAGACATTTTAGCTAAGGCTAATTTAAGAACCACCTTGGTTTGTCAACTATTGATTATTAGGCAGTCAAATTTAATGAAATTTTCTCTAATGTCGAGGAAGCACCAGAATTGTTGAATCTGTAATAGATTCCATAATTTCAGGCAATAAAAATTTTATATGTATTTGTGTTTTAATGTTTCAAGTGCAAATTAAGTTTTTAGATAACAATTTTTTGTGCGCTTCAGCGTGACCCTACATAAATTAATGCATGACTGCTAAATAATCCGAGGGAGTTTTTTCGAAGAGAAATTTTGTTTTGGAGAACATTTTTCAAAAGAAATGTTTTCTTGCGATTTTTTTCTCGAGATATATCAGTATGGGAGAAATTTCCTTAAGCGAGAAATTTTTTTGTGAATTGAAATTTTTTATGTAGAGGATAATCTAAGTAATTTTATAATACTACGTTTTACGAGACATATTGATAGAGAACTTTAAAATAAATCGAATGTTGTTACATTCTCATACTTCTAGTGTGGGAAGGTACTGTGATTGTGAAAAAATTCGATTCTGAGATACAGGTTTTAGACATCTAGATACTTAAAAAATGTACGTGTTTGTAAATCTCGTTCTATCAGGAAATGCTATGGTTAATTTTATTGGAATTTGAGGGATACATGCACCAAAATCTTAGGACAGTAGGGCGGACTTTTAGGAAATTTGTAATGCTTATAGGTTTAACAAAAAATCATCGTAACCGGAAACGCAAGTTAAATAAGATTATTTTATTTCAGTTTTCTTTGTATAATAGGACTGTTTACAAATCTAACTTCAAAAAATTTTGATAGAAAACATTGACGCATTTTAATTCATTGCGTTCGAATTTTTTGACTGCAGATTGGTGGGCGTTACAAATTTTATTAAATTTTGGCCCGAAATTGACAAAAAATTACTATCATGGCAACCCTAGGAGGACATAGTATTATCATACGTTTTTTTTTTAGAAATCAAATAGCCATAAAAATGTTGTAAATTATTGTCAGTAGGTTCATTTTCACAATTTTTTTAAGAAATTTTTTAGAAATAGGGAGCGGGCTTATTATTTGGTTTTGTTTCACATTTCCCTAGTTTCTCTGTGACATCCTGTATGACTGTAAAAATTAAAAAAAAGTAGTGCTTTTAAATTCACTAAATTGCAAATGATAAAAAATTTATGATAAACCGTCATAGGTCCAACATAATCCTCCATATGTGTCCAGTCAAGTGTGAACCTTGGTAATAGTGTTGTTAACTGTTAAGTACATAAATGGTCAGTAGTTTGGATTATTAGTTTTATTGCAATTATATTAGCACAAAAGCAGAAAAAATGTTTAGAAAAATGCATATTTGCTCCATGAAAGTTCTATTTTCTGATTAATTCATATTTTTATCGTATTTAACTTGATTAGAACATCTTTTAGAAACGGTTTATGTTTTTACGTTGCTGTGCACAACAAATTTGCTGCAGTGCATTGAACAATACGCTTCTTCCTCTTGATACCTTGGAAGAGGTTGTTGAGCTGGGCTGCAACTGCACCTTGGTTATTGGTAGTAGCAATTGCAGAGCGCGGTTTTGTGGTCCCTGAACACCCCGGCTAATAAGGCCTATTGTGTTTCTCTGCCCTTTACTAGGTTTAGCAGCCTGTGGACCAGATCTTTTTCTGGTATGCCTACCCATGGGTCTATTTTGCCCAACAGGTTGTGACGTCGGCGGTTTAATGCTTCACATTCAAAGATTACATGAGAGGCAGTTTCTTCCTCTTCATTACAGAGTCTGCATATGGGTTCTTCTGTATATACGCCCATTCTGTGCATGTGTTTCCTTAGATTTCAATGACCGGCTAGTAGCCTCGTCGCAATTCTAAGATTATTTCTGTTGAATTTCAGTATTTCAGTTGTTGGAGTCTGAGATGGTCTTCCCATCATCAGGTTACTGTGTCTTTGTCCTTGCACGTGGTTCCAATATTGCTGGTGTTGTTATTTGATCCACTCAGTTATTACCCCACGTGCTGTTGCCTTTGTAATACCCAGTACTGGTTCAGGACCAGTAAACTCAGACCCTTTCCTCTCTAGTTGGTCTGCTTTTTCATTGCCTGCTATGCCCTTATGTCCTGGAACCCACACCAGTGTTACTCGGTTGTGTTTTGCCAGGGTTTTCAGGTTTTGCAGGTATTCCCAGACTAGCTTGGATCTTATCTGCTTTGATGCTAATGCCTTTAGGGCTGCCTGACTGTCAGTGAGTATGTGGATAGGTTTGCCTTCTCAAATTCTCACAGACACAGGTTCCCAGAGCGAATATTTCCGCTTGGAATACCGTGGTGTATTGCCCCAGTGAGACATGCATGTTGTGCCTTGGGGTTTCGCCGTGTATTCCAGCACCTGACCCGTTATCCATCTTGGACCCATCCGTGTAGCAGATCGGCCCTCTTGACGGATTCTGTTCTTCCCTAGGACGCCATTGATCCTAATCCATTTGGATTTCAAATGGTTTGTCGTATGAAATTTTTGGAATCATGGTGTCGCTATCCGTGTTTGGTTTGCGATGTCATTTGTGATTCTGGTGTGCAGGTTATTCTGAGTTTTCCAGTTCATGTTACATGTCAGCCTGTATGCTGCCATCCTGGCCTCTCCCCTGATGAAAATGTCGAGGGGGGTAGGTTTAGCATTATTCCCATAGTTGCCGTGGGTGAGCTTTTCATTGCTCCTGTTATGCATAGGTAGACATGCTAGCCTCTGAATTTTTGTGAGTTTTGCAATTGCTTGCTTTTGTTGGACCTTTGGCCACCAAATCAGGTAGCTGTAGGTTATCATGGGTCTTACCACTGCAATGTATAACCAGTGCACCATGTGTGGCTTTAATCCCCAGGTTTTTCCAACTGTTCTCCGGCACATCATTAATGCCGTTTTTACATTTGTTGGTTATGTTGTCTAGATTTGATTCCAGGTCAACTTGGTGTCTAGAAACGCGCCCAAATATTTGACCTCTCCTCTCATCTGTACTACTTGGTTAAAGAGAGTTGGCAGCCGTAGCCCATCCAGCTTTCTTTTGTTAGTGAAGGGGACTAGTGTTGTTTTGTAGGATTTACCCTTAGGTTATCTTTTATGCACCACTATTCAACAGTTTTTAGGGCTCTTTGCATGAGCTTTGATACTGTATTGGCATATTTCCCCACTATGAGTATGACGATATCATCCGCATACCCCTGTGTGTAGTAGCCAGCTTTGTTCAGTGAGACTAATAGTTCGTCTACGACCAAGTCCCAGAGCAGGGGAGATAGTACTCCGCCTTGAGGGCATCCTATGGCCACAGACACCTGTGCTGTCTCATCTGCCAATGTCGTCTGAATCTGTCTGCCTTGCATCCACCTGCATAGGGTGTCTTCAACTACACGGTTGCTAGCGGCTAGTATCATTGATTCAAATGAGGTGTTATCAAACGCACCCTCTGTGTCAAGAAATACAGTTAATGTTTTTTTTTAGTCGGTCAGTGCTGTCTATTTTTGAAGTTAACTGATGTAATGCGCTTTCGCACGAGTTTTCTGCTTGGTATGCATGCTGATTAGGGTGTAGTGGCCTTTCTATTAGACAGGTTTCCCTAAGATGCTTTTCAAGCAGTTTCTCCATTGCCTTCAGCACGAACGATGATAGGGATATAGGTCTATATGCGTTTGCCTGGGCAACTGCACCTTACAACAGAGAATAAATTATAATCAGTTTTAAAAATGTGGCCAACTTAAAGCTGTCATAGAATATCTTAAGAGTAAGAAATCAAATTCCAAGGATGATTCAAGCAGTAACTAAAAATCTACAGCTAAAAAAGTGCCCACTGGAGCCATCTGGTCCCCAGCTATGGAAGTAAAGCTACATTGATCTAGGGACCTAAGATGGCGTACCTTAATACATCATTTAGTGTCAGTTTACCATTGATGATGATAGCTTTGCTGTAGAATACCCATCTGGTATTATTGCTTGTGTGAAAAGGGTGCTGTATTTTTCAAATATTATTTAGGCTCCCTAGATTGCTCATCAGAGATATAGTGCAATAAAATCCTGTACTTAATTTCCCACTTGCTTCTCTTTTCAATCATATAAAATTTGTATTTCGTTACATACAAATTTTTTTGTAAAAATGTTAGAAACTTTCCCATCCGGTTAGCTATCACTTTTATTAAAACGAAAAGAGGGGGGGAAATAAACAATTAAAACATGGAAACAAACAAGCATCATAGCTATTAAGTTAATTGGTTTATTGTTTCTATGTTTCAATTGTTTCTTTGGCCTCTGTTTTCGATTTACAAAAATGCATAGGTAGCTAAATTGGCAGAGGTGCCCAAACAGAGTTTTTACACTTGCGCAGAAGTACACGCTTATTTCTACAGATACTACACGAAATAAATTTGCCTTTACTTTTTCAGGTAAAGCTTCGTAGAAAGTAATAGATTTTACTTTGTGCTGTACCAGAGTTCATCTGCATATGGATGTGCTATGGATGTGGGTTGTAAGAACTATTGTTGCAAGTATGCGGGGTGCAACAACTGGTACTCCTACAAGATCTCGGGGGAGTTATGTAAATAAACATTTTTATTTATATTGTACGGAATATGATATTTATTTATTTCTTTATTGTTAATTAGCTTTAAATGTTGATTTATAGGGAATATTTATTTTTATTTATACTTAGGGAATTTCAGAGTATTTATTTATTTACAAGGGTTTAATGTTCAGTGGGTTAGTTGCATTTGCACCACAAACCATTATTTGCACCATTAACGCAATGGATGGAAGCCACTTTTGCCACAGAACATTAAATTTTATATCATTTTATAACTCCGTAAGCGCCATCTGTAAGGTTTGAAAAGAAATATAATAATTTATAAAAATCCCGTTAGATGACGCAAAATGATGGGAAAATATAATAATTTAAATTCAAAACTACATCAAATTTAATTTGTATAATTTAAAACACATATTTTCATTTACGCAAATAGTTATTTAAACATAACTACAAATGGTATTATTACAATTATAAATATAGTCGAGCGATCTTTGTTGAAATATTGTCGGTGATTTTAATAATTTGATCACCCACTGTAATTGCCGCTTCACAACTTTATCCAGTTTTTACTCAGCATGCTATGAAAAAGGGGCAGAGGTATTAAAAGGTAAGACTTATGGTTATTCCCTTCTAAGGTATTTTTAAAATGTTTTGTTCTTGATTCTTTCGCAGTAGTAAAAACCCAAATGTTATTTATTATTTAATATTTAATAACCAAAATCAAAACTATTTACTAGATTTCTTCATTAGAAGAAAAAGTACAGAAACATGAATAATGTGGCAAATATTTGAATCAAATGGACATAGACAGCTAAACTAAGTTTAAAGATAGCACCAAAACGAGTTAATTATACCTAGCGCAACCAATTAGTTGTTTTGGTTGCTTTGGGCAATGACCTGCAATTGGCTTTGTAGGTTTTGAAGACCAGACAGACCACCAGCAACGACGTTATTGATCAAATAGCTGAGTTCTTGGCCTGGAATCAAGAAAAACCATTATTAGCATACTGCTCAATTATTCTACAACTTAAATATATTTTGAGCTAAAGCAAATTAAGAGAAAAAAATACCTTGGTTGTTGCTTTGGTTGCTAGGTTGAGCAAGGTGCAAAAGTCTCTCGATTTGTACGGCAGCACCATTAACATTTGAATTAAGACGGTTCTGCAACTGTTGAATTTGAGCCTGAACATTGGTACCTTGTTGAGAATTGGCAGCTTGTTCGAGGGCGGCACGAATTTCGCTCAATTTGTTTGCAACTTGTTGGATTAAGTTTCTGGATTCACCTTGTTGATAGTAGACCTAAAACGTATTTAAAAAAATGATATTTTTTACAATAGTTAGAGTACAACTAATAAAATACCTGTCTTTGAAGTCTGTTAATAATGTATCCAAGATTGTGTGAAAGCTGAACAGCTTGGTTGGAAAGAAGTTGGGCATATTGTTCATCGTTAGCATTTATATTTTGCACGGAGCTGGAGAGTTGAGCGATTTGTAATTGAATCTGACTCCTAACCTGTTCCTGGGTTAGGCCGCGGAGGTGGTATTGAGCTTGTAGTCTTTGGGAAGCAGCAAGAACGCGGTAGAGCACTTGAATTACTTCGTAGTTCAAGTGATATTGTTCTAAAATACAAAGAAGATTAATTTTCTTGTTGATATTAAAAAAAAATTGTTTAAAAAGGCTTACGTTGCAATAATTGCTGTTGGGAAAGTTGTTGGTTTTGTTGCAATTGCTGCCATTGTTGCCACTGTTGTCCTTGTTGTTGGTTTTGTTGCAATACCTGTTGCCCTTGTTGTTGATTTTGTTGCACTTGTTGCCCTTGTTGTTGATTTTGTTGCCCTTGTTGTTGGTTTTGTTGTTGTCCTTGTTGTTGGTTTTGTTGTTGTTGTTGTTGTTGTGGTTGTTGTTGCTGTTGTTGTTGTGGTTGTTGTTGCTGTTGTTGTTGCTGTTGTTGTTGGGGTTGTTGTTGCTGTTGTTGTTGTGATTGTTGAATGATTTGTACCAACCGTTGGGCTTCAGCAGCAACATTTTGGATGTTGTTTTGAAGCAGGGCTTGGAGTTGACTGGGTTGGCTGTTGATGGATTGTTGAACGGAATAAGCAACTTCGCTAAGTCTTCTGTAAATTTGTTGGATTTGTTGTTGGTGTTGCACGCCTTGGTAGTTCTGAATCTAAAAATAATTGTAACTTACAAATTAGCTTAGAACAATTCCCTTACAACATCGAAAGATGCAGTTTTTATTGCAGGACCTTTAATAGCAAGTCTATATAAATTACTACATTTTCTTTATCCCGTGAAGTACATGTGCGGAAATTACTTAAAGTTTCATAATTTTTAAAATTTTGCTAGAAATTTGTTTAAAATACTGTAATAATTAAATTTGATTGAATTTTAAAATTTAACTGACACTGTATAAACTACATCGAATATTAAAATTACATCGAAAATTAAAACTACGTTAAATGCACTTCGTTCATCGACTAAAGGTCATATCAAATTTGAATTTTCCTATAAAATTTGATCTATTTAATTAATTTATTTGTCCAAACTTGTATTAATAGAACACAAGTAGAAAATTGAATAACTTACAGCTTGTTGCAAATTGTAGACAATGTTTTGGAGATCATAAGCGTAATCATTGGCTTGCAGGTTTAAGTAAAGTCCGCCTTGGTATTGATTAAGCTGGGACTGGATGTTTTGAACATAGTTTACAGCACTGTTGCTGGATGCCTGGATTTGGTTCAACAATTGCTGGGCCTGTTGTTGCTGCTGCTGCAGTTGCTGTTGAAGCTGTTGTGGCTGCTGTTGGGTTGGTGCAGCTATATTGCCCTAAAATAGAAAAAAAAAAGTTACAATTGTGGTAGAAAAATCAAATAGTTTCTAGAGTTACAAAATTATTTAATGAAAATTACAAATTAAATGAAAATAAAACCTAAATTAAAAGACAAAAATTACATATAAATTTGAAAAGCACAACATAAAATTTAAAAACATTAAAATAAATAAGACAATTAAAAAATGAATGCAGGATAAGTTAGGAAAAAATTAAAATTATAATAAACAAATAAAGAAAATAATTAAGAATAATTCTTACTTGGAAGGCAAGCACTGCAACGAAGAAAACTACAAACTTAATCATGTTGAAACAGGGTAGTTGATGTCAAATTCGAATCTGCTGGTGACCAGGAAGGGTAATGTTTATATACTGGTCTAAGAGCAACCTTTCGACCGACTATTGGCCGCAAATACTCTTATCGACCACCAGCGGGGGCCGTGCTGTCGTTTTTTTAATTTGAAATGAGGAAACGATTACAGTCATTGTACTAATTTCGTTGTTTATTTAATAAACATTTGGGTACAAAATAATCTTAATGTTTTAATGAATTTTCTTCAGTTTTAATATAAGTAATTAGAAAATTAGGAAATAATTTGGATGTAAAAAGGGACGAGGGATATTAATTAATTTTTTTGAAAAATGTTTTTTGTGACATTTATTTAGTTAATTTTTCTAATTAATTAATTGCGAAATAATTCGGATATTGTAAGGGACAAGAAATATTCATTTCTTTTTTGAAACAGTCTTATTTTAACGTTCAGCATATCTTTTAATAAATTGATTTTTAAGAATTATTTTAAAGTTTTGTACAGAGATTTAGAAAGTTATTTGATTTTTTGTAAAATTTGATTCTGTTTTTTATTTAATTTTTAAGGTTTGCACCAGTAAGAATGAACTAAAAAATATTAACAAATGGCCTAAAATATATAAATTTTATAAAAAATGCAGTTTGTTCAATTATTTACTAAGGGCGTTTTCTAAATAGAATAAAATCAAAAATTTTGAATTGAAATTAAAAGTATAAAAAAAAACTTTTTTATTTTTTTGGATGTAATGCAAATTCCTGTTTGTGTACATATAAATTAAAAAGTTACAGTTAGTTTTACAATAAAATTTATATTTACATCTTATCACAACACGGCAACCTTCGTGACCTTTTTGTATTTTTGGTGAACAATACTAGAGTTGTATGTAACAAAATTCAAATTTTATTACTGTTACTTCTACAATACTTTGATAAAGCAGCCGAATTTGTCATGAACATGATAATAAAGCTTATTTAAAAATATGTTTATGTTAGTCATAACAATTTTTTGCAAACAAAGAATTTTTGTGATTTTTTACCCACTATAAAGTGTCATCACTGTTTACCATCTTTTATGGTAAACCAATTATTTTTAGCAAAATATTTATAACATTTATTAGGGGCAAAATAGCTCTGTAATATAAAAAAAACAGCAAAAATATTATTGACTGGATACCTTGCAGGAATTTTATAACTTGTTTGTATAAAAATTAAAAACCTGAAAATTAGAAAATATAAGAAATAACAATAAAAAAAAGTATTATTATTTTTTATCTTTTTTTAATGAATAAGGTTATTAACTTTGTATGAAAATACGTTTAAATTGCTCGAAAGTTGAAAAAGAGGCACGAAATAATTAAATAAAGATATCAATTAAATTGGCCCAAGAAAATTTAAATAAATCTTCTTCATTATTTAACTTAGTAACATCTTTTTGCTTATTAATGCCTCCCCTCTCCCCCACGCCCAAATATAATCTAAAAATTACTATTTCTACTTCTAGTTCTACTACTTAATAAGAAATTGTTTTTAATCATCATTGTGGGTGGGTGTTTGATGAGCTTAGGCATGCAGCTGCAGGCGACACAATGTTATTATGTGCAAAAAAATTAAAAACCTGTAAACTACAAAATAAAACAGTTTTTTTTTAAATTTTGAATGTTTTTAATAAATATTGCTCAAAAACTGCCAATAGGAATTTTTTTGATGTTGCAGGTTAGTAGAGCTAAGGATGAGCTTTAATTTCATTTGCTTCTAAGTGCGTTAATTACTTTGTGACGCCTTCTATGAATTTTTGAATATTTTGGTTTTAACGCTTATTTACTCAAAAACGAGTTAACCGATCGGGATAAAATTTAATACTGTAAATGCTTTACGGGTATACAATGTTACAAGCTACGAAAACATTTGAAACTACTAAACCTGTGAAATAAGAAAATAATTTGACATTGTCTTTTTGTTGCACGACCGGTAGGTTTCTGTTCGACGTGCCATCAATGTGCGTTTATTAAAAAAAGTAAAGTAAAATGATTCTCATGTACAGGAAAGTTCAAGTGAAGTGCTGAGAGAGCTGTAAAAAATGTTTATATAATTTATTCATTTACTACACAAAAAGCTTTGCTATATTAAAAAAAAACTTTTTTAGGATCTCTTAATTTTATTAAATTATTAATGGAGACAACTGATTAATTATTTAAAACAACGTTACAATTTATTTTCAATTTTTCATCGTAGTTTAGTTTATTATTTTAGAGAATGTGTTTTAAACAATATTTTTATTTATAACATTTTCTGCATAAAAAAACCTGAAATTTATTTAGAGAACGTTTTCAGCTTTTCTTAATTTAATTAATTAACTAGTGTTACCCCAGCGCACAATGCACTGACAGACTGAGCGTTGACAGAACCGGCTAAATGATAAGTCACGTGATTCATTAGTTACATAAGCGAGACGCGACGTTGGTGTAGATGTCGCCTCAAGTGAAGCGCGCTTAGCAGACTTTCATATATATTATAAATTAAAATAATTCTTATTGAAAAATCGACGTAGAATAAAAATATAAAAATGTTTCATGTTCCATCTGAGGATAGAGACCTTTCATTGAAAAAAAAAATGGTCCAAATTGGTGAAGCGGTAGTCGCTGGAGGAACCGGAGAAAAAAACCCTTTGAGCTTTTATATATGTATGGATATGGATATGGATTATTAGAAAAAAACTGATTAGTTAATCTATAGCTTCCAGTAATTGTAAAACCCAGGCAACATGTAAAAAAAATTTAAAATCTGATAATTGAAGAAATTATCAGAAACAATTAAAAGTTTGTTTGTGCAAAGAAAAAAGGAATTGAAAATGTATTCAATATTTTACATATTAATCAAGTTTTTGCCCTCTATTCTATTTGCCTATAATACTACAATTTGTTGTTATTAAAACAACTTTTGCTGATCTTAAATATACCGGCTGTCTGTAAAGTAACCCCCCCCCCCCAAACTAACTTTTGAACAACTTGATATTTTTTTACCACAACAGTTAGTGTTTTAATGATAAATTAAATACTACTTTTTAGCGTGTAATTAAATTTTGTATCATTTAAATTGGCGGCTGGGTGCCATATAAAATTTTTTTTTAAACAGAAATGAGGGTCGAGTGACGCCTTATTTAAAAAGGTATTTTAATTCTCTGATCGATCCTAGAGTTTGAAAGAAAAATATTCAGCCATAACAAAATGGCGGATTTTAAACAAATGGACTCACTCAATTCAAAATTGTTTTGATTTATTTTATCCAGTAGTCCACCTTTTTATTTGCAGGACCAAATTTTCACAGAAATATCTCAGGTGGCTTGAAATAATATTGAAAACGTTGTTCCAACAAGACGGTGCGCCGCCTCATTATTATAGGCCTGTTTCTGACTTTCTCGACGGACATTTGCTTGGAAGATGGATTGGTAGGCGGGGGCCTGTAGAATAGCCGGCTCGCTTTCCAGATTTAACCCCCTTACATTTTTTTCTATGGAGATATCTGGAATCGAAAGTGTACAGAACCCGTCCAGAAACAATTGAAGAACTGGAGCAACGCATTACAGAAGTTTGCAGAAATATCACTCCAGAAACTTGTGAAAATGTAAGGCAGGAATTTCATAACCGACTGTTTATGTGCCAAGCAGTGAATGGTGAACATTTCGAACACTTAATTTAATTTCTTTCTGCTTTAATGTTTAGTTGTTTTTTAATAGACTTCTTTATCTTCAAACATTGTCATTTTGTTATGGCTGAATATTTTTCTTTGAAACTCTAGGCTCAGGCGCAGAACTAAAAGACCTTTCAAATGAGATGTTACTCGACCTCCTTTTTTTATTAAAAAAATAATTAAAAATGGCGGCCAGCCGCCATTTTGAATGATACAAAATTTAATTATTGGCTAAAAAATAGTATTTAATTTCCCATTACAGCACACCAAATTTTGTTGTAAAATATCAAGTCGTTCACAAGTTAGTTTGGGAGGGGGGGGGTTACTTTATAGACACAGTGTATATAAAATAAATTTTCGAAAACTCTTCCAAATTAATCACATAATTAATGGGAAAATTTATACCATCTGTTCTGCAAGTACCTACTACAAATTTTAACATACTGAATGCAAAATAATTTTAAAAATGTGTTGAAAACTATTCAGAAAATTCAAATTTTTACACAAATATCGACAAAAAAATATCAAAAGTATCTATTCATTATTTCACGTATTTCTTGTTCCCCCTCCTACTCTAGTGCAATCTTGTTGGTATTTCAGACCGGAGGAGGTTGTAATTAAAATTTTTACAAATTTTACTCTTAAGAAGTCCATAGAATTTTTAAAACATTAATAAAATTCTCTAGCTTTATACATTAATAATCTGAAAATATATAATATTGCACAAATACCTTTCAGCAGCTTTATGTACTTGCATGTAAAAAAAATAAAATTATGAAAGGTTCTAGTTAGGTGGAAGAGTAGTGACTTTTCAAGTCACTGAACCTCGCCGTTTGTTGCCTTTTGTTTTGTTTCTTATATTGTTCATATATATGTATAATTGAATTTTGAGGTTACAATAAAGACATTATTATTATTATTATTATTATTATTATTATTATTAAAAAAGAAGTTAGGCAAAATTATAAAAAGTAATAAATGCTGTTATACAAAATACATAAATAAAACAATTGTTGCAAGGTTTTAACGAGCATCTGAGTTGTCAAATAATAAAGTATTTATGTATGTTCTCATTTTTAGCTATAACAACCTAGAATTAAAATTCTGATCACTGATCAGTATAGTCCGGATTTCTAGTCTAGTATTTTGCCAGTATATAAATTATGTGGCAATCAGTCAGTAAGCAATTTTGTTACTATTTCTTTCAAGGTTAAAGTATATAATAGTTGGCGCATACCTAAACTTTTAAACGAATTATTTATGAGCTTAGAATGGTAACACATCCATTAGTTGACCTTAATTTATTTGGTCAACTGGAATTAAAGCTTATGTAATAATTTAATAAAATAAAATAGGAATCATTAGCGTAGAATACGAATTGGTCATGAGTTTCAAAAGTAGTTCACTAAACAATTTTCTGAAACTGCAAAAGTATTTTATTAATTGAAATGTAATATAGGAACCACGAAGTAACGAAAATAGAACGTGTAAATTCATTAATAAAACGAATAAGTTCTACGAAAGAAAAGTTTGGACTATAAGGGACGGAAAATCAGTGTTGAATAAAAAACTTAAAAATTGCAGTACACAACAACAACTTTTTCTAAATTCTCATCCGAAAAATTAGTTCTCTTGCCTAATATTCTTCACGTATATAACTTAACGGACCTTGAGTGCGCCGGTTTTGTTTACTTGTTGACTAAAAACCCGGTCTTTACTGATCAGCTTAGAACTATAAGTTAAGTGCTAAAAATAATACTAAGTGTTGCAAATTAAATCCAAAATTCTGACCTTCGTTTGGGCGTAATGCTATCATTCACCTTTAGTGTTGTATTAACACTAGAGCTAGCAACTTTAATTTTATTTTAATTTTTTTGAATTATCTTTAAAAAAATTGCTTATGTGCTTTGCCAAATATAAGGATGAGGAAGTTGTAACTAAACAAGAAACTGGATATACTATAAGCTTTAGACGGTGTAAGTGCCTTTTCACAACTTTTTCATAGTGACTTTTTCCGATGACTTTTCTTCCTGCGACTTTTTTCCGAGTGACTGTTTCCAGGAGACTTTGTTTCCGGGTGACTTTTTTCCGATGACTTTTTTCAGAGTTACTTTTTTCTGCGGTCTTTCTTTCCGGGAGGTTTCCTTTCGTGACTTTTTTTCCGGTGACTTTTTTCCGCTTGGATTTTACATGAACGTCATTATTATAAAAAAAATAAAAATAAAAAATAGAATTTTTTATGCGTAGTAGCAGCTTTAATCAAGAAAATATGATCTGTAGCGATAGACATACGTAAAAATCTACATCACATGTACCCAAAATATATTGCATCGTGAAGCAATTCGAAACTCATAAAACCAGCATGAGATAGATACTGTATTGTATAGGAAAATTCACATGCATGTTTCCTTAAAAGCTGTCATAAATAAAAACCCTGTCATCACCAATTATTCAATAAAGGGCGGGCAGTATTTAATAAACAACCCTCTTGAAGTTTATTGCTTGTTTCTATCTGCAAAAAGCTTTTACGTAAAAATTCCGCTCTTTTATGCAGGTGTTCAAAATGCAATAAAAATTGTCAACACCAAATATTTAACCATAAGGGGGCTGCAGCTACAAATTATTTCTTGCATGCAACCATTGTGAAACCGTCCTTTTAGTGCATTTCTAAGAATCACGGTTACCTCTTCAGGGACATACCAGTAATTACACAATACTTTGTTAGTTTTTTTTTATTTATTAGCTTAAACTTCGAGTACTCGATCGACCCAATTGTTTCGAATTTTGAAATTATCGATGGTAATGGTAATTGCATCAATTGCATGGCCTCCATAAAATTTGCTACGTAGGTATTGATGGCTGTTTGCCACTGAAAGTGTAATATAAATAATTACTATCGCATTAATGCTTCTAAAGATGCAATCAAATTACGCAATCAAATAACTACTTT
Organism: Ctenicera cuprea; assembly: GCA_958336395.1. Taxonomy (NCBI): domain Eukaryota; kingdom Metazoa; phylum Arthropoda; class Insecta; order Coleoptera; family Elateridae; genus Ctenicera; species Ctenicera cuprea. The sequence goes on from OY284493.1 coordinate 3,015,488, forward strand.
GGATGGTTAAGGCGCAAAATCGATTGGGTTCATTGAACAAAATTCTTGTCCGTAATTAACTTATTTTGGAAATTATCACGCGGATATATTTACGGACACATACTGTATAATTAACCTTTTTTACTACTATTATTAAATACACTGGAGAATATTTGGATGAACAGATGTTTTATGTAACTAAATCTTTCATTAAATTGCTTTGCAAATCTCCAAAATCTTGATACATGTTATTATGATTTGCTACAGATCGGCGAGGCTGTGGGTATAAATAACCATTTACTCAGTGCCTTACAATTTTAAGTATTCTCTCACTTTATGACGTTATATAGTGAGCAATTATGACTAGTTAATAATGATGTTAGGAAATAACTACAAGAATCAACGTTAATGTTCCAAATTATTAGTTCAACAACAAATACGTAACTTCAAAATCATCTACTAGAAGGTAACTGTCAAATACTTACGTTAATGAAGCTTCTGTGAAATTTATTTTCCTTTCGCTAGAAGTAGGCGTTGCTTTACGGTTTTACTTGCTAATAACGAGCGAAGCACTTCACCTGGACTTTCCTATACTTCAACAATCTTTAATCTTTCATATTTTGAAAACTATTTTAATCAGCGATGTATTAATAAAATACTTTCTAACGTCAATAGTATTTATTTATTATAACTTTATACGTATTTCAGCATATAGAAATAGGTACAACCTATTGGCCCATTGTACATTTACGGTTAGTTCAGGTATTCTCCTCATACAAACCGGTACTTAAGCCAAAGGAGATATCCTGTAATTCCTCCGCCTTAAGAAACGGGATACCGAGGTGTCGGTGCCTCAGTACCAATAGTCTGAGGCAATGGGTGAGAAGATGGAGGGAAGATATTTCCTTTTCTCCACAGAACCTGCACATGGGTCGTTTACCACACCCATGGTGTTAAGGTGTTTGCTAAAAGGGCCATGGACAACCAGAAGACCTACCACGATCCTGATGTGTTAACTGCTTAAGCGTAGGAGTGGTTTGGAACGTCAAGGCGAGAGTTCTCGAATAAGAAGCTTTGATTGGCGCAGCCCTGGATGCAAGGTCCAGTGGATTTTAAACTGGGAGCGAGCCTCGTTTTCAATCTCCTGCTTTGCGATATTTCATGGGAGTCCGAGGGCCGGCTCCGGGCCTGAAATTAAAATTGCAAGGTCATCTGCATAGCCTTGCGTATACAAACCGGCGTCCTCAAGTTCCGCTAGTAGACCGTCAAGGACGAGGTACTGTAATGTTTGGTTTGGGGTTGGAAATAAACTACTAATTTGCAGGAAAAACGTTTAATGTGTTTTCACTTTTACAGATAATTTTGATGAATCTTTATAGCAACGTCAATAGCAACGCAAGTCGCCAAGTTACAAAATACAATTGCATCCAAGGGCTGCTACATTAATACCCCCCCCCCCCCCCCCAACTTGCAGAAGAAAAAAAACTACGCAGTAAACGTGAAGCGCATGCTATCTTAGCTACAAAAACTTCTGATCTTTTCAAAAACAATACAAGTATTAAGAAAGTAACGTAAATAATTGAACATTATAGAAAATAAAATTAAATTAGCTTGAAGTTGCTTTAGTTCTTCTAGGTGCGTGTTCAATTCTTGAGATGCCAAAAGCAGAGCAGAAAAAGTTCAGTTCACTAAAAAAAAACAGAACAAAAAGGGAAAAAAATGTGCATAAACAAAAAGTTGAGTCTTGTGGCAGAATGCCTTTACATGAAACCTTGTGCCCCAAATAATCTAATTGACTAACCCCAAAAACACATTTATCAACGTTCAACAACAGTCCGTATCTAGCCAAACGTTCAAAAACCATTTTTACATGACGCAAATGTTCTGACGCGGTTAAAAATTAATATATCGTCGAGGTAAAAATAAATGTAATACATCCCTGTAAGAATCTTCTGGATGAATCTGGACCAGGAAGAAGGAGCGTTTTTTAAGCCAAAATTAAGTTTTTTGTAACGATGTGCACCAAGAGGCGTGGTAATTGTGTTTTTGTCCATATCATCTGGATGCAAAGGAATTTGGAAGTATGCTTTATGAAGGAAATTGGATAGGTATCCGTAACTGTCATCGCATTCAGCTGCCTGTAATCGCCACAGACACGATAACTGCCATCAGGTTTTAACACCATATGAATTGGACTACTCCAAGGACTGTCTGCCTGCCCGATGATTCCAGCACGTAACAGTTCATGCAGATGTTTTTCTAAAAACAGTGATTGTGTTGGATTAAGTCTTCGACACTTTGCACTAATTGGCGGACCGTTAGTTTTTATTCGATGCACTATATTATGTTTAATAGGGGTGTTAATGTCGAATTCAGCTGTTAACGTCGGAAATTGTTGAAGAAGATTAGAGTAAAGAGTGCGTTCAGGTGATAAAGATTGTAAAGAGAGAGAATTAGAAGAAATTTCATGAACATTAACATCTGTTTCTACCGTAGAAGGCGATTGGTAGTCGTTGAATTCAGAAGAAAGAAGATTGGAAAGTTGATTAGGATGTGTGATTAGTTGTGATTTGTTTGAGAGAGATGATTGAGAGATCGGTTGGATCTTTGATTGTGATGAAGTGGGTTGGGGTGATGGTTGTGATTTGTTTGTTGAACAGGTGAATTACAACCAGTCTGTGAAAGAATGGATGATTCACGAATCTCTGGGTTGAACATTATAGATCGATTAACAGAAACTCGCTCAACCACTCCTCTCACAGCACAGTCTATCATTAAATTATGCATGTTGTGTGGTTGTGAAAGAAAGCGTTTGGTAACAAGCTGTAGTTTGAATCGACGTCATTAATATTAAATTCGGGAAAGTCAATACAAACACGATTAAAAGCCATATTTAATAACGTTACTTATCTTGCAATTCAATGGAGCCTTGAAGATCCGGAGTTCTGTGGCGATGTGCGATGTACTAGGCAGCTGCTTGTTGCGGTTTGTAGAAGTTTTGAAATTCTGCATGAAAATCTCAGGAAGATCAACGTCGAGAGGTCACCAATAATGTAATGTTTGGTTTGCGGTTGGAAATAAAATACTAATTTGCACGAAGAACTTTTAATGTGTTTTCACTGTTACAGATAATTTTGGTGAATCTTTATAGCAACGTCAATAGCAACGCAAGTCGCCAAGTTACAAAATACAATTAGAATGCAAGGGCTGTTACAGCACTACTATAGAGGTGAGAAAGCTCTTCCCTGTGGACATATTCTCCTGACTGACGCACTAACTGCGGTCTCATCTCGCCCCGCCAGCATGGCCCTGACCCAGCTAATAATGGTATTGTCAGTGCCATGTCTGGTGGCAGCTGCACAAATAGAATCGAAGGAGGTGCTGTTAAAAGCTCCTTCGATGTCGAAAAACGTCCCTACGGCAAACTCCTTGCGGTGCATTTCATAGAGTTTTTACTCAGCATGCTCTTAAAAAATGGCACACGTAATAAAAGAATTAATTTCGACCACATTCTTTTTCTTTTTTTTATCATTGTTGTTGGTGTTTTTTTGTACTAAATAAGAACCCAGATTTGTTTATTATTTAAAACCCATATAATAACCAAAAACCATTTATATTAACAGCTAAATTTCTTTATTAAGAAGAAAAGTACATAAATTTTAATAATGTGACAAATATTCGAAACAAATGAACATAGACAGCTAAACTAAGTTTAAAGATAGCACCAAAAAGAGTTAATTATACCTAGCGCAACCAATTAGTTGTTTTGGTTGCTTTGGGCAATGACCTGCAATTGGCTTTGTAGGTTTTGAAGACCAGACAGACTACCAGCAACGACGTTATTGATCAAATAGCTGAGTTCTTGGCCTGGAATCAAGAAAAAAACATTATTAGCATACTGCTCAATTATTCTACAACTTAAATATATTTTAAGCTAAAGCAAATTAAGAGAAAAAAATACCTTGGTTGTTGCTTTGGTTGCTAGGTTGAGCAAGTTGCAAAAGTCTCTCGATTTGTACGGCGGCACCATTAACATTGGAATTAAGACGGTTCTGCAACTGTTGAATTTGAGCCTGAGCATTGCCACTTTGTTGAGAATTGGCAGCTTGTTCGAGGGCGGCACGAATTTCGCTCAATTTGTTTGCAACTTGTTGGATTAAGTTTCTGGATTCACCTTGTTGATAGTAGACCTAAAACGTATTTAAAAAAATGATATTTTTTACAATAGTTAGAGTACAACTAATAAAATACCTGTCTTTGAAGTCTGTTAATAATGTATCCAAGATTGTGTGAAAGCTGAACAGCTTGGTTGGAAAGAAGTTGGGCATATTGTTCATCGTTAGCATTTATATTTTGCACGGAGCTGGAGAGTTGAGCGATTTGTAATTGAATCTGACTTCTAACCTGTTCCTGTGTTTGGCCGCGGAGTTGGTATTGAGCTTGCAGTCTTTGGGAAGTAGCAAGAATGCGGTAGAGGACTTGAATTACTTCGGAGTTCAAGTAATATTGTTCTAAAATACAAAGAAGATCAATTTTCATGTTGGTATTGAAAAAAAAAAGGGTTTAAAAAAGCTTACGTTGCAATAGTTGCTGTTCGGAAAGTTGTTGGTTTTGTTGCAATTGCTGCCATTGTTGCCACTGTTGTCCTTGTTGTTGGTTTTGTTGCAATACTTGTTGCCCTTGTTGTTGGTTTTGTTGCACTTGTTGCCCTTGTTGTTGATTTTGTTGCACTTGTTGTCCTTGTTGTTGGTTTTGTTGCACTTGTTGTCCTTGTTGTTGGTTTTGTTGTTGTCCTTGTTGTTGTTGCTGTTGTTGGTTTTGTTGTTGTTGCTGTTGTTGTTGTGGTTGTTGTTGCTGTTGTTGCTGTTGTTGTTGTGATTGTTGAATGATTTGTACCAACCGTTGGGCTTCAGCAGCAACATTTTGAATGTTGTTTTGAAGCAGGGCTTGAAGCTGAGTGGGTTGGCTGTTGATGGATTGTTGAACGGAATAAGCAACTTCGCTAAGTCTTCTGTAAATTTGTTGGATTTGTTGTTGGTATTGTACGCCTTGGTAGTGCTGAATCTGAAAATAATTGTAATTTACAAATTAGCTTAAAACAATTCCCTTACAACATCGAAAGATGCAGTTTTTATTACAGGACCTTTATTAGAAACTATATAAATTACTACATTTTCTTTATCCAGTGAAGTACATGTGCGGAAATTACTTAAAGTTTCATAATTTTTGAAATTTTGCTAAGATTTTGTTTAAAACACTGTAATAATTAAATTTGGTTGAATTTGAAAATTTAACTGACAACTTTTAAACTACATCGAATATTAAAATTACATCGAAAATTAAAACTACACTGAATGCACTTTGTTTATCAACTAAAGGACATACCGAATTTAAATTTCGCTGTAAAATTTGATCTGCTTAATTAATTTATTTGTCCAAACTTGAATTAATAGAAAAGAAGTAGAAAATTGAATAACTTACAGCTTGTTGCAAATTGTAGACAACGTTTTGGAGATCATAAGCGTAATCGTTGGCTTGCAGGTTTAGGTAAAGTCCGCCCTGGTATTGATTAAGCTGGGACTGGATGTTTTGAACATAGTTTACAGCACTGTTGCTGGATGCCTGGATTTGGTTCAACAATTGCTGGGCCTGTTGTTGCTGCTGCTGCAATTGCTGTTGAAGCTGTTGTGGCTGCTGTTGGGTTGGTGCAGCTACAATGCCCTAAAATAGAAAAAAAAAAGTTACAAATGTGTTTGAAAAATCAAATAGTTTTTCTAGAGTTACAAAACTATTTAATGAAAATTACAAATTAAATAAAAATTAAACCTACGCCAATAGACATAAATTACATATAAATTTGAAAAGCACAACATAAAATTTAAAAACATTAAAATAAATAAGACAATTAAAAAATGAATGCAGAATAAATTAGGAAAAAATTTAAATTATAAAAAATAAATAAAGAAAATAATTAAGAATAATTCTTACTTGGAAGGCAAGTACTGCAACGAAGAAAACTGCAAACTTAGTCATGTTGAAACAGGGTAGTTGAAGTCCAATTCGAATCTGCTGGTGACCAGGAAGAGTAATGTTTATATACTGGTCTAAGAGCAACCTTTCGACCGACTATTGGCCCCAAATACTCTTATCGGCCACCAGCGGGGGCCGTGCTGGCGTTTTTTTAATTTGAAATGAGGAAACGATAACAGTCATTGTACTAATTTTGTTGTTTATTAAATAAAAATTTGGGTGCAAAAAATGTTTTAATGAATTTTCTTCTATTTTGATAAAAACAATTAGAAAATTAATAGGATATAATTTGAATGTAAAAATGGACGAGGGATATTAAATAATTTTATTAGAAACATTTATTTTGAATTTTAATTTTCTCTTAGTAAATTATTTTAGGTAAAAAACAATATTTAATGGTTTATTAATTTTTTCTGCAATTTTATAGAAAATTAATTAGGAAATAATTGGGATGTAAAAAGGGACGAGGAATATTAATTAATGTTTTTGCAACAATTTATTTGATGGTTTAGTTGATCTCTTAGTAATTTTTTTTCGGCAAAGAATAATATTTAGTGTTTTATTGAATTTTCTTGATTTTTGTAGAAAGATTAAAAAAATTAATTAATAAATAAATAATTAGATGTGGTAGGTTTTAAACAATTTTTTTTAAAACTAGATTCTACGGATTAGTTTAATTTTTATTAATTTTCTTCAGGTTGGCATCAGTAGGAATAAACTATAAAATATTAAAAAATAAATTAAAATATGTTAAATAGTACAAAAAGGGCAGCTTATTTTATCATTTGTTTAGGAAGATTTCTAAATTCCATCAACAGCAAAAATTTTGAAATTTATAATAAAAATTTTTTTTTACTTGTTTTTTAAACATAACGCAAAAATCCCTGTTTGTTTACATAAAAATTAAAATAGTTGTACATTAAATTTTATTTTCACACCTTATCACAACAAGGCAACCTTTGTGACCTATTTGTATTTTTAGTGTACAATAAAAGAGTTGTTTTAGCATTTACACTTATGTGCCTACCATTGAACTGATGCAATAAAATTTGAATTTCACTGTTGCTTCTACAATAAGCTGATAAAGCAACATAATTTGTCATGAATATAATAATAAAACTAGTTTAAAATTATGTTCAAATTAGGCATAACAATATTTGTAAACAAAGAATTTACGTGATTTTTTAAACCAATATATTATGTTTAGCTGACTTTTTTGCATAATTTCTTAAGGTAAGAAAAGAAGTTTTATTTTGACAAAAAAACATTTTTTTCATACACTTTCATAAATATTCAAAACAGGTTCATATTTTATGCAGCGAGGGGAAGTATAAGCAAAATATTTATAACTTTTATTAGATGCAATAGCTTTGATATATTTCAAAAAAAAGGCCCCCATTTCATTAAATAAATAACGCAAAAAATGAATTATTTACACACTTTACAGGAACTTTACACTGTTGCTTGTAAAAAAATTGTAAACTTGAAAATTTGCAAAAGATGTATTTTTTTTATTATTTACTTTAACAGCCCCTAAACGAATTAATTAATAAAAATGTGCACATTTTTTACTTTGTAGCTTCCGGTAGCTTTACGACTTTGTATGCAAATACAATTAAAATTCTTGAAGATGAAGAAAGACGCAAGAAAGACATTAAAAACATTTAAAAAAAATTGGCTCGGAACAAAGAAACCAAAATAAAAAAATCTCCTATTCATCGATTAACTTGGCAACATTTTTCATAGTTTAAAACACCTTTTGTTCGAAAATACAATTAAAATTGCTAAAGGCTGAAAAAGATGTGAGGAACAATTTACTAAAATTGAACAAAATTGGCTAACCATAGCATAAAAAATGTCTTCACATCGGTTTACTTATTATTAACATTTCTTGCCTATTATTCCCCTCTCCCCGTCCAATTAAAGTCCTACTATTTCAGAGAGAAAGGTGCAAAACATTTTTTTAAACCCATATACCTTGTTGATGATTTCGTGAGATTTTTTCATAATTTTTATAGTGAGAAAAAATTATTTATTATTCTTTCTTCAACATCCCAACATACCTTCCTACCTTCCTACCTTCCTGGCTTCCTACCTTCCTACCTTCCTACCTTCCCACCTTCCCACCTTCCTACTTTCCTACTTTCCTACCTTCCTACCTTCCTACCTTCCCCTACCTTCCTACCTTCCCACCTTCCTACCTTCCCCTACCTTCCTACCTTCCTACCTTCCTACCTTCCTACCTTCCTACCTTCCTACCTTCCTACCTTCCTACCTTGCTACCTTGCTACCTTCCTACCTTCCTACCTTCCTAGGTAGGTAGGTAAAATATTTAAAACTCCAATTAGATAAAATAGCTCTGGACTAGTTAAACATTTTATTTAGCAATTAATTGACTAATTTTGTATTAAAAAAATACGATTAAAAAGGTTGACAAAGGCGTAAGAAATAATAAAAAAAATATATAAAAAATTGTCCAAAGAAGATATTAAAAACTTATATTCATCTTTTCCGTGATAAACATTATGTTCTTTGCTATGCTTTCAGTATAGTGGATTCTATGAAAATTTTTGAAATCAATATTTTGACGGAATTACACATTTTGCGCTCAATAGACCAGAACCCAAAAATGTGTTTTCTAACAAATATCTGTATGTAAGTGGGTGGGTGGCCAAATTGAACCTTGTTTTTTCCAAACTTTGGAGCTTCAAAATGGCAGTCTTTAAATTTTTTTGAAAATGTTGCTTCTTAAGGGTACATACAGAAAGAAAGCAGGTTACCTGCTTACTGGTAACCGGCGCTGATCGGTGCCGATAATGTGACAATGTTGTTAGACGTGACTGAACAGAAAAGAAGCAGGTTGTAACTTTTTCGTACTTGCAGTCAGCGCCGACAATTTTACCGGAATGAACTTTCAATTATCGGCAAGCAGGTTTCGGATAAAGATCGTATGAATTTGTTCGAATATGAATATCGATGTGTTAATTGCGGCAGTTTTAAAAAAATCTGCTATATGGGACAAACGAGTAAAGTCCCATAATAATAGAAATATAGTGGAAAAGTGCTGGCAACACATTAGTAAGGAAATGGGTGTAGATGGTAAGTAATAAGACTTTTATAAAAAAAACTGTACTTATGTATGTACCTTTTTATTTTTAAAAAAAGATTGTCAATTAGAAATTGCTCATTTGAGGAAGAAGATGACATCTTCACTTGATACTAGCTGCTAAAGAACTGGCAGGTACCCGTTTTTATTCTGTGCGGACACCAGCGAAATAAGCGCTGACTTATCGGCGCCGGTTACCAGTAAGCAGGTAACCTGCTTTCTTTCTGTATGTACCCTTATAACGCATTAGTACTCAAAAACAAGTAGGTGGATGGAAATCAAATTTGGTATTGTAATAGTTCTTGTTACTATGTTCAAAATTTTTTAAAAAGCTACAAAGTAAGACATTTTGTTTCAAATTTTGGTCATATTTAAAAAAAATATGTATTACTCAATAACTGGCAAAATAATTTTTTTTGAAATTTTGTAGGTTAATATTATACGCTAAAATTTGGTATGCGTTAAATTTTGCAAAATTTCTCTGTGACGCCTTCTATGAATTTTTGAAAATTTTGGCTTTAACGCTTATTTACTCTAAAACGAGTTATCCGATCGGGATGAAACTTGATATTGTAAATGATTTAGGAGTATACAATGTTACAAGCTTCGAAAACATTTGAAATTACTAAACGTATGAAATAAAAAAAATTTAATTTGACATTATGTCTTTTCGTTGCACGATCAATGTCCGCTTATTTTCTACTACCACTGTTGTGGGGGTTGCGGCATTGTGAATAAAAGTAAAAGTTTCTCAAGTTTACGGAAGTTTAGGCAAAGAGCTTTGCCCATTTTTTAGTTTTTTACCTATCAATTTATTTTACTATTTCAGAGAGAGAGAAAATTTAAAAAAATTGGTTTGGTAAACCTTAATTTTATTAAATTGATAATGGTGAAACTTGATTAATTATTCAGAATATTATTGTAAGCTATCTTCAGCGTAATTTAGTTAATTACTTTGAAGAAAGGGCTTTAAACAGTATTTTTATAACTTTTACTGCTCTGAAATATTTAAAAATTGTGTATTTAAATATTTTAAATTTAATTACACAATCAATTGGAAAATTTATACCATCTATTCTGTACCCTCTAAGAATTTTATGATACAGAATTAAAAAAAAAATTAAAAAAGTGTGCTAAAAATTCTCCAGAAAATTTAAATTTTTTTAACAAAAAATGACAAAAAAAATCTGAAAATTTCCTATTCATTATTTTACTTATTTTTTGTTCCATTACCCCATTGCAATCCAATCGTTTATTTTAGAAAAGCGGTTGCAAGTAAAATGCTTACAATTTTTTTTAAAACATTTTTAAAACCCCTGTATTTATTAATTAAAAAATAAAAAATAATAAAAATTTTGAGAAAATGAAATATAATACTGAAAGGCAGAAAAAAATAAAAAATAAATAAATAGGCAAATACAACAATAATACATTCTTATTTATTGCTTATAAACATTCCTTATGAATTAACGAATTCAATGTTCTTAGAAAATAATTATGTCTAACGAACATTTGTTTTGATAATTGGGCATTGACACCAAAAAATTATCGTTTATTGCAAAGCCACTGACATTGAGTAAATACAAGAGCTAGTTACATCAGCTGCCCCCTTCTAGGTGAATTTAATAGAACGGGACGTGATAAAATAGAGACAAGGAGGTCAGCGGTCGCCCTCCTACAGAGATTAAGTTTTATTTAAAAATTTATAACCACAAAAAAAATTGTGATTGGGAAAATATTAATCAGTTTATTTTTGAGTATGAATAAACAAAGAATTTTATTGCGTCTTTTAAAACAATAAATTGTTGATTTTTTGTATGTATTTAAAAATTAAAATCTTTGTTTTTAAATTTTGGAAATTAAATAATAACAATAATTATGTTAGAATAAGAATATTACAAAAAAACTGTTTTTAAAATTGTTTTGTATCAAATTTATTTTTATAAAAATCAATTAAAATTATTAACTTTTGCAGGATTTGTTGTAGAAAAAGAAACATTTTATGTGAAAATGCTTATGAGCTTAACAAAAATTACAAAAGTAAGCTTATAAATCACCAATACAAAACAAACATAGATTTAAAATGTTTTTTAAAATTGCTAAAGCAAAATAATGACGTACTAAAGGTGAGTGGTCCACATTTTAAACCCTGGGGCACCTTTAAAATGAAAACAATAACAAAAGCAGGTTTAAAGACACCAACAAAAAAAATACAAGAACATTCAAGTTGTAATATTGTTTTAAAGTCGTTAAAGCAGAATACTGGAATAGTGGTAATACCTATTATAATAAACCCTGAAGCACTCCAAATAACTAGAACAAAAAGGAAAGGTTGAAAAATCCAACCAAATTTAAAGTTAAGCTGAAACTTTTATGGAGTATTAAACCTTACAAAAAACCAACTAAATATGAAGTCGAAAAATAATAGCTATATTGGCACAGGTCATAAAATAGAAGTGAACCTTTGTTTGGTTCCCAGGCCACCCTAAGAGAAAGTATTAGCAAAAATAAAATTATACAAATTAACAATAATAAAGTTTGTGTCACAAAATTGCATATAGCCGTTAAAGCACAATAGTGAAATAGAAGAGGTTCGCGATTTGCACACTGAGACACCCCAATACAAAAAAGTAGCCAAAGGTAAGTTAATAAGAAACCAATCAATAACAAAACATTAGATCTAGAAATAATTTAGGAGCCACTTAACCAGACATTTAGGGCAGAGGTGGCCCTCACATTGAACCTTGAGACACCCCATCTGAATGTAATGTCAAAAGTATGCTTACATCATTATTTGACATCAGAAATTTTTCTTAATCGACAGATTTGTGTCATTAATTACCGAGAAATTAAAAATGTATTTTTAATAATAATAATTATTCCATAATTGCTAGTGAATTGAAAATCAAATTTTAAATGAGAATATTTTTGAATTTCACAGATATTTCCAAATCTAGTGATAATTAGTAACAAATTACATTTATTTCAATTACCAATAAAATTTTTCTATGACTTAGTTTACTAAGTAATTTCAATTATTTTTTTGGAATTTTGCGATAAATATCTCAAAACCAGAATTTATTTTAAATTATTTAAACATAAATTAAAAATTTAATTTCACTTTTTACTGATGACGGGTCTCCACTACTAGATGCTAAAACATTACGCGTCTATTATACAAGGCGCATATTCGTATGTACTGCTATGTATCGGACCAGTACAGTTTTCAATGCAAATAAGAAAATTATGTTTACACTGTAAGATTTTATGATTGCAATACAATGAGCTTCTGGACTACTATATTTCATGTCAACAACAAATTTGAACCGAATTACAGTAACGTTGCGACGCTCAACGAAACAAAAATTTTAGATGGTAAAAAGGGTAGATCGATGCGAGTGAAGCATCATTTTAAACGCTTTGTTTATTCTACGGCTATTTTCTTTTAATTATAGTAATTTAAATTAAAATTCCAGATGGTTTAATGTTATTTACTAGAAGTCGAAATTTGTTTTTTAAATCAAGGACGAATAAAATTAATAAAGTAATTTTAATCAAATGATCTTTTGCTATTTTCTTGTGAAATATTTTTTTGGTATTAAAAGAATTAGTTAAAAATTGGGTGGGAGGGAGAAAATTAAGTTCGCGTAAAAATTAAGATGTAAATCTTATTCTACTATCATCACCCATCAGCAGTTTACATTAAAGAGCTTAATTGTTTGTACCCCATTTCTTAAATAAAGAGGCAGTTTTCAGAAATTCATAGAACGCGTCACAAAGGAACTAGCGGATTGGGATCTATATCAAATAGTAGCATATATATAGCTCTATATGCATACAATATTTAAAAAAAAATTCAAGTATCAGTTTTCGAGCAATATTGTTTGAAGATTTCCAAAACTTTGATATATTTTTTTCTTCACAGTATTTATTTTTACAGAATGCTACCAACAAACGTGGGTGTTTCAAAAAAATTGTAATGGCTAGCAAGTTTGGAAAAAAGAATAAAATGTGCTCTAAGAATTACTACCAGCTTTCGTTTTCAAATATAAAAAATTTGTTTAACTTCCGCTTCGAGTTTGTTTTGTACTATGTTAAGTGCCGCAATGTATTACAAAACACTATCCCATCGGGTCAAACTCTATTTTAGATTTGATATGTTTGTAATAGAAATGTACTGGACAAAAATGCATCTGAACCCCCCAGGTGTGTGTTTGAATTCCAAATAATCCTTACTATTGTGGAAAACCCATGTTGTTGCTCTTGTGTCTAAAATAAAATTAGGTAAAAAATCAGTCTTTGTCTCACGTGGCGTGGTAGTAACAAGAAGGCGTGAGACAGCTTGCATCTCATAACGGCACTTAACGCGTTATAAGCTTGTTTTCTCCACAAAGGTCCAAAACATGTATTTCCGTCAAAATCTCACGTTTTTAACATTTTTACAAACACAATACTGAGAGTATGGAAGAGCAAAAGTTATTTAATGTTTCATGGAACCAAAACCTAAATTTTGTAACTTAGGCAGGTGTGCTAACCAGGCGGGTAGTGCACCAGACATTTTTATAATTTTAGGAGTTTAAAGAAACGATCTAAAATATTTACAGTAAACATGTTTTATTAACGACTATTCTTACAAACTATTACCAATAAACGTTATTATAGAAAATCAACCAGAATTATAATTATAAAATTATGAACAACTAAATATACGGCTTTTTAGTTCTGCTGGTGATTCTGAACGGTGGCTTCAACATCTCTTTGCAATTGTCTTGCAGCAGCGACAGAACGAGCTAGCACACCTTGTAGTACGTTTCTCAAATCTTGGGCTTCTGTAAAAAAAACATATCCATTTTAGTTAAATCTGCAATGCTTTTCTGAATAAACTTTTGATTCATAAAACAATTTTACGAGAATCATCACCCAAACACAAACGTTATAACAAAGTTTGACCTTGAAGTACCGTCATCAGAGTGTAAACAACGTTTGTGCTAAAATTCCCTAGTAATTGCTTCGGCAAATTAAAATTGTTGTAAAAAATCAAATACTAACCACGTTCATTAGCATTGCTGGAATGGACGAGTTGAACGAGCCTTTCGACCTGAACAGCGACATTGTGAACGTTGGTTTTGAGTAAAGTCTTCAATTCGCTAACTTGGTTGCTACCTTCATTAAGACCAGCTTGTTCGAGGGAAGCACGGATTTCACTAAGCTCATTGAGGACTTGTTGGAGAACGTTTCTGTCTTCACCGTCGTGGTTGCGAACCTACGAAAACATACCAAAATTTAATAAAATTGGTTTTGAGCCAGAACGGTGTAGAACGAATAACACAAAAGGAAAGCCAAACAAACGAAGGAAAGCTACAGCAGTTAGCAGTAATGCTTTTTGAAAGAATCCAAGGCAGAAGATATCAAAGAAGAAGAACTATGGTTTAGGAGAGGAAGAGGAAGGTGCAGAAAGAAGCGGTAAAATGATTTACCAAAACATTAAACATACTTCTCTTTGGAGATTGTGAATAACATGACCAAGATGATGGGCAAGATGATGAGAATGGTGAGCAAGATCTTGAAGGGTAGCTTCATCATCAGAGGTGACGTTTTGGATGGCATTGGACACCTGGCTGGTTACAGCTTGAATTTGGCTGTTAACTTGTTCTTTGTTTTCGCCGAGAAGTCTGTTGCGAACTAGGAGTTGGTGGACGGCAACAACGAGATCATCAAGAACATCTTCAACTTCATCATTGACGTCTGCAATTTGGAAACAGATTAATATCAAAGTCGTTTTGTACTATAAGTAAGCTTACGTTGGGAATGTTGTTCTTGTTGGACTACTGGACCCAACCTTTGGGCTGCAGCCAAAACATTTTCTAATTGGGTTTTGAGTTGAGCTCTAAGTTGGCTGGGTTCGTTGTTGAGAGCTTGTTGGAGAGAGTGTACGATGTTGCTGAGACTCTTTACAACTTCTTGGAGGACTTGTTGGCCTTGACCTTCTTGGTTGTGATCAACCTTAAAGTGAACATTGGTTTTTATTTTGTTTGCTTGTAGAATTGTAATTTTTAAAGTTGTTTTTAAATTTTCACCATCATAACGGCACTTTTCGAACTGTACTGTACATCGAGTTCATGGTATACGTAAATTATCTGTCTTACATAAAAATAAAGAAGGTATGCTATTCTTGGCACAACTTACAGCTTGTTGGAGATGATATGCGGCTTCATGTACGTTATGGGCGAGTTCGTTAGCTTGGGAGACAAGGGCTCGTCTGTGGAGATTATCTTCAACTTGAGCATTTTGGACAGCTGTGACTGCTTCACTGCCAAGAGATTGAAGCTGCTTCAAGAGTACTTGAACTTCGCTGTTGCGCTGTTGCTGGTTGTGGCCTGGACGAGCCAAGACGGTCTGCAAAATTTAAAAAACATTTAAAAAACTCAATGTAATGCCTACTTTCTATATGCTTTCTTAAACTTTTAATGTTAAGGCTTTACGAGCACTGGAAAACGTTTGCAGTTTTTCAGGACAAAATAAAAATTAACGGTAAAAAAAGAAATAATTAAAAAAATATTAGTTTTTACGGATCATCTACTGAAATATTTGAATAAATTATAGAAAAATCAAAAAAATAAAATAATAGTTAACTTACTTGGAAAGCCAAAGCGGCGAAGAAGATGATTACGATTTTAGCCATGTTGCTACTGGATAGGTGCTGTTAGGAAGACTATGTTGTTAATCTAGAAAGGTAAAGTTTATATACTAATCCAAACGTGTAACCTTTCGCCCTGTTATCAACCCCGAATTGTGTTATCAACCACCAGTAAAGATCGCGTGTTTGTTTTGTGTATGAGAATTCAGTGTTTATTATTACATCAGCTAAATTGGCATTGTGATATCTAGGAAAAGGGGTCATCTGACTATTGTCACGGATATAGTTTAATAACTATTTAAAATTGTTTACTTTGTTAATTATACTATTTTGTTTAAAAAGGTTTTTCTAGTAATAAAAACGAGGAAAAATATAAACAACTAATTTTAAATGTGAATTTGCTGTTTTTAATGCGACAGATTAAAACACTTCATCCTAATTTTGAAGAACAATCGTTCTTATAATTTTCTTTACAGTTTCTGCTTTTCTATGTTAATTACTTTGACTTACTTAAAATTACAATCATTGTACCATGTTTTTATAACATTAAATACTGCAAACTTTTTAATTTCTATGACTTAGTAGTTACATATTTTTTTGTAAACTAAATGGAAGTTTTTAGGATTTAATAGTAATTACTAAAATTGGACGCAGAGTTTCATCAAAATCTTCAAAATATCTACTTTTTATAGTTCAAATTAGAGTACTTTTGGATGTATGTTTTAGGAGCGGTAATTGACACATTTATAGTAATAAATTAGTGAAAATATAAACAGCTTTTTTTTTTAATTTTTAATAATTATTTTATAATTCTAAAAATGTTATACCCATAACACGCATCCCATACAATTATATACTAAACAGCAGCAGTCCGATCAGACTACCGCAAGAGAACAGCAACGGCGTATGTTGAGTACGTTAATATAGACTAAGAATTAACTGCCAACGGCAAACAGAAGCAGACCGTCTTGTACTAGGATATTTTATATTGGAGAAATATCTGATCACGTTTAACTACAACGCTTGTAGCAGCTTATTGTTTTATTGTGCTTTGTTGTTTATACCAAAATTTTCTGTTTTTGTGTGTTTGTCAAACCTTTAATTCATTTTATTAGTTTAAAATGTTTACTACGTTACTTTCGCCTTCTAACAGAGATTATTTGAGACTATTTTTGAATTTATCGCGGCTCCGATGCAATGTTTGCTGCTCGTAGTTTGTTCGAATATTGCCAGCTAACCGTAAATTATGTCCCAATAATACAAACAAACAGTAAAATAACAAACTTACTTACCAGTATTGAAAACTGTAGCGGTCTGCTGTACAAACGTATATGCGCTTTATATAATGCACGCGTAAAATTTTTCACCACTAAAGTTGAGACCAGTTGGAGGAATTCCGATTCAGTACATATTTTAATTGTATAAAAATTAATATCTGCAAGATTTCAAGAATCATCATTTAATAATGATATAAAAGGAAAATTTAACTTTTCAACAAAATATCAAACTATAGCCTGGTTCTAGCTCTATCAGAAGACAATCTTTAAAAAAATTAGGTTTGCAAGGTGTGCATTACTGTTATAACATTTTTCCTTTTTAGTAATATTGTGACACTACTGTACTGGCTATTATTTTTCAAACTATCAAGTTTGGAAACAAATATTTCGATTTTTTTTGTTTGTTTTGTATTTACGAGATTCTATAAGCACGTATGGTTAGGCTTCCCTGATTTGATTTAAATCCGTTTAATATTTTCCAAAATTTTCATGCGTCACGCATCCACACGCATACAAGCAGACTTATTTCTGAAGAATTTGAGATCCTAGACGTCCACAACGTATATTTTCTAGAAAATACTGAACTCATTTTCATTCTCATACTTAAAGTATGAGAAAGTACTAAAATTTATAAACGTACTGTATTGCAAAAACTGTTTAGAATTGCTATGGAAATAATCGTTTGAATGTTGATGATTTTGATTATTTACATCAATACAGTAAAACAATGTAAAAATGAATGAAAGATTACTGCTACTACAACATGTATTATCAGCAGTTGCATTACTACACTCGTTTGTAAATTATGTGATAATTACGTGCAGGTTATCTAAAGAATTCCTTACTTATAATAATAATATATTATATTATTAATATTATAATAGTTATAATATTAATACGATATACAAGGCCTTCATTAATTACTCATACCCACGTGACCACAAAATATAGGCAACCCAACTTACACTGTTGGTAAGCCTTTTATCCAAAAATTCCCAAGCCGTTTGTTAACTTATCAAGGCTTGCTTGTTTACATACATAACCTCACTTTGAGTGTTGACAGTGACACTTACAGGGAATTTTTAGTTACCACAAGTACCAATCTTGAACTCACTTCAACATCTAAATCTAAAACTCCATAAGTCACTGCGGACCAAAGGTCACGTTGGTACAGTAATTAACGAAGGCTCTGTATAATATATTAATAAGACCAAAACAGCGGTAAAATATTAAAGATGAGATACAGATAGTAATTGACAACCAAGTAGTAGAAAAAATGGTACATACATATACCTGAGAACACAAATAAGCATGAAAAGTGACAACCAATTATTAAACAGAGAAAGAAGAATAAAGTTACGCTGTGCACTTTTTGGAAGGTTACGTCACATAGTCAAGAGCGATATTCCGGGCCGGCGGGTGGTCTAGTGGTTAAAGTCCCAGGCTTTGAAACTAGACTTCCAATGGCAGTTGGTTCGATTCCACTGCTCGTCGGTAATTTTTCTGAACAAGTTAAATCCGACGGGTCCCTGGATGGTGTATGTAGGTGTGTATGTTGGGTTGCATGTCTGTCAGGGGTGGGGTGCATGTTAGACCGGTGAAAGAGCGCAAGTCCGCTGAGCCCGGGTAAGGGGGTGGGATGGGAATCATGGGGTCGTGCTCACGCACGGCTTCATGATTCTTTAAAAAAAAAAAGAGCGATATTCCAATACTTTAAAAGAAAAACTTTCTATAACTGCGTTCTTCCGGTAAGTTATGGCGCTTAAACATGAACACTTACAGCTAAAGCTGTCAACAAAGTGAGGATGACGTATGGAAAAAGCACTGCTGGAAATAAGAAGGGCAAACAAAAAAGGAAACACGTGCATAGAGAGACAAACAAGGGTAATATAATAATAAGAATAACAGAGTATAAATGGAGAAGGGTTGTGCACGTAGCAAGGTTAAAAGGTAATGGTTAGACAAAAAAAATACTCAAATGAAGGCCCAGGACACAAATAACAAGAGGAGTGTAGGAAAATCGCTGATGCTGTGGAAGAACAACATAGTAAAAATAACTAGAAAAAACTGGATGAGTAGGATTATACCTATCAGTACATATGAATATGCGCCTTATATAATGAACGCGTATTAAAATATAATTTATTTTTAACAATGTACTGGGCTGGATCAAAAATAATTCATTCAACTACAATAACATTTGTTATTATTTCCAGTAAATAAAAATTTACTGCACAACTTAAAAGGTTAGATTATTTGGAGTTTACAATTTGGAGGCTAAAGCGTTGCAGTCATACATTTATACAGTGTAAATCTAATTTTTTTATTTGCATCGAAAATTGTATTAGTCCGATACCTACCAGCACATACGAATACGTGCTTTATATAATAGACGCGTAATAAAATATTATTTCTTCTTAACAACACAGGTACTAGATTGGATCAAAAATATCTCATTTATTTGCACTAACATTTGTTAGTATTTCTAGCAAATAGTAATTAATAAACAACTGAAAATAAGATTAGAAGATCAGTTGGAGTTTACAACACTGAAAAGATTCAGTGTCAGCAGCCGTGGACGAAACGTCGGCAGTAGCAGTACTAACAACGCGGCTCCAATTTGGGAACTAGTTGCGTTGCAGTCGCACAATCATACAGTGAAAACTTAATTTTATCTTTTGCATCGAAAATTGTATTGATTCGATACCCACGGGTGCATACGAATATGCGCCTTATATAATAAACGCGTATTAAAATACAATTTCTTCTTAATAATATAGATACTAGACTAAATCAAAAATATCTCGTTTATTTACACCCATATTTATTAACATTGCCAGCAAATAATAATTTATTAAACAACTTAAAAGGTTAGAATATCATCTATACCTTACAACCCTGAAAAGTTTTGGTGCAACCGTGGAAAAAACGTCGGCGGTAGCAGTACTAATAACTCGGCTTCAATTTGGGAGCTGTTGCGTTGCAATGAAACAATCATACAGTGTAAACCCAATTTTCTTTTTTGCATCGAAAACTGTATTGATCCGATACCCACGAGTGCATACGAATATGCGCCTTATATATTAAACGCGTATTAAAATACAATTTCTTCTTAATAATATAGGTACCGGACTAAATCAAAAACATCTCGTTTATTTACACCAACATTTATTAACATTGCCAGCAAATAACAATTTATTAAACAACTTAAAAGGTTAGAATATCATCTGGACTTTACAACCCTGAAAAGTTTCGGTGCAACCGTGGACAAAATGTCGGCAGTAGCAGTACTAACAACGCGGCTCCAATTTGGGAACTAGTTGCGTTGCAGTCATACAATCATACAGTGTAAATCCAATTTTATTTTTTGCATCGAAAACTGTATTTGTTTTATACCTACCAGTACATACGAATATGCGTCTTATATAAAGGATGCGTAAAGTGGGAAGGAATACGGATTTGATAACGTTTTTATTACAACTTTAATTTAGGTTTAAATACTTAAAAATCAATTTCTGGTTGTAAGAAATTCATCATTAAATCATTAAAGTAACTGTTAGAAATTTTTAATTAGTAATTAGCAAAAAATGTTGTGTATTTGTAACTAATTTCTACAATTGTGGAATAATTACAAAGTTAAAAAAATGTTTTATTTCTAAGCAATTTATTAATAGAAATTTGTCGATTAACGTAAATGCAAAGGTATTGGTGGAATGTTTCGCCTATTTTCAGGACTTAGTATTAACTCCTACGCACTTTTTGTGAAAATTGTTTGTTGCAAAGTAATAGAGCAGAATTATGTTATCGTGAATTATATTATGCATTATAATCAGTGTTAAATAAATTAGGTGACAATAATATGTAGCAAATTTAATTAACATGCAAAATCCTTAAGCGTGAACAAAATGATAACGATTATTCTTTAAAATTAGAATGAAATATTAATCAGTTGCATGATTCATGTCTACAGATATTTACTTTATTTTGTGGGTAAATAAATAACAAATTCAGAATAAGAAATTTATTACGATTTTGCGTTATTATTTTCCATAGCAAATACTTTACTTATTTCTAAATCATACAATCATTACTACCAGTTGTTTTTAAAGAATTGTAATTTACGACTAGAAAGAAGTGAAAAAAATGGAAAATTTTCTTGTTGTTAGAAGTTGTTCGGAAAGATCTGAAGCGGAAAAGGCAAATAATATAAAGCAACAATTACGTTGCGATGTTTTCTATGCAAATTAAAGCGGAATTGCATCAGAACAAAGATATTGTAATTTTTTTCTAACTGCAATTAAAGCTTCGTTAAAAACTAGTTTTCCACATTTTCTTCTTTGGTTAATTAAAAAAAATCCTTATAATCATATAATTAACGAAGTAAACAATTCCAAATAAATATATTAATATATCCTTGAAAATAGTAAAATGACCTCTTTTCCTAGATAGCACAATGCTAATTTAGCTGATGTAATAATAACCAGCGAATTGTCACACACAAAACAAACACACGATCTTTACTGGTGGTCGATAACACAATTCGGGGTTGATAACAGGGCGAAAGGTTACGCATTCGGATTAGTATATAAACTTTACCTTCCTGAATTAACAGCATAGTCTTTTTGACAACACCTAACCAGTAGCAACATGGCCAAAATCGTAATCATCTTCTTCGCCGCTTTGGCTTTCCAAGTAAGTTAACTTTTATTTTACTATTAATTTTTCTATAATTTTTTCAAATTTGTTTAGTAATTTATTATAATTTTTAATGTTTTTGAAAAACTACAATTTAGGGTTTCTTTTGCAATTACCCAGAACGATAAAAAAACTTAAGAAACGGGGGAAGAAAATTCCAAACCAAACGTTTCACCGTTATGTGTAATTAATGTCAAAATAATGGCATTTAGAGTCAATCAAACACCCGCAATTATTTATTTAACGTCCAACTTGGTTAACTGATTTTCTGTCGTTCTGTGCTAAAACTGAAACTCTTTTTTTAATTTTTCTTTGGTTTTGCAAAATTTCAATAAAACATTTGGAAAATAGACACTTCAGTATCTAAAAATTTATTTATTTGAAACTTTTTAGGCTGTTTTGGCTCGTCCAGGCCACAACCAGCAACAACGCAACAGCGAAGTTCAAGAACTCTTGAAGCAGCTTCAGTCCATTGGCAGTGAAGCAGTCGAAGCTGTCCAAAATGCCCCACTTGAAGATAATCTCCACAGACGCGCCCTTGTCTCTCAAGCTAACGAACTCGCTCACAATCTACATGAAGGTGCATACCATCTCCAACAAGCTGTAAGTTATTTAAAAGACAACAAAGCACGATTGAATCGTTAGTATTCAAGTTATATTGATTTCGATGTATGGTACAGTTCGAAAAGTGATCTCAAAACGAAAATAGCAATAGCAAAATACACTTTAGAAGTTGCAATTTTACAAGCAAAAGCAGTTACAATCTGTTTTCCTTTTAAGGTTGATCACAACCAAGGAGGTCAAGGCCAACAAGTCCTGCAAGAAGTTGTACAGAGTCTCAGCAACATCGTACACTCTCTCCAACAAGCTCTCAACAACGAACCCAGCCAACTTAGAGCTCAACTCAAAACCCAATTAGAAAATGTTTTGGCTGCAGCCCAAAGGTTAGGCCCAGTAGTTCAACAAGAACAACATTCCCAACGTAGGTTTACTTTTAGTACAAGACGACATTGATTATAATATTTATCTATATTTCAGACGTCAATGATGAAGTTGAAGATGTTCTTGATGATCTTGTTGCTGCCGTTCACCAACTCCTAGTTCGCAACAGACTTCTGGGTGAAAACCAAGAACAAGTTAGCAGCCGAATCCAAAATGTCACCAGCCAAGTGTCCGACACCATCCAAAACGTCACCTCTGATGATGAAGCTACCCTTCAGGACCTTGCTCATCATTCTCATCATCTTGCCCATCATCTTGGTCATGTTATTCACAATCTCCAAAGAGAAGTATGTTTAATGTTTTGGTAAATAATTTTACCGCTGCTTTCTGCACCTTCCTCTTCCCTTTCCTCTTCTAAACCATAGTTCTTCTTTTTTGATATCTTCTGCCGTGAATTCTTTCGGAAAGCATTACTGCTAACTGCTGTATCTTTTTTTCGTTTGTTTCGCTTTCCATTTGGGTTATTAGTTCTACACCGTCCTGGCTCAAAACCAACTTTATTAAATTTTGATATGCTTGTGTAGGTTAACAACCACGACGGTGAAGACAGAAACGTTCTCCAACAAGTCCTCAACAAGCTTAGTGAAACCCGTGCTTCCCTCCAACAAGCTGGTCTTAATGAAGAAAGCAACCAAGTTAGCGAATTGAAGACTTTACTTAAAACCAACGTTCACAATGTCGCTGTTCAGGTCGAAAGGCTCGTTCAACTCGTCCATTCCAGCAATGCTAATGAACGTGGTTAGTATTTGATTTTTTACGACAATTTTAATTTACCAAAGCAATTACTAGGGAATTGTGGCACAAACGTTGTTTACACTCTGACGACGGTACTTCAAGGTCAAACTTTGTTATAACGTTGGTGTTTTGGTGATGATTCTCGTAAAATTATTTTATGAATCAAAAGTTTATTCAGAAAAGCATTGCTGATTTGACTAAAATGGATATGTTTTTTTTACAGAAGCCCAAGATTTGAGAAACGTGCTACAAGGTGTGCTAGCTCGTTCTCTAGTTGCTGCAAGACAATTGCAAAGAGATGTTGAAGCTACCGTTCAGAATCACCAGCAGAACTAAGAAACTGTACTTTTAGTTGTTCATAATTTTATAATTATAATTCTGGTTGATTTTCTATATTTATAGTTGTTAGTATAGTTTGTAAGAATAGTCCTTAATAAAATACGTTTATTTTAAATATTTTGAATCAATTATTTCAATCCCTGCTATTATCACATAAAAATAATAGAAACAAAAAATACAGGCTTAAATTTTATTTCACCACCACTGGGTTCTCGGAAATGATAAGGGCAACAAGGTCGGTTAAATAAGATAAAAGTTGCCTATTTGCGAAAGCAATTTAATGACGGTTTTGTTTTTCCCCAATAGACCATTTCCACGACTAGGAGCGTTTTATACCTTACTTTTTATTCACCCTGTATAATATTTTTGTGGTAACTTAAATTAAAATATTTTTTGAGTTACGAAAACAATTTTCTTGAAGTTTAGGAATATTATATTATTATTAAGTCTGAAAAAAAATATTAAATTTCTTAACCATAAGCTTCTATTCGTTCATACGAGATGTCGCGGTCGTATTGCGCATTTTACTGATTCGGAGTCAGGGTGAAATGTGAGGTAACACACAACTCCTTGTACAAATGCCACATTTTAACTACTGAAAACAATCAATCAGCTAAATTAAGGTAGAACTGAAATATTTAATTCCCTTGAGGCTAATGATTGGTTATAATTGTAATATTAAAATAAAAGAAAATGTTTATGCTCTGATCTGTTTGCCTCATTACATCCAGTTATTTTGGTGCATGGCAGTAAACTAAAACATAACCATATCTAAAAACATTAATTCAATTTGAGATTTCTGTGAACAATTCTTTTGCTTTAAGTTTTTTTTAAAGAATCACGAGGCTGTGCTTGAGCACGACTCCATGATTCTCATTCCACCCCCTTACCCGGGCTCAGCGGACTTGCGCTATACACCGGTCTAACATGCCCCACCCCTAAAAGACATGCAACCTAACATACATACCATCCATGGACACGCCGGATTTAACTTATTCACAAAAATTTCCGACGGGCTCTAACCTACTGCCGTTGGGAGTCTAGTTTCAAAGCCTGAAACTTTGACCACTACACCACCCGCTGGCCCCTTACTGGCTACTGCATTACACAAATGCAACCTTGCAGGAATGGGTACTACATTCGGCTTTACTTTTATGAAACTTTGTTGATTTGGCAGCGTTTCTGACGTAACATGGCTGGATTAATATTTTAAATACCTAAAAGAAATTTATCTTTTAAATAATGTTTTTAGAATTTGGAAAATTACTGTTCGGGTTATAAGTTAAAGTCAAAATACGCAAAAAATCGTAACGTCTATAACAGGCATGGGCAACCTTTGGGGTAGCTAGGGCTAACTGAAAATCCATTTAACTACCGGGGGACGTAAATAAGGATAAAAAAACTTTGCTTTATTGGAAAGATATTTTTTATAAATGTAATCCAAAAACAAATTCGAAAATATCAATATAATTTTACAAATGTAAAAATTTAAAAAAGTATACAAACTGTTTAATAATACACCCCTGCATACTTATAATGTGACACTTAACTCCGTTTTCATGTTTATCAAATAAAATAAATAATAACAATCGGTTTTTCTTTTGCCAATAGGAACAACCTTTTATTACAAATCTAGGCAGGTTTCCTTTTTGGTTATTTACTCAAGCAGCTTAAGTCTGCACAAAATAAATTAAAAATTTCTGCTAATAAACATTGCATGAGTTAAGTAAATACCAGACATCATAAAACGAAATATGTCCGTCAGAGAGTAAGGGGGTGGAAGAGGGGTGCTCTCTTACAATATAAACAGGCTCGAAGGAAAGCGTAGATGCGTTTCCTGCGGATACGAAATACCAGATTTGCGCAAGGATGATATTCGTAAAACACTTTCACACCACCCCACTGTGCATCACCAACCCCTAAAAAAATAGAAATATGTTAAAATTAAAAAATATCGTTCTTTTTTTTGTAAACAACACTTTAAACCACTTTCAAGTGGCACAAATCCATGAAAAATATAATTTTAATAATGAGTATTTTTTTTATTAAAGTAGCTCATCTCTAAATTACCCTAAAGTGCACCCGCATTTTTTATAATAAAATTTATAAAAATGACGAGAGTCATTCTCGTTTTAATCTGTTGAAACCACCCTCGAATGCAACCTCAATCTCAACCAATTAAAACTTTGTAAAAAATAAGAATCAAACTTTTTCTTTAAGTAAATTATCCAATTCACCCTCCAGTGCAAGCCAACCCCTATATATCACAAAATTTTAAATTTAAGCAGCAATTTTAAATTATATTATAAGACAGCATAAACGCTTAAAAATTTGAAAATGTGCAAACACTACAAAAATCATTCTTTTTACCAAAGAAAATTGTGTAATTCACCAACCCCTAAAAATTAAAAATTTTTAAATAGATCTAGAATCATCACGCTTATTAAAGCAACATCATTAAACTATCTACAAGTGCACGCCAATTTCTAAAAAATGTGAAGTTAAAAACTCCTTAAGATCTAATATAAAAAACTGCCAAAAATCGCCTGCAGTAGTAAAGCAACTTTTCCAAAGCACCATAACAATTTGGTATTTTTTAGAAAAAGTTTTAAATTCCAGAGCAATTATAATAATATAAAAGCTTTTACCTCTGATCGTTAAAACTGTACCTTTTTTCACTTTTTCACATAATGTTGTATCAAAAAGTTTAAAGCACAAATTTAAAATTTGTAAGTAAAATCGTTTTATTAAGAAATATATTTTTACAGTCTATTACTCTTTAAAATTATTATATAAAATCAACCAGAATTATAATTATAAAATTATGAACAACTAAAATTAGATTTTTTAGTTCTGCTGGTGATTTAGGACGATGGCTTCAACATCTCTTTGCAATTGTCTTGCAGCAACTAGAGAACGAGCTAGCACACCCTGTAGCACATTTCTCAAATCTTGAGCTTCTGTAAAATATAAATTTTTTTATTAGTTAAATCTAAAATGTTTTCCCGAATAAAATGCCAATTTAAACAACATTTTGCGTTGCATTATGAAAATCATAATAAGGTTTAAATGATGTTACCAGAAAGTTTCGACTTTTAATTGGATTGCCGTCATCAGAACTTCAGCAAATTGTGACCAAAATCTGATGATATAAAATTATTTGGTCAACTAAAATCGAATACTAACCACGTTCATTAGCATTGCTGGAATGGACAACTTGAACGAGTCTTTCGGCCTGAACAGCGAGATTGTGGACGTTGGTTTTAAGTACATTCTTCAGTTCACTAACTTGGTCGTTTTCTTCGTTAAGACCAGCTTGTTCAAGAGAAGCGCGGATTTCACTGAGCTTGTTGAGAACTTGTTGGAGAACGTTTCGAACTTCACCGTCATGGTTGTGAGCCTACAAAGTCAAAACCAAAATTTCACAAAACAGACTTTAAATAGTGTAGCAGTTGAGAAATGATGATATGGAACTAACAACACTAAACTAGATTTCAAGTAAGAAGAACTAAGGCAAGGAAGATTAACCATAGTAAAAGCAATATTTTTCAATTCAATGTCAGAAAGAAGATCTAAGAAACAGGGGAAAAGACACAAGAAAATCTATGTTTTAGATAGAACAAAACAAGATGGAAGAAAAAAATGGTAAAAAAATTTACCAAAAATTTTGACTCACTTCTCTTTGAAGATTGAGGATAACATGACTAAGATGATGGGCAAGATGATGCGAATGATGAGCAAGATCGTGAAGGGTAGCTTCATCATCAGAGCTGACGCTTTGGATGGCGTTGGACACTTGGCTGGTTACAGCTTGGATTTGGCTTTTGACTTGCTCTTGATTTTCGCCGAGCAGTCTGTTGCGAACTTGGACTTGGTGGACGGCAGCAACGAGATCATCGAGAACATCTTTAAGTTCATCGTTGACGACTGCAATTAGGAAAACAATTAATAAAACACTTATTTTGTGGTTAAAAAAAACTTACGTTGGGAATGTTGTTCTTGCTGGACTACTGGACCTAACCTTTGGGCTGCAGCTAAAACATTGTCTAATTGGGTTTTAAGTTGAGCTTTAAGTTGGCTGGGTTCGTTGTTGAGAGCTTGTTGGACAGAGTGTACGATGTTGCTGAGACTCTTTACAACTTCTTGGAGGACTTGTTGGCCTTGACCTCCTTGGTTGTGATCAACCTAGTAACGAAAGCAGATTCTGATTTTTTTTGCTTATGGAAATATAACTACTAAAATTACATGGCATTCTCCTTCTCTTATAGCAATTTCATCTGAAACCAGTTGTTAAACTGTACCAACTTAGAGATTACGTTAAATTATTGTGACTTACATTCCCAACAGTTTTTTCTTACAATTATGTTACATCACTTGGTTAGAAAAGTAAATATTTGTTGCGACTTACAGCCTGTTGCAGATGATATGCGGCTTCATGTACGTTATGGGCCAGTTCGTTGGCTTGAGAGACAAGGGCGCGACGGTGGAGGTTATCTTCAACTGAAACATTTTGAACAGCTGTGACTGCTTCGCTGCCGATGGACTGAAGCTGCTTCAAGAGTTCTTGGACTTCGCGGTTTCGTTGCTGCTGGTTGTGACCTGGGCGAGCCAAGACAGTCTAGAAAACATTCAGAAAAATAAAAAAGATTCTACCATATTGAGCGGTCTAACTTTTAAATACTTTTTAGAGGTTAAAAGATTGTCTAGAGTACGACAAAAAAATGTGAAAAACATATAAATTACGTCACATAGGGTTCTTTAAAATATTTTATAAAAAATATATGTTAAAAGATAGCTAAAAAGAAGAAAAACAAATGTTTAACTTTATAACACATTGAAAACTACAGAAAAATCAAAATAAAAATGACAGACAGACAGACTTACTTGGAAAGCCAAAGCGGCGAAGAAGATGATTGCGATTTTGGCCATGTTGCTACTGTATATGTGTTGTCAGAAAAACTATGCAGTTTACCTAGGAAGGTGAAGTTTATATACTAATCCAAACGTGTAACCTTTCGCCCTGTTATCAACCCCAAATTGCGTTATCGACCACAAGTAGAGAACGCGTTGTTTGTTTTGTGCGTGACAATTTGCTGGATACTATTGCATCATTTTAATTTATTGTTATATATGTTATATTACAATACCACACGATGCTTGTCATCATAAAACACATAAATTAGCAGCATACAGGTCCCTGATACGGTGACTGATGACGGTCCCTTTAGATGAAATTAATTATAACAGAGAAATTTCAATTATTAAACAAATTGCCCATATTTTAGTGACAAATCAGAAAAAATTGCTAAAATTATAAACAAAACAAATAAATATAAAGTAAGCTTTAAAACAACTAGGAACATCTTAAACACTTTGTTTAATGCAAAATCAAAAACAGACGATTTGCTAAAATCAGGCATTTACAAATTAAATTGTTCGCATTGTAATTCGGTTTATATAGGCCAGACAACTAGAAATTTCGATATTAGGTATAAAGAACACGTACGTTGTTACAAATACAAACACCCACATAAATCCAATTACGCTAAACACTTACTAGAACACAATCATTCAATGACATCTAATAACACCATAAAATGTTTATACTTTTGTGATCATAAACGTAAATTAGATATAGTAGCAGCTTTTGAATATCACAAACATTTAAAAACTGTACCGCTAATAAATGAGAAAATTGATCTCTCAAATTCTATTCTGTTGGACATTTTGGAATAAGAAATCAAGTCACCTGCAGACGATTGCCGAGATCAAGTCTCCAAGTTCTATTGCTATAACAACACTAACTGTTTACTTTTTAATATAACCTTCGAAAATGACATGTAAACATGCCGAAATACGTATAATGTTAAAATAAATAAATATTGTTAAAGTAATTAAGTATTTTATATAGAGATACTCACTAAATTAATTCATTTCATTTCGTTTTTTTAAACAAATATAAAACTAAAAACATTAAAAGATTTAGTGAAACTGCGCGTAATCAACACACATTTGTTTTTTAAATCTTTCGATTTATTAAGATAATAATAATAATAAAAAATAACATAATTTTTTGTTAGTAAGGGTTGTGAGAAATAAAGAGACAAACAAAAGTAAGATTTTGTTGCAATAAGGCCCTCTACGTAAATTAAAGTGAAATTACATCAGAACGAAAATACCGTAAATTTTTGTTTTTTTAGAGCAACATCACTGAGATGATGTTAACAAAATAATTAATATTATTTTAAATATGTTGTTAAAAAAAAATTTTTACAATACAAATACCGTCTTTAAAAAATTAAACTATTTTTTCACATTTCTCCTTGTTTTTAAATTAATTAAAAAAAGAGTAAAGTAAACAATTTTAAATATTTATAATTTTATATCCTTGACAAATAGTCCACTGACCTCTTTTCCTAGATAGTACAATGCCAATGTAGCTGATGTAATAAAAACCGGCGAATTGTCACATACATAACAAACATGTGATCTTCACTGGTGGTTGATAACACAATTCGGGGTTAATAACAGGGCGAAAGGTTACACGTTTAGATTAGTATATAAACTTTACCTTCTTAGATTAACAGCATAGTCTTTCTGACAGCACCTAACCAGTAGTAACATGGCCAAAATCGCAATCATCTTCTTCGCCGCTTTGGCTTTCCAAGTAAGTCTGTCTGTCTGTCATTTTTCTTTTAATTTTTCTTAGTTTGTGAATGTTAAAACTGCACTCTATCCTTACTCTGAGATAATTAATATTTTTTTCACATTCCTTTGTGGTACTGTAGACAATCTTTTAACCTCTAAAAGGTATTTAAAAATTAGACCCCTGTATATGTTAAAATCTTTTACTTTTTTGAAATTTTTTAGACTGTCTTGGCTCGTCCAGGCCACAACCAGCAGCAACGAAACCGCGAAGTTCAAGAACTCCTGAAGCAGCTCCAGTCCATCGGCAGTGAAGCAGTCACAGCTGTCCAAAATGCCTCAGTTGAAGATAACCTCCACCGTCGCGCCCTTGTCTCTCAAGCCAACGAACTGGCCCATAACGTACATGAAGCCGCATATCATCTGCAACAGGCTGTAAGTCGCAAAAAATATTTACTTTTCTAACCAACTGATGTAACATAATTATAAGAAAAAACTGTTGGGAATGTAAGTCACAATAATTTGACGTAATTCCCTAAGTTGGTACAGTTTGACAACTGGTTTCATATGAAATTGTTATAAAAGAAGGAGAATGCCCTGTAATTGTAGTAATTATATTTCCATAAGCAAAGAAAATCAGAATCTGTTTTCGTTACTAGGTTGATCACAACCAAGGAGGTCAAGGCCAACAAGTCCTCCAAGATGTGGTGAAGAGTCTCAGCAACATCGTACACTCTGTCCAACAAGCTCTCAACAGCGAACCCAGGCAACTTAAAGCTCAACTTAAAACCCAATTAGACAATGTTTTGGCTGCAGCCCAAAGGTTAGGTCCAGTTGTCCAACAAGAACAACATTCCCAACGTAAGTTTTTTTCCACCACAAAATAAGTGTTATGTTAATAGTTTTCTAAATTGCAGTCGTCAACGATGAAATTGAAGATGTTCTTGATGATCTCGTTGCTGCCGTCCACCAAGTCCAAGTTCGCAACAGACTTATCGGCGAAAACCAAGAGCAAGTCAAGAGCCAAATTCAAGCTGTAACCAGCCAAGTGTCCAACGCCATCCAAAGCGTTAGCTCTGATGATGAAGCTACCCTTCACGATCTTGCTCATCATTCCCATCATCTTGCTCATCATCTTAGTCATGTTATCCGCAATCTTCAAAGAGAAGTGAGTCAAATTTTTTGGTAAATCTTTTTAACCGTTTTTTTTCTTCCATCTTCCTTTGTTCTATCTAAAACATAGATTTTCTTTTGCTTTTCCCCCTGTTTCTTAGATCTTCTTTCTGACATTGAATTGAAAAAACTTGCTTTAACTATGGTAAATCTTCCTTGTTTTAGTTCTTCTTTCTTGAAATCTAGTTTAGTGTTGTTAGTTCCATATCATCATTCCTCAACTACTACACTGTTTAAAGTCTTTTTTTTTAAATTTTGGTTTTGACTTTGTAGGCTCACAACCATGACGGTGAAGTCCGAAACGTTCTCCAACAAGTTCTTAACAAGCTCAGTGAAATCCGTGCTTCTCTTGAACAAGCTGGTCTTAATGAAGCAAACGACCAAGTTAGTGAACTGAAAAATGTACTTAAAACCAACGTCCACAATCTCGCTGTTCAGGCCGAAAGACTCGTTCAAGTTGTCCATTCCAGCAATGCCAATGAACGTGGTTAGTATTCGATTTTAGTTGACCAAATAATTTTATAAAATTAAATTTTGATCAAAATGTGCTTAAGTTCTGATGACGGTAATCCAATTGAAACCCGAAACTTTCTCGTAACGTTGTAGATTTGACAAATTTATGTTTTACAGAAGCCCAAGACTTGAGAAACGTGCTACAAGGTGTGCTAGCTCGTTCTCTAGTGGCTGCAAGACAATTGCAAAGAGATGTTGAAGCCACTGTTTTAAATCACCAGCAGAACTAAAAATGTACTTTTAGTTGTTCATAATTTTGTTAATTATAATTCTGGTGGATTTTGTTGTAATAAATAGTTTATGATAATTTTGTTAATAAAAAGATTGTATGAAAATATTTTATTTAGTTTGTGGTGTGAAGTATGGCCAAGTCAGTGGCGTATCCAAAACAAACATAAGTGACAGTCCAAGAAAAGGTAAAATGTAGATTTCAAATGAAAACTGTAACTACCAACAGTAAAATCTTTTTACCTTTGCTATACGAAGTATAGCAATAGAGGAAGGTATTGTGATCATCATGCATTCAGCGAAGTTTGTTTCGCCTTGCGCTTACTGGCCTATATACGAGTTACGCCTAAAAAAAGGTACTTTTATGCCAAATCTTTTTAATTTAAACATTTTGACTAACAAGCAGATTTCAGAAGACGCAGGAAAACTAAATTTGGCTAAAATATTGCTTGACACCGCAAGAAAATGAGGTTGGTCCGCCAAAAAGCGGAGAGGGCGGACGAGTGCTTTATTTCAAAATAGAAGCGCTCAAAAGAAAACCTGCATACGTATTCTACGCACGTAGAATAGCCGATTCGTGCAAACGCGGTATCTCCCCCCCTCGATCAGCAATAAGGTCTATAGGACGTGAAAAGTCGATTTTGAGATTTTAGTGGATTAACATTGGTTGCAACTAGAAAACACAAAATATCATAAAAGCGGACGACTGCTTTAAAAAATGAGAAGGGGGTGGTAGCTCTGCTTCAGTATAGACGCGCTCGGAAAATAACTTTAGATTAGTATTCTACACATCCCAAATAGGCGATCTGCACAAACGCGATCTTCCTACACCCAACGAGTTTTTGATATTAAAAATTGTACGAATTTAAAAAGAACATTTTTATTATCAAAATGTTTCTAAATTTTCAGGAATATTCAGAATATCCCAAAACTTAAAAATATCTCAAAAATTTTTTTTTGGTTTTGGATATTTTTATCATTTCCCAAAATTTTTAATTAATTATTGATAAATAATTTTTAAATGGTTTTGTTTTTAAACATTTTCACAATTTTTATACATTTTTGTAATTAAAAATTTTTTTTTAACATATTTAAAAATTATCAATATTTTTAAAAGTTTAAGAATTTAAGAGAAAATGTCAAGACTTTCCAAAATGTTTACAATTTCAAAATTCTTTACTTATTTCAATAATGTTTACAATTAAAATTTTTCTTTTTCAAAAATTTTCAAAATTTTGGAAATTTTTTAAGATTTTTCAAATTTTAAAAAAATTACCACAATTTTTACATTTTTAATTTTTCAAAATTTTCATAATATATAAAAATTTGTCACGATTTTCCATAATTTTTACCATTTCAATTTCCCGCAATTTTTTACACGCAATAATTGTTCTTAATTTGTCTCTTTACTACGAGCCAATGAAAAATCATTCATTTAATTATTTTTAATCAGTATTTTTCTAGATTGTTCCACAACCAACGTGCCTTACGTAATTATTATCATAAAAATGTTTTCCATAAAACAAATTCATGGTTTTCATTGGTGGTGGATAACAATCAGGACCTGATAACAGGTCAAAAGGTTGCATAGCTACTACGTTACTATATAAACCTTCACCTTCCGAGTTCATCAGCTTTAGTCTGTTTGAGATTACTTATCTTGCAGCATCATGGCCAAGTTCCCTATCGTTCTCATTGCCGCTTTGGCTTTCCAGGTAAGTTTTTTCCCAAATTTTTCTTAAGTGATAACTTTTAAATTAAATTTTGCGCAATGAATAAAAATTTGTGCAACAATTGTGTGAAATCTGATCGCAACGTTTTTTAGGCCACGTTTGCTCTTAACACCGAGGAGCAGCGCAACAATGAAGTCCAAGAGTTGCTGAAACAGGTCCAAACCGTTACCAGTGATGCCTCAAGTGCAATCCAAAATGTTTTGCTCCAAGATCATCAACACATCCATGTCCTTTACGCCCAAGCTAACGAATTTGCCCACAACGTGCATGATGTCGTATACCATTTGCAGCAAATTGTAAGTTTTATATAATTTTTTTTACCAAAATTGCTTTTATGACATTGAATCGGTTTTGTACTTAAATTAAACTCATCGACGTCACCAATAATTTTTTTTCGACAATAGATCAAACTTTTTTTCCCATTTGGTTTTTTGGTCAAAACTTATATTTTGACCTTGAGACTTTACATAATTAACTAATTATTTTTAATGTTGGTTTCGCACTTACGCTAAACTCATCAGAGTTACCAAATTTCTTATTGGACAAATTAAAGTTTGATCAACTCCACTTTTTTGAGTTAAAACTTTAATCAAATTTTCTTCTACCACAGTTCTACCGCAACCAAGAAGGACAAGATGAAGGACTTCTCCAACAGGTGGTAAGCAGACTCAGCGAAATCGTCCACGCCATCGAACAAGCCATGCACTACGAACCCAGCGAACTTAAGGTTCAACTCAGAACCCAAGTCCAACGCGTTGCAATCGAAGCCCAAAGGTTGGCCGAAGTAACCCGACATGAACAAAGCTCCGAAGGTAAGTTCCTAAGCAACAATTTAAAATTTTGGTGTTAAATTTGTGATTTGTTTTATGCAGAAATCAATGATGAAGTTGAAGATGCTCTCAGCACCCTTTTGGCTGCTATTGAACAACTCCAAGTCCGCAACAGACTTCAACACAAGACTCAAGAGGAAATCAAGGCCCAAATCCAAGAAATAATCAACAAAGTATCCAACGTCATCCTTAATGTTAAATACGACGATGAACATACCGTTGAAGCTTTCGTTCACCATGCTCATTATCTTGCCCATCATGTTGGTGAAATCATCCACAAGATCCAAAGAGAGGTGAGTAGGAAAGCTCTTATGCGTATGTCTAAAAGGCTGTCTCTTCGTTTTGTTGTCGTTTTTTTCTTCCTCTTTCCATTGTTTTCTATTTTTAACATTTTTACCTTCCTTGTTGTACGGAGTATAGCCAAAAGAAGGTATTGTTATTGTCAAAATTTCACAAGATAAAATTTTGATGGATATGCACTTTTTACGGTCCGAAAATATCGAAAAACCAGATTTTAGCATGGTGGGTGCGTGCCTGTGCGTGAATATATCTGTCTGCTGGGTGGGTCTGTGTATACGCTTTACAGCCCAAACGCCTTAACCCAGAAAACCCAATTTAGGTTTAAAAGAGTGGGATCAAACCAAAAAGTAGCGAGATTGGTCCGTCCAAAAAAGAAAGGGTTGGGGTGCGGTGTTATACTTCAATGCTAACGCGTTCGAAAAAGATGCATAGATTCAAATTTTGCGCATGTCGAATAACCGATATGCGCATGCGCAATCGTACTACCATTTGCCGGCCACCCCCTTCCAATCAAATTATGGTGTTTTGGAAAAAATCGTTGAATCGTATTTTACGCATGTCAAATAAACAATCTGCGCAAGCGCGATTTTTCTACTCCAGATATCAATCTATCCATGGTGCGTTTTAAGCTTTTTTCTCGGTTCCTATCGTATCCTTTTTCTACTATTTCTTTTCTTCGATTTCTTTTGTTTTTAGTTTCATAACTTTCCGTTCTTCTCTTCTCTGTCCGTTCCAAGTCTATTCTTTTTCGTCTCTAATTATTTTCTCTTCTCAGTTTCTGTTTTCTATATTTCAATTGGTTTTTATTAAATCTTAATTCGTTTTCTTTTTGTTTTCTTCCTTGCCGTTGCATTCATTTGTACTGTTTTCTTTTTTATTTGTTTGCTGTTAACAGTTTCCTGTTTTTCGTTTTCATATTTCTATTCGCGTCTTCTTTGCTTCTTTTATGTTTTTTTACCATTTTTTGCTTTTAATTATCTCATTTTTGCTTCTTCTTTTTTCTATTTATTTCAATTTTTATTAATTTATTTTCCTGCTGCTTTCCTCTTCTTTATTTTAAGTTCCTTATTCATACCTAATTCGTTTTCTTCTTCGTTCTTTTCGTATACTTTTTTTTACTATTTTTTTCTTCATTTTCTTCTGTTCTCAATTTCTTGTCTTTGTTTTTATATGTTCTTATTTTCTCTGCTTCTTCTAAGTCTATTTTTTTTCTTCTCTTTAATTATCTTCTCTTTTACTTCTTGGTATTTCACTTTATTTCATTTTTGTTTCGTTTTCTTCTTTTTTCTTTGCTTTTATCACATCTTTATCTTTTTATCTACTCTTGTTTCTTCCTTTTTTCCGTTCACTTTCTTGTTATTATCTTCATATTTTTGTTTCTTATCGCTTTCCATTATCTTTTTTGTATTCTTTCCTATTGATTTTCTTATGTCTTATTCTTCTTCTCATTAGTCTATTCTTTATCACCGTTGTCTCTTTTCATTTTGCTTGTTTTATGAATTCATAGTCCTTGTTGTCTTAATAATTCTATTTATGTTACCGATTTTTGTCTTTTCTGTCTTTGTATCTTGTTTAAAGACCATAAACAATCGTTGTTGTATTTAGACTTCCTCATCATTGCTTTCTTCCTTGTTCTCATATTCTTCTCCCCGTTGATATTGCTTTCTCCATCTAATTTTCTGTATCATTTTCTTTTTCCTGGTGTTATGTTTATCCATCTCCTTGATTTAAAGTACCAACTATTATGTCTATATAAATTTTTAATGTATAATTTTGTTTTGTAGATCCACAACTACGATGGTGAAATCCAAACTGTTCTCCAACAAGTTGTCAGCAAACTGAGCCAAATCCGTGCTTCTCTCGAACAAGTTGGCTATTCCCAAGAGAAAGTTGAGGTTAGCGAATTGAAGAACCAACTTAAGACCAACGTCCACAACATCTTTGAACAAATTGAACGTTTGGTCCAATTGGTCCATTCTGACAAGCTTGACGAAGAAGGTAACTAATTTTCCTTGTCTTTATTTACTAAACAAATTAAATTAGTTAAATGGAAGAGCTGCTAACGTAATTTTTGGGTATTTTCAAGAGTTTTGATGATCTTGGGACGAAGCTTTTGTGATTATTGCATTGGTTTGAATTTTGATGGTAAGACTTGTTGTGGAGGTCGAAACGTTTTGGCGACCTTACCAACATACGGAACGAAAGAAACGAGTTAATTTGTTTTATTGTTTCAGATGTACACCACTTGAAGGACTTGGTCGAAAGTGTCTTAGCTCGTTCCGTTGTTGCTGCAAGACAGTTGCAAAGACAAGTAGAGTCTACCGTTCAGAATCACCAGGAGAACTAAAATTTACATTTTAGTTGTTTATAATTTTATATTTCTGGTTTAAATTCTGTAACAATACTTGTTAATAAAAACATTTATTTGTAACCAACTGATGTTTAATTTTAAGGGCTTAACCAGTGGCGTAGTTATGGTAAATAATTCAAATAAAAAAATTTTAGATAAAAAATATGGGATGATTTTAGACTATACTTAAAATGCTTTCCGCTCTGGTTATAGTATTGATAAGAATATTAGCAATGTTTACGATAACTTTTGATTTATTGAATGATAAAAATAAAATCAGGCGAAATGTTGTTTACTACGGTTTATAATTGTAAGGTCATAAGTCATAGTAAATCGTTCAATAATCGTATACTTAAGTACCAATTTTCTATTTTTAGGAAGTGATTTTGCTTTGTAACTGAAATAAAATCAATCTGTGGTTTCTTTACCAGAAATGTTAAATAAAAGAATTAAGCCTTGAAGTTGCTGGTAAATTCATTTAAACACCTATTTGGTGCTTTAGCATTTACATGAAAGTGTTTACGACCAGGTACGCGCCAATACATCCATCCTCGTTTCTCTTGGAAACGTTGGAAATCTTTTAGAGCGACATATTGGGGATAGAGCCCGAAGGAGTTTTGTTGGCGCCGAAATTAACATGCGTACCAAGAAAAAGGCTGCGTTGCACGAACTGGTATCCAATATAGAGATTACATTAGCAAATCACAATATTGACCTAGGAGCGCTCTTACATGAATACCTGAATTTATTCAATTATCAGTACTTCAAGGTAACATAGAATGAACACAATGGTGGCACCTTGTTGTGGATTTGAAAGAGAAAAGGTACCTTACTTACCTTACGTCTTACCTGATGACGGGTCATTCTAACCAGAGATAAACTCTGCACTGCTGCAGAGGTCATTGCACTGTGTATGTTAAACTAGTGTGAGTAGAAAAAGCTGAATGAAACTCAGACAAAACAACTCTTGTTCCTTTTACTAAAAGAAGTAACCCTAGCAGTTGTTATGAATCCAAACTATTTGGAAAAACAATGCAGTTATCTGGGGAGGTTGAAATGTCTGGGCATAACTCTGGATAGGAAACTTACCTAGAATCAACATCTAAAGCCTGCGTTGAAATGCTCATTTTATTATCAAGTTTACTCTCTGAACGAACTTTACTAGGCGAAAGCTTTTGCACTTTGTGGAGAAAGTTTTTCTCCACTCTGACTTTATTTTTGTGGAAGACTTTTCTCTAGTTGGTCGTCACGGTTTCCTCGTACCTAGTTGAAGACCTGGTAAAAATGACGGTCTCCAGGGGTCTAAATAGTTTGACTTACCAAAACCATTTGTGCTCATGTAATGTTAATAAGCAACTATGGCAGTAAACCATATATTGTTAAATAAAGCAATAATGTTAACCTGTAGTTAACTTTCTGTAGTATTTACAAAAATATTTATTACATTAAAAGCACAAGGTATTACAAGCCAAGCAACGCAAAATATAAACAAAAGCAAAATACGGAAACCAAAACGGGACAAACAAAATACGCAAGCAGTACGGTAGCAATTAAGATACGGTAGCTAACGGTATCAAACAGTAGCAACTGACTAAGTAACAATGAAGCGTTTGGTGTAAACTTTACTAAATCTAAAATTCAATGGGTACGACAGGTGTAGCGGACAAACGAGATTGTGACTGGCATAAAGAAAGAGAGACGTACTGCCTCGTGCCAAACGTCCGCGACAGTCAGAAACCAACAGAGAAAAAAATTTGCTTTGTGTCAAACATCTGCGACAGACCAACGTTAAAGAGAGAGAAGAAACATCTGCCTCGTGTCAAACATCCGCGGCAGACCAAAAATGAAGATAGAGCAATAAGAAGTAATTAGCACAATAATAAATAAATTTAAAAATCACCAGAATGGCTCAAGTATTACCAACGCAGTATACCTCCTAAAATCGGTTACTTTAAATGGTTAAATGGCTTCTAGTGGTTAAAGTCCCAGCCTTTGAAACTAGACTCCCAATGGCAGTAGGTTCGAGTCCTCTGCCCGTCGGAAATTTTTCTGAATAAGTTAAATCCGACGGGTCCATGGATGGTGTATGTAGGTGTGTATGTTGTATGTCTTCAGGGGTGGGGCATGTTAGACCGGTGAAGAGCACTTAGTGTGCTGAGCCCGAGTAAGGGGGTGGGATGGGAATCATGGGGTCGTACTCACGCACGGCTTCATGATTCTTAAAAAAAAAAAAAAATTGTTAGTTTTTTATTTATGAATTTTTTACTATTCTATAAATTTGCAATGAAATGAGATGTAATTTAGAATTATACAAAACGTACGCGTAATACCAGAAGTTTAGCTTTGCAAAAATAAATGTAAGTACTTACTCAACTATCGTCTTCATTGATATCAGGGAGAATTGTAATTATTAATTAATATTGACATAAATAAAAGAATTGGGTTAATTTATAATTTTAATATTTTGTTGCATCAGCTCGTCGAAGTGACATAATCAGAAAAACACATTAAATTGGAACGCAAGAAAAGAAATCGCAATTGGCAACAAATTTTTTGTTGTGAATAAAGATTAAAGTGTTATCTTGAATAAATAAGCACATATTTGTATGATATTGCATTCTTAACATTGTTTGTTGTGAGTTTTGAGAGTGTTTAAAAAATGTTACAGTTATTTAGGTGAACGATTACAAAATTCGGTTTTGTTCACGTTAGAAGCAATCAGAATGCAATATTGGCCAACATACATAATATTACGTTTACAAATGTCTTTGTAACGCCTTAGTTAGGTAAATAAACAAACAAATTATATAGTTTTTCTTAACTTTATTCACGTTTTAAATTACATAAAAAATATGTATTTATGGTTGTATTTTGTATTCAAAAATAATCTTGTCAAACACCATTCGAGCTTTGCAATTATTTGGTTATATTACTCAAAATTCCTACCCCGTTTCAGTTTGATAGAAAGTTTGAAAAAAAGAGACATCTGATTTAAAAACAACAATATTTTATAAGAAAATGTTTTTAGAATTCTTTGAAAAGTGATTTCGAAACAAGATTATAATTTTCCAAATAAAATTATTCAAAAATAAATTCTGTAAGGGGCAAAACATTCTTCAAAATAAATTTTAAAGCATTCTTCTTCGCGGAGCATTGCAAAGCAGCGTTTTACAAAAAAAACTGCTTTTACAAGAGCTTATAAGCAATAGAGTTATTCTAAAATCATTATTCAAAAGTTCGTCACAAAAATATTTCTTAAAAAAATTTTCAGGAACGCTTTCTTTAATCGACATTTTTCAACACAGATTTCTTCAAAAAAATTTTGTTTCCGGAAAGTATCTATTGCATTCTTGCAAAGCAGCGTTTTTAAAATTTGAACTTTTTGTAAATATTTTATAAATTGCTGGCTTTAAGGGAGCTTGCGTTTATGGATTTATTTAAAAACTGAGAAAACCCCTTTTCCTGTAAGTAGAAGAGTAATGGGGTCCCGAGGCCAAAACTTCCATAATAAATGTACAGCGGCTAAATCCCTCTGTGTACTTCCGGTCTAGCCCAACTCGGTCTCGGAGTCAGGTGATAAGAGGTGACCGCAGGTGATAAGAGAGGTGTGTAAAATACTGCTAAATTACAGCTAAATACAGGGTTTGTTTCTAAAAATACAGCTAAAATACAGCTACATACAGGAGTTATTTGAAAAATACAGCTAAAATACAGCTAAATGCAGTTAAATACTGAGGCCTTTTTTAAAAATGCAGCTAAAATAAGCTAAATACAGCTAAAGACAGGTTTGTTTCTAAAAATACAGCTAAAATACAGCTGATTTATAGCTAAATAAAGCTTAATACAGTTTTTTTTTAATACAACTAAAATACACCTAAAATACAGCTAAACTGAGGTCTGTTTCAAAAAATACAGCTCAAATACAGCTAAATGCAGCTAAAATACAGCTAAAATACAGCTAAATACAACTAAATACAGGGGATATTTTCAAAAATACAGCTAAAATACAGCTAAATACAGGGCCTGTTTCTAAAAATACAGCTAAAATACAACTAAAGTACAGCTAAATACAAAGACTGTTTTTAAGAATACAGCTATGCAGCTAAGTGCAGTTAAATACAGCGGATATTTTTAAAAATGCAGCTAAAATAAGCCAAATAGAGGGCTTGTTTCTAAAAATATAGCTAAAATACAGCTAAATACAGAGGCTACTTTTAAAAATGCAGCTAAAATAAGCTAAATAGAGAGCCTGTTTCTAAAAATATAGCTAAAATGCAGTTAAATACAGGGTCTTTTTGTTTAAATGCAGCTAAATACAGCTAAATACAGTTTTCTTCTAAAAATACATCTAAGATATAGCTAAATACAGCTAAACTATAGCTAAATACAGCTAAATACAGTTTTTTTTTCTAAAAATACAGCTAAAATACACCAAAAATACAGCTAAATAGGGATCTGTTACTAAAAATACAGCTAAATATAGCTTAATACAGGGTCTGTTTCTAAAAATACAGCTAAAATACAGCTACATACAGGAGTTATTTGAAAAATACAGCTAAAATACAGCTAATATACAGCTAAAATACAGCTAAAGTACAGCTAAATACAAAGACTATTTTTAAGAATACAGCTAAAATGCAGCTAAGTGCAGTTAAATACAGCGGCTATTTTTAAAAATGCAGCTAAAATAAGCCAAACAGAGGGCCTGTTTCTAAAAATATAGCTAAAATACAGCTAAATGCAGTTAAATACAGGGTCTTTTTTTTTAAATGCAGCTAAATACAGCTAAATACAGTTTTCTTCTAAAAATACATCTAAGATATAGCTAAATACAG
The DNA here is from genome assembly GCA_958336395.1 of Ctenicera cuprea. Classification (NCBI taxonomy): domain Eukaryota; kingdom Metazoa; phylum Arthropoda; class Insecta; order Coleoptera; family Elateridae; genus Ctenicera; species Ctenicera cuprea. Next base: position 3,057,895 of record OY284493.1, read on the forward strand.
CTAAACTATAGCTAAATACAGCTAAATACAGGTTTTTTTTTCTAAAAATACAGCTAAAATACACCAAAAATACAGCTAAATAGGGGTCTGTTACAAAAAATACAGCTAAATATAGCTTAATACAGGGTCTGTTTCTAAAAATACAGCTAAAATACAGCTACATACAGGAGTTAATTGAAAAATACAGCTAGAATACAGCTAAATGCAGTTAAATACTGAGGCCTTTTTTAAAAATGCAGCTAAAATAAGCTAAATACAGCTAAAGACAGGTTTGTTTCTAAAAAATACAGCTAAAATACAGCTACAATACAGCTAATATACAGCTAAAATACAGCTAAATACAGGGTGTGTTTCTAAAAATACATCTAAAATACAGCTAATATACAGCTAAAATACAGCTAAAGTACAGCTAAATACAAAGACTATTTTTAAGAATACAGCTAAAATGCAGCTAAGTGCAGTTAAATACAGCGGCTATTTTTAAAAATTCAGCTAAAATAAGCCAAATAGAGGGCCTGTTTCTAAAAATATAGCTAAAATACAGCTAAACGCAGTTAAATACAGCGTCTTTTTTTAAAATGCAGCTAAATACAGCTAAATACAGTTTTCTTCTAAAAATACATCTAAGATATAGCTAAATACAGCTAAACTATAGCTAAATACAGCTAAATAGTTTTTTTTTCTAAAAATACAGCTAAAATACACCAAAAATACAGCTTCTGTTATTCTTAGTCAAATAATAAAGGCCGGCGGGTGGTCTAGTGGTTAAAGTCCCAGGCTTTGAAACTAGACTCTCAAAGGCAGTAGGTTCGAGTTTCTGAACAAGTTAAATCCGGCGTGTCCATGGATGGTGTGTGTGGTGTGTATGTTGGGTTGCATGTCTTTCAGGGGTGGGGCATGTTAGACCGGTGAATAGCGCTAAAGTGCGCTGTGCCAGGGTAAAGGGGTGGGATGGGAATCATGGAGTCGTGCTCACCCACGGCCGGCCTTATAATTCTTAAAAAAAAGTGAAATAATAAATGCGTTATATAAAGCTGTTTCGAATAAAAATTGTATGATTTGCCTATCACCTTGTAATACTCTTAGAATTTAGAAATAAGAAATAAGTAAAAATAAATGGGCATGGAAGATCAATTTGTGCCTGCATTAGGGACTATTTTCCGAAGTTACGCCACTGCTTATTTGTCTACAGTAAACAAAAAAAATATTTTAGTTTAATTTTAAGCAAAGATGAGTTAAAATTTACTTAAAATACCCCGCCCTAACGTTTTTTTAGGTTGATAAAAAGGGGGGGTCTGGGGTTGGCAATATGTGGATTTGCCCCACCAGCATTTGTTACTCGAGCCGGCCCTGATTTTTAAAACAAAATGTCCGCGAATCTTTACAGATTACAAATTCTTTTAAGAAAAGGTCTTCAATAGTTGGTTTTATAAACTTTTTATCATTTATAGGTACTGGGCGTTTTCCTGAAAGAAAGTTTTTTTCCACACAGCGCTGTTTTTTTTTGTGTAATAGCAATTTAAAAAAAATCTCATAACGACTGCTTTATGTTTTATGCAGAGTATTATTTGAGAAGATTGCAACCTTACAAGAAATCTTCATTATTCTGCACAAGCTTTTCCTTTAAAAGATGCGTTTTTTCTAAAGGGTTATCTTTAGAAAAGCGCTTTTTTTTTTAAAAAAAAAGACCTTTTTTAGATTTATTATCATTTATTGTTGTTCCCGCAAGAAGCTTTTCTTTAGAAAGAACATGAACATTTTTTTGCAAAGAACGTTTAATTGGTGAAGTACACAAAAGTAGAAATGTACGAGGAACTCCATTATTACATTTCACAATTTTTAGCTAATAAAGTTTTCAGACATCTTTCTTAGACAAAACTATAGAAAAAAAAGTTATAACAATAACAATTTTTTTATAGAGAATCACGATTACAATGATGAAATAACGCGTATCTGAGCCGCATAGTGTTACAAATAAGATGATAATAGGTCGAAAGGTTGAAGAACACTCACTATATAAACTTCACCTTCGCAAATTTACACACAGTTTAATTCACTTGTCCTTACCTCTCCGGTATCAACATGGCCAAGTTCGCAGTTCTTTTCTTCGCCGTTTTGGCTTTCCAGGTAAGTTTTCAATTATTTAAAACTGTTTTTGTAAGCAATTTAAAGTCGTGGAAAAGTAATCAAATAAGTAAGCTTCAAAACGCCACTGGGTAAAATTATTGAGGGTTCAGGTTCGAACCTCACAGACTCCCTATGAAAATTTGTGCTGTTTTCGTAATTGTGGGGCTATTCTTTTAATAATAAATAATCAATTATAATTTAAACAATTAATTTAATTACTTTTATCGTTTCTAGGCAACTCTTGCCCAACAATACTACCAACAAAACCATCAACAACATGGTAGTGAAGTTGGTGACGATGTCCAGGATTTGCTGCACCAAGTACAAGCTGTTAGTCGTGAAGCTTCAAGCGCCATCCAAGGCGCTGATAGCCATCAACACACTCATGCTCTGTACTCGCAAGCTAACGAATTCGCCCACAACATTCATGAAGTAGCTTACCATCTTCAACATGTGGTATGTTATGGATTTTTAGACTTCCATGGGTAAATAATTTTCTTGGTGGGCGAAAACAACTTTAAAATCAAAGAAGCATTTTCGCTGGTAATTTTACCTTTCATTATCTCCAATAATTTACAGATCCACCACAGTGAAGAAGGACATAGTCAACAACTCCTCGAACATGTTGTAAGAATCCTCAGCGAAGTTGTACACTCCGTTCAACAAGCTATCCATCACGAACCCAGCGAACTCAAGTCTCAACTTAAGGTCCAAATCCGCAATGTTGCCGCTGAAGCCCAAAGGTTGGCCCAAGTCGTCCAGCAAGAACAACCAGGCTCCCACCGTAAGCTTTTCTTATGGTTTACATTTTTAGGTAAGTATTAAATAGTTTTGGTTATTTACAGATGTTGGTGAAGAAGTCCAAGATGCTCTTGATGACCTCTTGACTGCCATCCAACAACTCCAAATCCGCAACAACATTGAAAACAGGAGCGAACAAGAAATCAAGAACCAAATCCAAACTGTGAGCAACCACGTAATCAACGTCATCCAAAGCCTCAGCGCTGATAGTGAGATTGTTGCGAAGCATCTTCTTCATTATGTTCATCATTATGGTCATCATATTGATCAAATCATCCATAGGCTTGAAAGAGAGGTGAGTTAAATTCTTTATGTCAATTTTGGGTGCTTCATTTCTTCTTTTTTTGGCAACCTTGCTTCATCCACTCCAACTTTCAATTTTCTCTTCCACCGTTTCCGCGTTCTAATCCAAATATGTTCCTCTTAGGTGCACAACCACAACATCCATGACGAGCAAGTCCAAAACACCCCAGCGATGGATTACAAAATAAAGGCCGAAACGTTGTTCTAAAAATTAATTATGATCGTTCCCTGAAGATGATCTATTGAATGAAATCCGAAACGTTGCTAAAAATAATTTGTACGAGTTGAAGTTTGCTCCTGAGTACGTAAGAAGGCCATAACAATAATATTAATAAAATTGTTCTTTTAGATAACCACCACGTGAGGGATTTGGTCCATACCGTGGTTGCCCATTCTCTTGTTGCTACCAGACAATTGCAAAGGCAAGTGGAACACACCGTCCACCATGTTGCCCATATCGACCAGGAGATCTACTAAAAAGCATTTTTTGCTGCAGATGTTCATAATTTTACAATTATAATTCTGGTTGATGTTTTGTAAAAATGTTTCAATTAAAATGATTTTTATTGGAAAGCATTCTTTTTAAATTTAATTAATTAAAGTAGTGAACTTTAAAGAGACCAGTAGCAGCGGAAAGAAGATACAGACAAAAATTGGGGAAGCAATTGAAATTTTTTAGTCTTGAAAAATTCGTCTGCAACTTTTGGTTATTAATTTTTAACGATTAATATTTAAGGCAGTGCCAGTGGCGTACATTAAGTAACTTTGAAGTTACTTAACAAGGAAAGAAATGTTCAAAGTGGTACAAAATTTATAACAAAAAAAATGGTTTTCTACTGTAGGTTATTATTTTTGCTATTAATCAGTGGCGTACATAAGATAATTTTAAATGTATACAAAAAAACGAATAACAAATTTTTATTTTATAAAAGTATTTTTTCCTTGCGGTTGCGCCACTGGCAACATTGCGTAACTGTTAAGCCAATGGAATTTACTAAAAGCTCCAATTTACATGTTTTTGTTTTCTATTTTTAAAAATATTCTTAATGACAGAATGACACACAACAGATTTATTATTACTTAAATTATATTAAAAGTAAAATAAACTATTTTTCTATTAAAAAATATTTTAGTAAGGTTTAAAAAATAATATTTCTAAGCAAAAAACTTTCTATTGTTTTACACGAGGTGGTGCAATCGCGTTAGCATTTTACTCATCTGGAGTCAGGATGAAAGCGAAATTCCAAATTTAAACTACGGAAAACAATCAATTAGCCGAATTAAGGTAGAAATGTGATAATTCATTACATTGAAGCTAATTGGCTGCAATGAGGTAATAAAAAAAACGTCCATGAACCAACCTGTTTGTCTCACATATTTGTACGTAGTAAATTTGTAATCAAGCCATAATAAAATCTTTTGGTTATGGTTTTGTTCACAAATTTTCTTTGCACCAAGGAATGTGAAACAAACAGGTTGGATCATATTTTTTCCTTGCAGTTACGCCACTGGCAATATTGTTTCTAACAGCTAAGGTTTGCATAACTGTTAAGCCAATGGTGTATGTTTTCCATTCTTAAAAATATTTTTAATGACAAAATGAAACAAAAGATTTATTATTAGTTAAATTAAATTAAAATTAAAAGAAACTTTTCTTTTATTAAAAATTCGTTTTCAATGTGGAAATCTGAAAAAAATATTTTATGAACTGAAAAGAAAAATTTATAATAACTCTAAAAATATTATTTTAGTAAAGTCTGAAAAATAACATTTCTAAACAAAACAGCTTCTATTTTTTTCACACGAGGTGGTGCGATCGCGTTAGCATTTTACTCACCTGGAGTCAGGATGAAATCGAAATTCCGCATTTAAACTACGGAAAACAATTAATTCGCCGACTTAAGGTTATATTTAATTACCTTGAAGCTAATTGGTTGCAATTAGGTAATAATATAAAAAAATTCCATTAACCAATTTGTTTGTCGCACATATCTGTACGTAGTAAATTCTATCTTAATCTTTTGATTATGGTTATGTTTAAAAATGTTCTTTGCGCCAAGGAATGTGAAACAAACGGGTTGGATCTTAGTTATTTGTTTTAAATTATTGAAAAAATAATTTGCTAAAAATTAGCCCCAAGGCAAGTCAATTAATTATTTTTATCTAAATTTGAGTAATTGATTTTTTCGGTTGTTGGAATGCAGCATTATACATCGAGTAAAACGCTAACGCGACCGCGCCATCTCGTGTGAACGTTTATGAACTTTTTTTTAAACAAAAATTATTTTTCAGGCTCGTAATATAATAAAATAATTATTCTAGACCAAACAAATTTTGTTTGCAATTTACAAAATTATTTTTTCAGATTTTACACAACGAATAATTTTTTTATGCGTTAAAAAAAATTATTTTATTTTTTTGAACGTTAAAAATACATTTTTCGTAAATTCTACAAAAAAAATTATTTAAGCGGGCAAAAATTAAATATTTGTTAAATAAAAATTGTTTAATAAAAAAATAAAACAATTTTTAATTCCTTGACTGGTCAAAACGGCGCTTTATAGAAGTCTGTTAAAAATTAAAATAAAAAGGCTATTTTACACTTTTTGTTAATAATAGCCAAAACGTATAAATATCTTTTGATAATTTTAATAATCGGGGTTAACATATAAAAAGTTGTTTTTATTTCTTACACTAATTGGGGCGTTAACACACAAAAACAATTAAATTGTTTATTGCAAATTTGCAAAGCAATGAACTAATTTGGTTGCATCAGCTTGTGCCAAAGACACAATAAATGTATTTATAATTTCTTTACAACAATAAAAAGATTTATCGCAGTTGGTTACAGTGTGGTTTTAAAACAATCAGATTAGGGGGTTACAGTGTTTCAGTGTTTATATAAATAACTACATAGTTGTTTTGTTATCTCCATTTTTGATACTTTTATCAAATATGGGCAAAGGTTTTATGTAATTAATTTTTTTTAGTTAGTTTAATAATTATTTTAGACGTGCCTGTGCAATTGGCCTAATGTGATTATTTTTTAATTTCTGAAGGGGTGTATATTAAAAGATCAAAACATCAACTTTAATTTATTTTATTAGTGGATTGTTTAGATAAAAAATGTCTAAAAACACAAATTATCAATATAAACGATTTATTTAAAAATTTTAATTTTATGTTATAATAATACGGTGATTGTATATAAAGTTCTTGAACTTGGGGGTCAAAAGATCAGACAATTAATAATTATACAGCAATATCTTAATTAACGAAATCTACTACCAACTATCTATTTTTATACAACTTAAATGAAAAAAAAACAGCCAGTAGTTGTAAAAGTGTTGCTTTTGTCACTCGACAATTTTTGTTTATTTTTATGGAAAGCGGTAAGTAATTAGGCAAAAGACGTACTTAAGCAATACTTTTATTAAGGCAATTCTAATTTAAAAATTTAATATTAAATTCACAAAATAATATTTTTGAAAATTACTTAAATATTCCCATGTGGCAACCAACTTTAATTATTTTGTGAAAATTATAAATTAACATTTAATTACGATACAAAGCTCAGCATGACTTCGTTCAATACTTATTTGAGTCTAGGCGAAGTTTGTATACTTTCATAATTTTTTGTTAACGATTAAAGTCAAAATAAAGCAATTATTTGATTTTTGCAGAAATAGTCGACCTACACCAAAATTAAGCAGAAAACTATTTCTTGTGTTCAAAGAAGTCTAAAATGTGCATATCTATCAAAACAACAACAAAAACAAATCGAGGTGTTGAAGGTGGGCGAAGGGCTCAAATTAATTGCCCCTAAACTAAGCAAAATTGTTTCCTTCCTCTAACCAGCTGTGACCGGACGGCAAAGAGAAGATCCCCACCTTAAGCCGGCGCCACACATTCGGTATTCGCCGAATTTCAAGCACCGATTTGGGAAATAGCGATTAGTGTGGATGGGTGGCTTGTGTATTGCTCGTAATTGGTCGTAACAAAAATTCGATGCTCGCTGTTTCCCATCAAAAGTCGGTATTTTATGCCACATCAAAGTGCACAAGTATTCGCTGCGTGCCTACTTGCAAAACAGCGCCACATTTACGATGCTCGGGTAATCCCAGGCAACTAAACATGCAACACGTATTCGTAAAATTGTAGTAGTAAACAACAAAAATATTTTTAAAGTTTGATAATTATGGAGTGGTCTAACGAACAAGTGATGCAATTTTTGGATTTTTATGAACAAGAACCCGTTATTTGGAATACTTGTTTATACTTATAATTTTGTTTCCAAACCAACAGTTGCCAAAAACCAATTAAAATTCACCCCTGGGCCTACACCACCAACACTACTATATTTATATTATTTTTATTATTATTAATGATGATGAGATGCTTGTACACGAACATTAATTGTTGTTCCCATGAAAATGCTCGCATAGAAACTATGCTCGGCAAATGGGCATATGTGTGTATATACAGCTCGCCAATTAACAATCTGTTTGTCAAATACCTTTGCCAAACGGCAAATAATCGAGATTCGGCGAATACCGAATGTGTGGCGCCGCCTTTAGAGAGGAGTGAACAAAAACACCTTGCGCGGGGTCGGCATCGTAACATCATTTCAGTGATTTAAATTTGGTACGTCTACTTCTCTTTGGAGAAGTTCAAAGTCTTCTTAATTGGGACCGATGAGGACTGGCTAGGTGACTTTACGATGTGAACTGTTCACTAGCTCCCGAGCTCAAAAACTTAAGTGTGTTGCTCAGTAACGATATTTTAGCTTTTGAGACAAAGCTACGTGGGCAGACCTAGACAATACACTGGGTGGTTGGAGGCTATTCATAGTCAGGTGAAAGTGCAAGGCGTGCTAGGATTGGGAATCAGAGCCCTGGAAGCGTTGTGTGGTGACGTTTTGCCGTCTCACGTCGATAATTAAAGTGTAAATTTACGATGTAAACTGTTCACTATTTCCAGAGATCAAACACTTAAGTGTGTTGCTCAGTAATAATATTTTAGCTTGCTATACAAAGCTACGGGGGCAGACCTAGGCGATACACTGGGTGGTTGGAGGCTACTCATAGTCAGGTGAAAGTGCAAGGCGTGCTAGGATTGGGAATCAGAGCCCTGGAAGTGTGGTGTGCTGACGTTTTGCTGTCTTAAGTCGATAATTAAAGTGTCGACCCATGTGGTTTACACTCGCGACGTCGTTCGGTACAGACCATTATCATCAACCTATCTGGTCGGTGCGTAGTCAATCAGTACCGGTACTGCGGGTAACCTATATTGGGAGAGCAGCTTTGGTTGTTACATAAATCTAACCAGTGACCTACCTACGCGACGCAACTGCAGCTCGTCCTGCAGGATATTTTGGTAGAACTAGTTGTGGAGGCTTGTGCAGCCAAGGTTGATCCGAGCACTGATCTACAGAATCAGTAGAGATTGAGGTAGTCTTCTCCCACCAGAAGCAGTTGGTTTCGCAGCCTGCTGTTGTTATGCTGCTGCTGTTGTGCTGCACTGGTAGCTTGTTTGTATTTTATTCTTGGAAAAGCGCGCTTAAATTTAAAACCATTTTCATAGTCGTGGTGGATAAAGCCCAATAGGTACGTGCCGTTCTGTGAAATATAGAAGAATCTTTTGGTTTCTCACTTTGAACAAACCATCAACTTCGAACCTAACTAGAAAAAAACTAGACTGAAGACTTCAACTTCAAAACACTTGATTCTCGTGCCCATTATATTGCACGCGTATACGTCGGGAAATCTTAGCGAGTGCAAACGCGAGGGTTGACACCCCACCTCCCATTGAGGAGGATTGGGAAGTGGCGGACCGGGTCGTAAGGGGCGACAAAGTAACCTGGGCTATAAACTCCTTTCTCCCCTTCAAGTCGCCAGGGGTGGACGGTATCTTCCCAGCCCTATTACAATGGGGTCTGGACCTGATAATTGCCCACCTGGTGCGCATCTACCGGGCATGTATCGCCTTTCGATATATACCAGAGAGCTGGAGAGAAGTGAAGGTAGTTTTTATACCCAAACCAGGGCGTGTTGACTACACCCTGGCCAAATCTTACCGTCCCATTAGTCTTACATCTTTCTTATTAAAGACTCTTGAGAGACTTTGTGACAGGGAAATAAGGGAGAAGGTGCTTGTGTCACACCCACTGCACCTGAACCAACACGCTTACATCCCAGGGAGATCTACCGAATCGGCGCTACATGCCGTAGCGAATCGGATCGAGAGATCATTAGACAACAAAATGTCTACCCTGGGAGTTTTCATTGATATTGAAGGAGCCTTTGACAAGGCCACCTTTGAAAGTATAAACTCTGCCTTACGCAGACTTGGTGTTGCACCTACTCTTTGTGAGTGGATAAAACACATGCTTGCAATGAGAGCAGTGCAATTTAACGTAGGAGACAGCTCAATTAGAGGTGTCGTGATGAAAGGCTGCCCACAGGGCGGAGTTCTGTCTCCACTGTTATGGAATACAGTGGTGGACAGCCTTCTAAGCGCACTCAATGATGCTGGATTCTATACCATTGGATATGCGGATGATATCACCATCCTCATCACGGGGAAGTTTGAGGGCATGCTCTGCACCTTAATGCAGACGGCTCTTCGAATAACAGAAAAATGGTGTAATGAACAGTCCCTATCTGTCAACCCCTTGAAGACAGAGATGGTACTCTTCACAAAGAAAAAGAAGGTTGGACCCTTACGTACACCTCTCCTATTCAATACTTCTCTCAGTTTTTCAGATAATGTCAAATACCTGGGAGTTATTTTTGACAAACAGCTGAACTGGGAGAAACACCTAAAAGCTAAAACAAACAAAGCATGCATGGCTTTCTGGCAGTGTCGCCGCGCTCTGGGTAAATCTTGGGGACTTTCCCCTAGAATTACCTTGTGGCTGTATACTGCCGTGATTAGGCCCATGCTATGCTACGGAGCACTTGTCTGGTGGCCCAGGCTCAGACAGGCTACGGCAGCAACCAAACTGGGACACGTGCAACGTCTCGCCTGTCTCAGTTCTACAGGTGCTATACGCTCAACCCTCACGGCCGCCTTAGAGGTGATCTTATGCCTTCCTCCACTTGATCTCTTTGTGGAGGAAGTAGCTGTGAGAACTGCTTTAAGGCTGCGCCACAAGGGGCTGTGGCAAACAGCAGGCAAGGGAGGCAGACACACCCGCATCCTGGATGAGGCAATCGTCAAGATTCCTCTTCTGGATGCTATGGTGGACTACCTTCCTTTACAATATGCCTTTAATAGACACTTTAGTGTCTACGCGAATGCTGGACCAACCCAGCATATGGACATATCCATCTTCACCGATGGATCTAAAACAAAGCATGGAACGGGTGCCGGAATTTTCTCCGATGACCTAAACCTACGCCAGAGTATACCACTAGGCAAAATTGCCACTGTCTTCCAAGCGGAGGTAGTGGGAATAATGCATGGTGCAAATGCAATTCTTGAACGACAAATCAAGAACCAACGTATCGGTATCTACAGCGATAGCAGAGCCGCTTTACTAGCCCTAGGCAGTTGTAAAATCACCTCAGGAGTGGTACTGCGGTGTCGTGAAGCTCTCGACGATATCTCAAAAGATAATGCCGTCTCCCTTGTATGGGTGAAAGGACATGACGGAACCTACGGCAACGAAAAGGCTGATGAGATTGCGAGACTGGCCTCCGGACAACCTCTCTGGGGGCCAGAACCCGTAATTCCCATATCCCTGAAGACATTAAGCTTTATGCTATACCAAGAAACCTTAAAAAGCTTCACACGAAGATGGGTTAACACTCAATGCTGTCGTCAAGCAAGGGCTGCTATTACGGCACCCTCGCCAAAAACAGCCAAATACTGTGTGCAACTGTCCCGAAAGAACTTACGACTAGTTGTGGGTATCTTATCTGGACACTGCACCCTAAAGCAACACATGCACAGGATGGGATTGGCGGACAGCCCAAACTGTCGTGCATGCAACGAGGACGATGAGTCGGCAGAACATGTCTTATGTCACTGCCCAGCTCTCGCAACAACCAGAGGATCCATGCTGGGGGACTTCTGGCCTAACATGGCCGAAATCAGCAACACTCCAATTGCGGATGTCCTCAAGTACATCCAAAAGGTTGGATGGCTTGGGTGACGTCCAATGTGGAGAGCTGCTGGGGAGGTAGTACAATGGGCCCACCTATTGTGGCCTAAGTGCGCGTGAGGTAACTCACACTCCCAATTCCAAATCCAGAATCCAGAATCCAGAGGGTTGCGGATGAATTCCCATTTTGTTTTGTCTAGCGTCGTGTTGGTAGTTTTGCTGTACGTGTAAATTGATCATTTTTATTCTATTTTTTTGTCTACTAAAATAAAGATTTTATGTTAAATATATAATTTTTTTAGATATACCCTCTCCCCTCGGCACAATCAATGTTTTTATGCACATTTCGTTTTCTTTAATTTTAACTCTTTTAGGACGATGGCAACCGCAATTTTTGCAACATCCAAGAAGAGACAAAAAGGAACCAATTGATTGCTGCCCAACAGACGAAAAATGTTTACCCTCTCTAAGAATCTCCCAAATCCAAGCCCAACCAAATAAAAGCTCAACTTTCAAGCGTTGTTGCTGAAGCCAAAAAAATGATCCACCGAACATCCAACAATTCTAGCAATTTTAAGGTAAGTCTGCTCAAGTTCGAACAAATTTTGCAATACAACATTTTTTTCTTCAAGCTGAGCTTAAATCTCAATTTCAAACTCTGCTGCCGAAAACGAAAAATTGCCTTACTACATGTCCAACAGATCTAACAATTTTAAAGTACTGTTTGCTTGAGTTTAACAGAAGCTTAATAATTTTTCAATTCAACACTTATTTATTTAGAATTGCAGCTTTGTCTTAGTAACGGATACTAAAAAACTTTTTGGAATACGCTCACCACCATTTCCGTACTCAAAACTTCAAACAGAAACCATCCAGAAAACAACAACGGTATCCAAGAAGAAGTCAACCAAGCTAATAACAACACTCAAAACATGCAATAAGGCTCCCAAATTAATTGCCACTCAACTAAGCCAAATTGTTTTCCGCCGTTCAACCAAATAGTACAACTGGGGATTGCTCCCGTCGACGAATCAAAATAAACTATAATTTAAGAAAGTAATCGGTTTAAATCAGAACGTCAAGCGAACGGTGCCACATCATTTCTATCAGTTGTGTGCCATTCACGGATTAAAACAAAACCTGCTATAGGTACCATCAGTATATGCTTTATTATCGGATTAAACAGAAGTGACAAACAATTGATTATTTAGAGAGGTGAAAGAATTAGGACCATTAGTATCACCATCAACTATAATGACCGACTTCAAACGTGATTAACCCCATGCAAGGCAGCGTAGCTGTTTTTTCCATTTCTGGCAATGCATATTTAGCCGAATTTAATTACATGGTCTAGAAACAAGGTATGCAGCAGAGGAAGATTTTGCTCTGAAAATAAGATTACTCTCAGCATTAGCATTTGTTCCTACCCAACATGTGGTCAAAGCGTTTGTGATGTTGTGCGAGGACAACATTCTGCCCCCAGACTTGCAGCGTTGCAGTCAGTTGTCGATTATTTTGAAGATACATGGATAGGGCGCCCGCGGAAACGTCGCCAAGAACCACGATTTCACATATCGTATGGAATTGCTTTGCTTTGATGAAGTAGTAATCGAGGCTGCGAACATCAAATATTTGCAGATCATCCAAATATCTGGAAATGTATCAAAGCAGTTAAAAAAAAACAGGAATTTGCAAATAGAGCAATATCTAAGTCGGAAACTAGGAACTGCTGCTCGTAAACAATAAAGAGACCATGTTGAAGAAATTGAACATCTTGCTGAAAACTTCGACAGAAACCATATACTTGACCACTTGCGTGGAATAACGCATAATACTGGCGATTAAAATAATATAGTATATTAATAGTAGCGGGAAGAACCGGCGGCGTAGCTCAAATAGGTGACCCTCGAGTTCATAGTCTGAGCTAAAAAAGGTTGATGGGTTTGACTGTCGCACAGGGCGAAATGTTTTAATAAAAAAAATTCGTCCTACCATTAAAATATATAAGAGCAACAAAAAGTAAATACAACAAAAGAAACAAAGACCAGTAAGCCGACCTCCACGTAGTGTATCCTGGGTAGCACTAACGGGCTTTAACAAAAACGTTAAAACTTAAGTTTTGGTTAATTGTGGTTTGATAAATAATCATTTTTATGAATTACTGTTTGCTAAATTGTATTTGGTTACTTTATTTTCGATAAACTTTCCGAGATTCGAAAAATTGGGGTTTTGACCAGGATACTGGTAGGAGGACAGGCTAAGGTGGGATTATGTCAAAAGAAGCTTCAACGCCGACATCCACACTTGTAGCGTCACCTGCGTTTTCTTAAATGTTTTTTAATTTAAAGTTGTTCGTTATAACTTGTTGAAACTCTGATAAAAACTAAATTATGCAGCGGCACCGAGTGCTATTGAAAAATATATTTTAGTCGACATCTTTGGAGGTGGTATATAAAGCCTTTTATGAGAGGTTTCAAGTCAGTCAGTCAGTTGTAGCAGTCATGTCTCAGTGCTACTGAGCTAACGTATAATTCTACGAGTCTACGTTGTTACGCTTTCCTCAACCCTCTTAAGCCTTAGTTAAGGCTTATGTTTATTCAAATATGGGGTTTCATTATAAAGAGTCTGCTTTTATTCTCGTAAGTGTAAATTAAATTATATTATTCTGTTATTGTGTGAAGTTGTGTTTTACTCAGACATCATTAATTTGCAAACGTAATATTTGGTGGAGGCGCCGTGCGTAATGGGTCACTTGTTGCACTGATGGGAACCCCGGAAAATTCATTATGTTTTACGATTAAGAAATTTATAAGTGAAGGTGAACTAACTTAGATGAGCTCAATAGTGCGACTGACGGAGTTTTTTTATTGCATTTATCATTAAATGGTTGCTTTTATTTCAGGTAGTTGTGTTTAATTAATGTAATAAGTTTGGAAACAAAATTTATTGTAACCTTTTTTGTATACACTAATGTGCTACTGTTCTGTGCTATTCCACTTAACCACTCATATTAAACCGTGCTTTTTTAATATTAACATTGAATTTAAAATAATAATCTATTGCAATTATTACAATTATTGGTACATTTAACAACGAAAAGAGCAACTGTTACTTTTGTTAACACCAAACAAATATTTTTCTATTTCTTATGTTACGTCACACTCTGGAAATACTAACTTGCATCACTTAATCGTTTGCTTCGTAGTTATAACAATAAACGATTTGTTCTAGACAATAGTTTTTACAACAGATCTAAACTTGTGGGTGTCAGCTAACATAAATTTGAAACCTAAATGCAACCGTTACGAATCCACGTTTTTTGTTACATTTTGTTACAGCGGAGTTGCAACACGCTACTGTTCTGTAACAAACCAGGGTAAAGTGTAGTGCCTGTTGCGAATTGGATCGAAACGGTTACATTTTAATAGGCACTCAGTTAAATGTGGCAATCGAATTGTTGGTATAAGAGTTTCAGTAAAGAAAGCTTAACATAACTGATATTTTTTATTGCTCCCATTGAAATACTGTGTATGCTTTCCGTTGTTTTGATGTTGTGAATCTAATATTAGCTTACACTAATTTGTACCTTATTTGTTTTTGTCTTCTGTCTTTAATAAATCATAAAAATTGCAATTAAAGTACAATATGCATATCGCTTTGTATGCCAGGCAGTTGCTAGAAGTAAACATGGCTGCCACAGTTAAAAATGCGTTACTTTTTTACAGGCTCTGAATTTAACCACTTACATCAAACAGTGCAGATTTATTATTAAAATTACAATTATTGCAATTTATTGGCAATTTAACAATTCAATCTAACAGTAGAGTCTAAAAGTAGAAAATCTAAACTTAAATATAATATAAATCAAACAACATTTACTTTTTTTAACAATAAACGAATATTTATTTCAATTAAGTTACTTCACATTTTATTAACAAAAATTAATAAGTGCTGCAAATACTAAAATGTTTAAAAACTGTTGCATACACGAAATCAAAATTAATATATCAACGGTACATCTTTAACATCTACGTACCAATTGTATTTCAGAATTTTTGTTCCAAAGTTCGTCCACTCTATGCTGAACATATAACGTCCTCTTGGAGCACGTGGTGGAAATTTAGAATAGTCTGGACCCCAGTTGCAAAGAGTATACTTACCCTGTAACATATCGTACATAGGTATAAACTAGAAAGTTTACCTTGTGGATGTCTTTTAGGTAACTTTGTAGCAAATTTATTTTGCGCGTTAAAATTACTTTACTATCTGCCCGTGACTTACAAACTTTTATATGTTTGTAATACTTGTCCCGTCCGTCCGTCAGAACCATCAAATTTGTATTCAATCCAAGAGTCACCAATCTTGTCGTTCACCTGTGAATTAATGTTGCCAGGATATTGTAAAAATTTTCTTATTTGAACTTTTCCAAATTCAGTTGTCTGCCCGATGTGGTGATATAGCAAATTGTAACAAATTGGTAATATTTCCAGAAACCAGTCAAATAATTTTGAAAGTTATTTGAAACCGACCGCGCGAGCTATATTTTATTGCTGATTTGAATATTGTAGCAATCGAAGTTTGTTGGTTGTACAATACAGACATAAGAATCTTCAGATTGTTTAAAACGATGTTTAGGGCGCTATTTAATAATAAGTAATATTTGCAAATAGTTTTAAAATTTATTTAAGACTGATCGTGCGAGCTATATTTCATTGCTAATTTGAATATTGTAGCGATCGAAGTTTCTTATTATGTAAAATACAAAAATAAGAAGCCTGCGATTGTGCAAAACAAGGCTTACGGCGTCAAGTCCAGTATAAAGTAATTTTATTTTATTTTACCATCCTCGAGCGGCTTATTGAAAATTTATCAAAATTGGCAAAAGTTTGTTACGTTACTGTATTTACTAATTTTTATTCCGGCTTTGTGTTAAACGATGCGAATGTATTATTGGTGAATCTAATACGTCGCAAATTTTACCTTTTTTATCGGGCATTGAAACATATGTCCACAATCATATACATTTTGAATGCCAAATATATTTCGCTGAAGAGCATCGCAAACGTCAAACGGAAGGTAAAATGCAAATAGTCGGTATTCGTTACTTGTAAATTTGTATCCTTGCACATTCCACTGAAATCAATTTTGTTTACAAAGAAAAAGTTGTCGTAGGTATAACAGTTACCATCAATGGACCATGTAAGTCCACTTTAAAAGTTCCACTACTATTCACTGCATAGTGGGTCCGGTTAAACTTAAAATTTTTCAATTCGACATCTTTCACGTATTGCTCATTCTGTTCAACCAATTCAAATCGTTCACTTATTAGAATGTAATCGTTCTGAAAATACTAAAACAAAAACTATTTCCCAACTGTTAACGTTAAAAACACAAGTTGTATTTTTCAAATACGTCACATGTAAACTGCAGAAATTATATTAATAAATGTGATTTTGACGTTTAATATATTAAAATACGTTAAAAATAATAAACCATAAAAATCAAATTATTAGATTACTTCGTATAAAAGAGCAAAACCAGTGTGCTTTTGCAGCAGTCATAAGCATACCTATATTTTCAATTGGTAATTTAAATTCTCTTAATATGCTTTGTATTACCATAAAGAATTGGGGTAAACATAACGGCAAGATAACATACCTGGGTAAGGTTTTGACAGAATCCACCTAATGCTACTGTTCCCAAAATTATAATAAATTTCAACATTTTACCATCGAGCTACCTACTTAAACAACGATCGCAGAGGAACTATTGTCTATGCCTCAATTGTTTGTTATTGTGTTGTGCGTCATTATATCTGGCTCATTAGGTTTGTAGCAACACTTTATTTTAGAATGTTTATAATCTCAATGCCATCAAGCATAGACTTGAAATTAATTGTGGTGAATGATCGAAAACTGAACAAAAGGCTAAAAATCCAGCATGATCAAAATAAAAGTTGGCCACATGCAATTAATACAATTTTTATTCAAAACATGCCAAGCAAAATTTTTATTGTTTATATTTGTGGAATACACTAACAGTAGAAAACGGCGTTTTTCAAAACCACAAATTCATTTTGGTTAGATAATACTGTTACATTAAATACTTCACACAGTACACTAATTTTATTGACTATAACTATTGTTTGCAAGAAGAGCAAGAGAATAAAAGTTACTAAAATGTAAAAGTATATGCAACCAATTACGCTCGTCTGTGTGCAGAAAGCGCAGTTTTATCGGAAGAATTTTAATAATGTGAAGTTTTTTCAATATTTATTCAACATTATAGCGGAATAACGCTAATGACGGTACAAAACTGCACATGTGTATGAATTAAATTTGCAAATTCATTTTATTTTTCATAGACATCAAGTGTTAATAAATGTTCCTGTAAGAAAACATCGTGGTGACATCAAGGTATACCTTGTTGTTTTAATTTCTAAAAAAGGCGCAAGGCGCGCTACAAGTGAAGACCGATTGAATAACCGCGTCGCAGCCTCTTTCTTTAAAGATTCTCACTTCGGGCTATCCTCCAACGAAATTTCTTCAGTATAAAACCGGAAACCTTGCCCAGAATCAAAAAGGAAAAATCTTACTTTCTCTTCTTGAGAGATCCTGACCAGCAATCCAAACTTTTCTAAAGGACTTGATTAAAACCAAGTATTACATATTGTTTATTTTATTTTAAACGAGGGAAGTAATCCCCAGTTTTACGAAACCGTTTAGTTTCTTGAATTCTAGTTATATTTTGGTTCAAACAAACAAACGGAGTAATCCCTAGTTTTACGTAAGCCGATTAATTTTTCTTTAGTTATTTTAGTCAGACGACGGAGATAACCCAATCGGGTTTATTAAATCCCGTTATTACAGAGGCTGATACCATATCATTTTGAATGTTTGTTTTCCTACAACTGCCCGATAGCATTTTACTGGCTTTTCTGCAGGGGTATCTGGAAATACTAATCAGTCGTTTAAATGTTTTGTACACAATAGTTAATTTTACAATAAATCTGATCTTGTGTCCTGACAGCACAGTTGCAAGGTGCTACTTTTCTGTAACAAACCAAAATAACGTGTGAGACCTGTTGCGAATTGTCATAAAACTGTTACATTTTAATAAACACTAATAATCTACAGCAGTTAGTTAAATGTGGCAGTCGAAGCGTTGGTATGAGAGTTGCAGCAAAAAAGAGTGATCATAACTAATACTTTATATTTTTTATTGCACTAATTAAAATACCGAAATCCGTAGTGTCTAAAACTATAAAATACAAATTAAAGCATAAATAAAACAAAACCCACTTTTGTTAACAATTAACAAATATACTTTTCAATTATGTTATGTCACATTTTATTAACAAAACAAAAATTAATAAATTCTGCTAATGCTAAAACGTCTAAAAACTGTTACACACAAGAAATCAAATTGTTTTCGGAATGTCCTTGCAGCCTAAGCCTGGCCTAGGCACTAGAAACACATGTCGAAGATTTATTTACAGATTTAGTTAATATGTCAACGGTACATCTTTAATATTCACGTACCAATTGTACTTCAGAATTTTTGCTTCAGAGTTCATCCACTCTATGTTGAACATATAACGTCCTCTTGGAGCGCGTGGTGGCAATTTAGAAATGTCTGGACCCCAGTTGCAAACAGTATATTGACCCTGTAACATATCATATTATAGGTATAGGTATACTAGAAAGTTTACCTAGTGGAAGTCTTTTAAGTAACTTTCAACCCAAGTTAGTCTGTTGATTTCTTTTCCCTCTATTCTATTCTGCGATTGAACGCGCACCTCGAAATTTAATTATAGTAGAAGTCGTTTCCTCTCTATGCCCTTTTTACTATAAAACGCTCTCCGCACTCTGAAAGAGAACCGAGAAAGGTAGCTCGGGTTAACGCGTTCGCCTTTCATTCGAGAGGCCCTGGGTTCGATTCCCGCTCCGGGCGACTGTTGCAGCTTAGGTTTTTTCCGCGATTTTCTTAAGCCCAAAAGTGATTGCTGAGGCAGCACTTTCCGCTAAACAACCTTCTTTATCCAAGTTTCTTATTCTAACCCATCCTTACCATCGTTTCACGGCTGAAGAGAGGCTTAGGACCCCGGTGCGAGTCCGGAAGACCCCTATAGCGGTCCGCGTCTTTACGGAGAATGAACCTACACCAGTTTTTCATTTTCCTGAAAGAGAAGAATTTCTTTCCCGAACTTTACAGCGTTCACTAGCTCTCCCGCTCGGGTGTTGTTCCAAATTATTTTGTAGTAACTCCGGAGAACCAGTAAAATAATTCCTTCCACAAACTTGAAAGAGCTCACTAGCTTTCTCGCTCTGGTTTTATTGCAAAGTTGTTTGTAATAATTTGGGAGAACCTGCCAAAGCCTTTGAATTTCAAATTTATTCCAAAAATTGAACTTTACCGTCCGCCCGTGATTTACAAACTTTTAAACGTTTGTAATGTTTTTCCTGACTGTCCGTCAGAACCAGTTAATTTGTATGCAATTTAAAAGTTACTAACTTTGCCGTTCACCTGTGAATTTAGAGATGCCACGATATTGTATGGTAAACTGTAACAAGTTAGTAATATTTGCAGTGAACTTGTCATATAGTTTTGAAATTTATTGAAGACCGTCCGCGCGTACTGTGTTTTACTGCTAATTTGAATATTGTAGCGATCGAAGTTTGTTATTATGTAAAATACAGAAATAAGAAGCCTGAGATTGTGTAAAACATAGCTTAAGACGTTATCATAAGATACCTTACCAATATAATTAACTCTAGGATTTAAGAGATGTACCGGAACCCCACAAATAAATCGCAAGTTTCGCATAAAATAATTTTATTACATATTATCCTCCCCGAGTGGCTTATCAAAAATTTAAAAGCCTTATTAAATTTTTATC
This sequence comes from Ctenicera cuprea, assembly GCA_958336395.1. NCBI lineage: Eukaryota > Metazoa > Arthropoda > Insecta > Coleoptera > Elateridae > Ctenicera > Ctenicera cuprea. The sequence continues at coordinate 3,078,132 of OY284493.1, forward strand.
AAAATTGGAAACTGTTTGTTGTATTACAAACTGTAACAAGTTAGTAATATTTGCAGAGAAATCCGTCAAATATTTTTGAAAGGTATTTGAGACCGACCGCGCGTACTGTGTTTTACTGCTAATTTGAATATTGTAGCGATCGAAGTTTGTTATTATGTAAAATACAGAAATAAGAAGCCTGAGATTGTGTAAAACAAGGCTTAAGACGTTATCTTAAGATACGTTACCAATTCCCGCATTAAATAATTTTATTTCATTTTATTCTCCCCGAGTGGCTTATCAGTAATTTAAAAGTTTTATTATATTTTTATCAAAATCGGTAATGGTTTGTTACGTTGCTGTATTTACTAATTTTTATTCTGGCTCTGTGTTAAACGATGCGTATGTAATATTGGTATATCTAATAAGTGGCAAATTTTACCTTTTTTATTGGGCATTGAAACATATGTCCGCAATCATATACATTTTGAAGGCCAAATATATTTCGCTGAAGAGCATCGCAAAAGTCAAGCGGGAGGTAGAATGCAAATAGTCGATATTCGTTACTTTGAAATTTGTATCCTTGCGCATTCCACTAAAATCAATTTTCCTTAGACACAAAAAGTTGTAGTAATTATAACAATTACCATCAGAGGACCATGTAAGTCCACTTTAAAAGTTACACTAGCATTCACTCCATAGTGGGTCCGGTTAAATTTAAAATTTTTAAATTCGACATCTTTCACGTATTGCTCATTCTGTTCAACCAATTCAAATCGTTCACTTATTAGAATGTAATCGTTCTGAAAATACTAAAAAAAAATTATTTTCTAACTGCCACACTTGTAGAAAAACAAAAAAAAATACAAGATAATACAATTGTTTTATAATAACTAAGGCGTTGCGGAAAATTTAACTCAATAATAATATACCTGAGTAAGGTTATAACAAAATCCACGTGCCGTTAGTATTCCAAAAATGATAATAAATTTTAACATTTTGTTCTGAAGCTGTTGAATTCAACAAAGGCACTGTGACTATTCCGTTAGACATCATTTTTTATGTTTACATGATTTTATCATGTGACTCAATTGTATCAATATTTTTGGCTTGTGAGTTTCCAGTCATGTTTCATTTTCCGAATATTTACAATCTGATTGCCGTCTAGCATGAACTTGAAGTTAATTGTAGGAAATGAGCTAAAACCAAAAATTGAATGAAAACTTTAAAATCTAATTTGATCAACAGAGACCGGATAAATAAATAAAAAAATTAACAAAAAGATCTTATGCGTAAGGAAAAAAGCACATGATTCAGCAAAAAAATGTGTGGTATACTAAATTTATTTTGTAGAACAGCTTATGTTGATTAACTTTTATTGTAAGTATAAAAATATTTTTGTAATATAAGGAAAAAAGTTATAGGGGTACCGCCACGCGACCTTCCTTGCATTTATTATGACTTTTGAATTATACCCAGTTGAAAACCTGGGTAATTGCAGGGGTCTAAATAGTTTGACTTACCAAAACTATTTGTGCCCATACAATGTTAATAAACAGAACAAATATAGCATAAAACCATATATTGTTTAAATACGCAAAGTATTACAAGCCAAGCAACGCAGAATATAAACAAAAACAAAATACAGCAGCAATACGAAACAAGCAAAATACGGAAACGGTAGCAAACGGTAGCAAATAAGATATAGTAGCCTACGGTAGCAATTAAGATGGAGTAGTCTACGGTAGCAAACGGTAACAGATAACCAGCCAAGCAACAATAAGACGTTCTGGTGCAAACGTTACTGAATTTAAAATTAATGTGCGAGACAGATATAGCGAACAAACGGGATTGTGACGGATATAAGAGAGAGAAAAGTACTGCCACGCGTCTAATCTCCGCAAAAGCCAGAAACCAAGAGAGAAAAATTCTGCCTCGCGTCAAACGGCCGCGACAAACTTGAAATAAAAGGAGCGAAAAACGGAATGAAATAACAGGTACCCAACGCAATAATAATGTGATTGTACCACTTAGGTTCAGTAACCTCAGCTGGTTTTCCTAGTGTTCGACTGTAGACCTGGAGTTGAAACTTGAAGTGGGGAACTGAAATATTTCTAAATCTACTCTAAATCGACGCGCGTTTGAAACACATTTTTAAGCGGAACCTGTCGGTGGCCGACTTAAGATAATGCGTAAATTTAAATTACTTGCCCCGGTAAAACAAATTTCAATGCTAAAAAAATACATTTCTATAAAATAAATTCTAGGATAATTAAATCAAATTAGGTGCTGCACTAAAATTAATCTACACACTTAAATGAAATATATTTCATAATTAAAATAAATAATGCATCATTTTACACTACACCATTTAATATCGTCATCGCCGATAGGAAACACTGGATCTGAGGACCTTTTTAGGTCAGCGGACCTAGTCTGGTTCACAGGCCGATTGCAGACAGCAGAAGGTTTCGGTACAGGAATTTATGGCGATAAGCTTAAAGCAAAGTCTAGTTTGCCTTCGGAAAGTTCGCTACAGTGTTCCAGGCAGATATTTTTGCTATCCTAACCCGTGCTCAGGAAAACCTACGTAGAGGTTACTTTATTAAGCATATCTGCATCTGCAACGATAGCCAAGTGTCCTTCAAGGCTCTTAGTTCTGCTATAACCAAATCAATACTGGGAAGAAAGTGTCATGTGGCTCTAAGCAGACTTGACTCACACAATTAGGTTAACCTGTTATGGGCACCCGGTCACAGTAACATTAAACGAAAAAACTGAAGATCTGGCCAGGAAGGATTTTTATGGGCTTCTCCTTTTTCCAGAGTCGGCCCTCGGACTCTCCAGGTCTATCGCAAGGTAGGAGATTGACAACTGGGCACGTTCTCAGTTAAAATTTAACTGGAGTTTGCATCCAGGACCGCGCCAGTCGGAGTTTCTTATCCAAGATATTTTACCTTGGCGTACCAAACCACTCCTAGCTTAAATAAAAAAACATATGAAAGTCTTGGTAGGTTTGCTCACTGGTCATGGTCCTTTTAACAAACAGCGTAGTCAACGACCCCATGTGCAGGTTCTGTGGAGAAGAAGAGAAATCTTCCCTTTATTTTCTCACTTATTGTCCCAGTAGTACTGCGGCTCTGACACTTTGGCATCCCGCTTTCGGAGCCAGAGAAATAGCAGGATATCTCCATCGGGAAGGTACTAGTCTTTGGCCTAAGTACTGATCTGTATGAGAAGAATTCTTATATCTAAATTTTCATTCGAAAAATTAATTCTCTTGTCCAATATTTTTTACGTATAACTTAATGGATTTGAGTACGTCCATGATTTTTGTTTACTTATTAAATTTTAACGAATTTTTTGTTCTTCTGCGACTAAAAGTTTGGTCTATATACATAGCTAATCACCGTGGGTGTATTCTAATATTGCTGTTACATTTGGGGCTCAAGCGATATAATATAAAATCTTGTTTAAAAAAATATACCTTTTATTCTAAACAGAAAATTACTCTAAATGTATTTTAAATTACAAAGCTGTGTAATACTCGAATAATTTGGCAACATCCATTTTCGAACATTATGTACAGACCATTACGTAAAGGTTCGTCACACTTTATGAGTTTTGGTTTTGCATGTTGATAACATAATTATAGATTTCCTCCAAAGTCAACATAAAACCGAGGTCAAAATAAAAAAATAACAACATTTAGCATTTACCTCTCGAATCCCCTTGAAATAACAACAAAATGTTGGCGATAATAATATTTTTCTCTGGCACAATGATATTGGAAGGACTGGCTTATAATCTTACCCAAGTATGTGAAATAGATTACTATGATAACTGGAAATGAGAAAAAACGTTCTTTTTTGTATACCGTAAAACGTAGTTACGAGAAGAAACTTTTGTGGTGAACACAATACCTTCTTCCTAGACACGAGTATTTTATTTTAGTAAACTTATATTTCTTTCAGTATTCCCAAACTGACTACATAGTAAAAAGTGAGCATTTTGAGATATTTAAGCACGATGAAAAATACATGACGAATCTAATCGTTAAAAATTTTAAATTTAATCGAACCTACCCGGTTGTTAATTATACATGGACTTTTAAAATGGACTTACAAAAGGCGTTGGTGGTAATTTAAATTTTGTATTTGCATATTTATGTTTGCGTTAAGTGGTATTTTAGTTAGATTTTCAGGCTTACAAATTCGCCAGTAACGAGTATCGACTGTTTCCCATCACTTTTCCCGTTAACGCTTGCGATGCCCTTGCCAGAAACATATTTGGAGTACAAACCCTATACGATTGTGGAAATATGTTTCGATGTCCAGTGAAAAAGGTAATTTAGTGAAATGCGTTTCGGATTTTAAATCAAGAGTTTTTAGGGTACTTATTCTACTTGCAATTGGGTACCGGATTACACAAAATTTCCCCCGCATGCTCCTAGAGGACGCTACATGTTTGATATTAAATGGTTATATAATGGTGCAGAAATGATGATAGGTCGATGGTATTTTATTGTCCAAGATGCTAAATATTTCAATTATTGAGTGACGCATGGTATATAAGGCATTTTTGATTTTTGTTGTTTGTTTGCGTGCTAATAAAGCTTGAGATTCGATATCCTTCTGTGTGTATGTAAATTTATTTGAAAGCAATTTCAAAACGACAGCTGCTTCGATTGTTTTTCTTCTACAGCGGTGTAAGTTCTAGAACTAAACTAAACTAAACTAAACCGTGTTTCCTTCAAATCCAAAGCCTTTTAGGCGCTGGATATAAGTCTGACACACTGGCACAGTATGTGAAATCTGCAGGTGAAACCGTTGACAATACCAACCATGTGCAAGAGTTGGTTGAGGGGACAATAGCTTGTTAAGAAGCCTGTCACAATCTTGAGTTGATTTCCTTTGTACTGTAGAAGACAAAGGCCCTTCAATAAAGGGCTTCGCCTAGCTCAGTTATTTTTGCAAAGACCAGCTGACAATTGGTTTGTGACGCTTTTTTAATTTCTAGTTTTCAGTTGCAGTGGGATATTCAGAGAATTTGCTCTAGTCTAAGCGAGTGTTCGTTAGAACTCCGTCTGGTCAGCAAGAGCTAAATATCCACAGCAGTTTGAGCGAGTTCTGCGCTCAGGGTTTCGTCAGCGCTGATAAACATTCCAGGAGTAGCTCTAAAGTTACCCTGAAAAAGTTAAGGGTTTAAACAGTCGCCTGGCAATTTATCCTTAATTTTGTTTTGGTATTCTGTGTTAAGGTGTATCAATTTTAGTTTGTCTATGGCTACTTTAGTTTTCCTAAATAGTTTCCTTATTTCTGTTCTTGTATCTATTTTAAATCGTGCTCTGATGATTCTGTGGTTACTTCCAGTTGTTATTTGGCTTGTCAGCTTGACTATCAGCTTCATCTCCTTCCCAATATAATGTATTTTTTAATTTTAGTTCTATACATGATTCCCCCCCCCCCCCCTTTCGGTTTCCGCTAACCTAATACGTCCCATTTCAGATTTTTGTCACTTCCTCGAGTTTCACTATTAAGTCGTCTGAGCTTATTGTTTGTATATTGTATGTGGCTATGGTCATTTTTGTTATGTGTGTATTTTTCTTGTTGCTGCTATTATTGTGGCAGCCTGATCTTACCCAGAGATTCTTGGCACCCTCTGCCTTATTGTTACATTAACCGCTGCCTTGGTCTGGAACTCAAAGGCCGCTGGGGACTGAGGGCATTGATTCATGGTTTGCTTTAGGAGATTTGGCAAATTCCCGCCACACTTGCCTTGCGGGTTGGCGGGGAACTGTAGTAAGATTCTTACCAACTGTGGTCGCTGCCGTTGATCTTTTAACTTGACTCTTCCGCCACTGATCTTTCGGTATCTATCAGTTCGCGGAAATATCCATCTTAGCAAGCCCATTTTCGTGTATTACTGGGTGGCCCTAGTAAGACCACTTTACTGATCCCTAAATTCGGGATATACAAATGTTTCCAGCTAGGTTTTATGCTGGTTTTGGTCCGTCCCGGGTATTTTATTTCTTCGGTACTTACCCATTTGATGGGCTTTTTCTTATCCGCCACCTGGGGAGGTCGAAGCATAGACTTGTATTGTTTTAGTTTGGTAGTTCTTTGAGATGTGTTTGTTATATATAAGCTATTCTATTAGAGATGCCGTTAAAGTTTCCCTTGTTCTACGAATATTTTATGTATTAGGAATCCTACTCCTCTTTGACTATCAGCTTCATCTCCTTTCCAATATAATGTATTCTTTCGATTTAGCTCTATACATGATTCTCCTCCCCCTTTTGGTTTCCGCTAACCTAATATTTCCTCGAGTTCCACTATTTAGTCGTCTAAGCTTATTGTTTGTATACTGTATGTGGCTATATTTATTTTTGTTGTGTGTGTATTCTTCTTGTTGTTGCTATTATTGTGGCAGCCCGATCTTACCCAGAGATTCTTAGCCTCATTGTTACATTGACCGCTGCCTTGGTCAGGAACTCAAAGGCCGCTGGGGACTTGGCAAATTTTCGCCACGCTTGCCTTGCGGGTTAGCGGAGAACTGTAGTCAGATTCTTACCAACTGTGGTCGCTGCCGCTGATTTTTTAACTTGACTTTTCCGCCACCAATTCTTTAGTATCTCCCAGTTCGCGAAAATATCCATCTTATCAAGCCCATTTTCCTGTATTACTGGGTGGTCATGGTAAGACCATTTTGCTGATCCCTAAATTCGGGATACCCAAATGTTTCCAGCTAGGTTTTATGCTGGTTTTGGTCAGTCCCGAGTATTTTATTTCTTCGGTACTTACCCCATTTGATGGGCTTTTTCTTATCCGCCACCTGGGGAGGAGCCCAATTGGGGACTGGCAACCCCGCACGAGCGAAACAAACGTTAGGTATTATTGTTATTAAAATAGCCCTTAGATGAATTAGTTTATTTCAACAACAGACCTTACGTACCATTACTGGGTTCCGACGGCTTTCTCTGGCACGAACTTTTCCTTACCGCTAAGTTGGAGCACGGTGGATGCGCAGGACTACACAAGAGAAGGTTTAAACATTATGAGCACACGGTTGTCTACACCGAATTTTAACATATCTAATTCAAAATCGTTTTGGATATTAAACAAGATAGTGAATTTTGCAAATACAAATTGACATCAAGAAAGTAACGAGCCGGATGATTATTATTATTATATCAGTGGCATTATACCAGATAAAAATATTGCGTCGTTTCAATAACCTCAAAAACAAAAAAAATAGTTGGTTTGTAGTTGTTACCAAACCAGGTAACATCTAGACTGAAAATGTTGAAACGTATAATGTTATTGGGAATATTAGCTTCAGATGGATTTTGCTTCAACCTTACGCAGGTATACTGGATTTATATTATTTTACAATAACATCTTGGCTAACTAACAAACTAGTTAACAATTATGATTTAACTTATACAACATTTAAAATGTTTTTTTCATTCTTCCGCGATAACCAAGGTCACAATTACATTTCTTAATATTTTAGTTGCAAATATAGACTTTAGATTTTGTTTTCAGTATTTTCCGAAAGACTACATATTTAGAAGTGAACGATTTGAGTTGGTTAAATACAATAAAGATTCCGTAACCAGTTTTAAATTTAAAAATTTCAAATATAACCGTAATGGCATAATTTACCAAACTTTAATTATTTGTTGTACATGAGATCAATTAATATTATAAATAATATAACTGACAAGCTTTAGAACCTCAATATTCATTTAGATAAAGTAGTGATAAAGACGGTGGCCTCCGAAAAGTCGATTCGGGAAACGGCCTTGCTAAGCGCGTGCGGATAGGCAACACAAACAACGGAGTTCTGCACACAAGATTGCATAATCTAGAGGGGTACGTTCTCTGGCGGTAGTAAAATGCTGTACTTCATGCAACCCCTACGGAATTACGAAGAGAGTGAAGAGTTCTCAAATGAAAATTCAAAGAAAAAAGCAGAAAATATTAGTAAAGGAAGAAAGACAGTTAGATTACCAGGAAAGGGGTGAAAAGAAATTCAAACCATTACCAAAAACTGTATTCGTCTTTCTAGCACGTCCCACATATGTTTAATCGGATTTAAGTCTATTTTTTGTTGTAAATATTCACGGACAAGGTTTGCTATATGCGGACGCATTAGCCTTCTTCATAAGCACGGATATAATGCAGTACTACACGTTCTAAAACCTAATTCCTGTACCTCTTGTACAATCGTAGTACCTTCACGAAGTGCAGCAGTGTCCGTTTTTTCCTCAAAACTAATGCCTACCCAGATCATTACAAAGCCACCGCCAAAAGCTGCCACTTTCTGATTTGCACAGTTAGTACAACGTTCTCGCATTCTTCTCCACATAGTCGGTACCATTAAAAAGTAGATGCACACGGGTCCAATTCGCTACCCGCCATTTCCTATGGTCGTGACTTAAACATAAAATTGCTCCTCTGTGAGTTACAGTTAGAATTCAATGTTTTGCAGAATTTCTGAATTTGTTGTCTTCTATTGTGAAGCCTATTTCGTTTGGTTTAATTTTTGTCGTTTTATTCTCTTCTTTTTCCTTTATTTTTCTGCTTGCCGCGACAAGGAAAGTTGAAAAGTATTGACTTAATTGAGCCATTGTGCATCTACTGCTAGTTCAGGGATTAAGTTTATACAGATCAGTACAGTAGGTAGGCGGTGGACACTCCTCTATAATCCCAATAGAGGACATGTCTGCTTCAGGGACGCGCCCCTGCCTTAGCCAGCCAGGTTTTCTTTCCCATATCCTATACCAGGAGGAAAACCTTTCCAAATCCTCAGATCCCATCCATACCACAACAAATCCTCCACTACTTTCAAACCCTACTCGCCAACACGCAAGGCAAGCGCGGCGTTTTAATTGCCAAAAAAACCTTCCAAACCAAGAAACATGAAAAAGATGTGGAAAGATTTGAAAGAGGCCTACATCCAGGAGTGGATGATTTCGGCCTGAAAGAAGAAAAAGGAGACTAGTACTCAGGTCAAAAACTAGTCCCCTGCTGATAGAAATATCTTGTAGTTTCTCTGGCTCCAGAAGGAATTGGGTTACCGAGGTGTTGGAACCTCAGTACCATTAGTCTGGGGTAATATCTAAGAAAATGTGGGGAGAATTCCTTCTTTTCTTTACAGAATCGTTACATGGGATGATTGACTGTTTCTATGGTGTTGAGGTATTTGTTTAAACAACAGAAAGCAGTCAGAAAAACCACTACAATCTTACTTGAGCTAAGCGCAGTTGGACCACCACACTAATGACGCATACGTGACCATTCATCTAGCTACGACAGAGTAGATTTACCTAGTAACTCTGAGTTTCACTCCTCAGGTTTTTCTATATAAAAATCCAGAAGCATGCGATGGCTGGGATAGCCCAGCATCTAGCTACAACTCCGGAAAAACGCAGCCTAGTTTTGAAAAGTTCCGGTTCAATAAAGTTCGGTAAAGATGGCAAACTCGGTCTTTGAATAGTCGACTGTAAGGCCCTGGTCGGTACTTAGAAATTTACTTAAGATTAGGATTGCAAGATCATCTGCATCTTCGAGTTTTGTGATCACGTCGTCAAGGACAAGACATCACTGCAGAGGTGAGACAACTTCTTGAGGACAACCGCTCTTGAATGTTCGTAATATTTCAACGCTACTTCTATGATTCAAACAGTTAAACTATTTTTCTTGATGTTGGTCACACCGATACAAATCGAAATTATCCGACTTTAAATTGGTTCTGTTCATTGCAATTCTGTTCCTTTCATATTCTGCTCGTTGATTACGCGCAATCGTTTTCCGAATACGAACTCGATTCGGGTGATTTCGGATTCTGTTTAAATACCGTTCTATTAAATGCATACCCACCATACGAATATCATATCAGCTACATGTTCTATTACATGTAAGCTCGAGTATCGGCCTGGGAGGAAAGGCGCGAGTTTGTCGTACCGCCCAAGCCGCGCACTGTGCACGTTTGTTGTTCATGTCAAAGACGCATCTCATTTCTCTTGGTGATTTATCAAATTTGCTGGAATTTAATTTAAAGTTCTACCATTAACATTTACGATATAATTAAATTGCACCAGTTTCTACTACAACGAAAAGGAATCACCCTTCCAAATCCTACGCTCAGATTCTGATTCTGCTACTGTTGTTTCATTTCTACCTTTTTATTACTTTGTTGTTTATTACAATTACCGTCAAGCTCATGTTGGATTGTAACGTGATTAGAAACATCCGGAAAATGCAATGATATTGAACAGTTAATGAAATAATGATACCGATTACGATTTATGCACCGGAAATCATATTGTGTAAACAGCTACACATGTCATACGGAATAGTTACTGTGTGTAGTTGAATTGGGCTTAATGGTAAAATGTTCCAAATTATTGTAATTCTTGTAACACTAACAACAGGTGGAGTTTGTGTCAACCTAACCCAGGTATACTAGTTTTAAGTAAATACTTTGAATGTCTCAAATTACGAAGTTCATGATCTAGGCCAGGCTTCAGCTAAGTTTCACAGTAAAAAAATATTTGGCACATATTTAATGTTTTTAAACATTTTATTTAGATGTTATTAGAGAAATCTTAAGTTTTCTTCCTCTCCCGAGGTCGGCGTTAGCTATGGTGCAGAAGAGTTACATAAATTTGGGTTTTCGCTAATAATTCGTTTATTTTTTGTCAAATGGCAAAAATAATTTTATAAAAAATTAAAACTGTTTAAATTCTCTACAAAAAAAGTTCTATAAATTTTTTTCGTATAATTTATACTTTGGGAGCAATAGCCGCGCGAAATTAAAGCGCAGAAAGCATCAGTGTTAACTTAACAAATACCACTTTTTACTAGTTGTGGTGACTGTTCACCGTGCAAAAATGTAAATCAATAAGTTTCATGTAAGTCATTCCTAGTTAGTTGGTCAAGGCTTAAATATCCAATCAAATGCCTGTTTAAAAATCGATATTTTCTGCGCTTGGTCAAAACTTGGCGTGACTACTGCTCCCAAAGTAGAGGTTCTACAAGAAATGTACACAAACTTTTTCGTGGAGTATTTTATGACCTTTAATTTTTGGTCAAAGGATTTTTGCCGTACGACAAAAAATACCAGTTATTGCCAAAAAATCAATTTTTTAACCTTTTCTGCTCCACGGTGGCTAGCACCAACCTCGGAATAAGGGAAAAACTTAAGGTATTGCAAATAATACTCTGGATTCTAGGTTAAGATAGGTGGGTCCATTGTTCTACCTCCCTAGCAGCTCTACAAATTGGGCATCATCCAAGCCATCCAACATTTTGGATGGACATCCGCAACTGAAGTGTTGCTGATTTCGGTAATGCCAGGCCAGAAGTCCCCCAACATGGATACTTTCATTGTTGCGAGAGCCGAGCAGTGACATAAGACGTGTTCTGTCGTCTCGTCGTCTTTTCGCCAGTCCCATCCTGTGCATGTGTTGCTTTAGGGTGCAATGTTCAGATAAGATAGCCTCAACTAATCGCAAGTTATTTCGCGACAGTTGCCCCCAGTATTTGGGTAATAGCAGCCTTTGCTTGACGATAGCTTTGACTGTTAACCCATCTTTGTGCAAAAGTTTTTTTAAGGTTTCTTGATACAGCATAAAACTTAATGTCTTCAGGGATATATAAATTACGGGCTTTGCCCCCGAGAGAAGTTGTTCGGAGGACAGTCTCGCAATCTTGTCAACCTCCTCATTGCTATAGTTAGCGTCATGTTCTTTCACCTATACAAGGGAAACGACATTATCTTTTGAGATATCGTCGAGAGTGTCACGGCACTGCAGTACCACTCCTGAGGTAATTTTGCAACTGCCCAGGGCCAATACAATGGCCTTGCTGTCACCGTAGATACCAATACGTTGGTTCTTTGTCGTTCAAGAATTGGATTTGCACCATGCATTATTCCCACTACCTTTGCTTGGAAGACAGTGCCAATTTTGCCCAGTGGTATACTACGACGTAGGTTTAGGTCATCGGAGAAAATTTCGGCACCCGTTGTTGCCTTGTTTTAGCTCCATCGGTAAAGATGGGTATGTTTATATTCTGGGTTGGTCCAGCATTCGCATAAACACTAAAGTGTCTATTAAAGGCATATTGTGGAGGGTGGTGGTTTGCCATAGCGTCCAGAAGAAGGGTTTTGACGATTGTCTCATCCTGGATGTGGGTATGTTTGCCTACCTTACCTGCTGTATGCCACAGCCCTTTATAACGAAGCTTCAAAGCAGTTCTCACAGCTACTTCCTCCACAAAACGTCAAGTGGTAAAAAGCATAAGATTATCTCTAAGGCGTCCGTGGGGGTTAAGCGTATAGCACTTGTAGAACTAAGACAAGCAATCCTGGGCCAACAGACAAGTGCTCCACAACATAGCATGGTTTTAATCACAACGGCTACAAGGTAATTCTGGGAAAAAGTCTCCACGATTTACCTAGAGCGTGGCAACACTGTCTGAAAGCCATGCTGATGATACTCAAATGAAGCGTATAAAACCATTAAATCTATGCCAACATTTTTTTACAGTTTTGCCGATTTCTGAGTGTATTTTAACCATAACGTGTTGGTAAAAAAATATTGTATCTGGGAAGGTATTTATTTCTACACGACTTCAAATGTGGTTTTTTTTCTAGTATGCTCAAAGCGATTACATACTAATAAGTGAACGGTTTGAATTGATTGAAAATAATGATAACTATCTGGCCAATCCAGTATTCAAAAATTTTAAATATAACCGCACTCACTATGGAGTAAATGCCAGTGGAACATGGAAAGTTGACGTACCTGGTCCTTTGATGGTAATTTTTTAAGTTTTGTATGACGAAATTTTCTGTTCGAAAAAATTGTTTTAGGTATATGTGCAAGGATACAGATTTGCTAGTAACGAATACAGACTGTTTCCATTTTACTTCCCGTTTGATCTTTGCGAAGTTCTTAAAAGAAACATATTTGGGGTTGAAAACATGTACGAATGCGGACATATGTTTCGATGCCCAATTAAAAAGGTATGTGTCGACAAGGTAATAGTTTTTAGTACAATAATAATATGTTATAGGGACATTTTAATTTTTGTAACTGGGGCCCAGACTATGAGAAATTTCCACCACAAGCTCCAAGGGGGCGTTACATGCTAGTCATGGAGTGGAAAACCGCCGGAATAACAATATTGAAGTACAAGATGTACGCAAATATTAAAGATGCACCACTAAAATATTAAATTTAAACCGTTTAATATATTCAGTGGTTGAATTTATCACTACAACACAGCTATTTGTTACACCGATAATAAATTAATTCAAAATAAGTATTACTAGTTTTGATACATACAACATTAATGCAGGTGTGGGATCAAACATTGTAATTAAAATCCATCCATACATATATAAAAGCACAAAGGTTTTTTTTCTTCGGTTCCTCCAGCGGCTACCGCTTCACCAATTTGGACCATTTTTTTTAAATGAAAGGTCTCTATCCATAGATGGAACACGAAACATTTTTATATTTTTATTCTACGTCGATTTTTTATTACAATTATTTTAATTTATAATATATATGAAGGTCGGCTAGAAGCGCCATCTACAATAACGTCGCGTGTCATTATTGGAACTAATGCATCACGTGACTTGACATTTTGCCGGTTCTGTCAATGCTGTCTGTCAGTGCTGTCTGTCAGTGCATTGTGCGCTGGGGTAACACTAGTAAGTAATAAATTTAATGACAAAAACTATTTTATAACGTAATTTTATTAAAATTTAAAATGCAACCATTCAATGAACCTTTTTTGACAAGGTTTGAGTAAGTGAGACCATTTTTTATCAAACTTTAATCTCTCCCAAAACATGTGCAAAGGTAATGAAAAACTAAGCTATAAAATATTAAAATCCGAGCGACGATGACATAAGCCAGCTGGTGAAATTGAATGTAGATCCCAGAACGAAAGCTAACACACGCGAAACGAGATGCGTAGCGATACTTTGAAATTAATGCTATGAACATAATAAATTCAAAATGTTATTTTTTTAAATAAGGCGAATTGGAGTTTGGACAACTCAACATCGCACTAAACCTCTATTAGACCCAACAGAAAACCATTAATTTGTGTGTCGATATTTGTGGCTAATAGGATTTGCGGCGTGTCGCGACTGTTTTAAATATAAGAGGGCAGTGAGATGCTGGTGTTCAGCTATTTCGTCGGAAGGGAAAAATAAGAGTGCCTGGTCGAGACAGGGACGTACGTCGTACAGGTTGCGGACGGTTCGAGCTCTGGAGAAAAATTGACCTAAAAGCCAATTTTTAATCATAATTAGTTGCTTTTAGATGTCAACCAAAGATATTTTGACGGCACGAAATACATTTTTGACGTCAAACAATGTTTTTTTGACGTCAAGTGATACTTTCAGATGTATAAAAGTTTGTCTTGACGAAAAAAATTGATTTTCCTAGCGTCTAGAAGCCATTTTTTAGCATAAGAATAAAAAAACTGTTTAATTATTTTCAAGCATAAAAAAACAAATTTTTTGAAGTTTGTAAACTTTTTTTGACATCAAAAATTAATAATTTAAGTTTAAAAAATAATTTGTTGGCGTCCAAATCTCGCTCACGCAATTACACATAAAATCGACTTAAGTGCCAATATTTAACCATAATTAGTTTCTTTTAGATGCTAACAAAAGATTTTTTGACGTTACGAAATACATTTTTGACGTCAAACGATGTTTTTTTCACGTCAAATGATATTTTTCGATGTAAATCATCTAAAGGTATTTTAAAAAAAGAATTGAATTTTTGACGTCTCAAACTTACTGTCAAATGTCTAAAAGTTTGTTGTGACAAAACCATGTTGATTTTGTGACGTCAAAAATTGATTTTCTTAGCATCTAAAAACAATTTCTGTAGTATAGAAATAAAAAACTGATTAATTACTTTTAAGCATACACTACAGATTTTCTTGAAGTCAGGAAACGTTTTTTGTTGACGTTAAAAATCAATATTTTGACGTCAAAAATTTATTGACGTCTAAAATGTATGTATTGACGTCAAACGGTCAACTTTTGTTGCAAAAACTGAAATGGTAACAAATTAATGATTTATTGACACTGCCATTTAACGGCGCAGTGGGCGTAGTAGCGAACTCTCATTCGCTCGCGATACCAAATTTTATGCGTTCATTTGATCTAGTTGTCACAACAGTGCGCTTGATGTTAGGTTTATACAAATTGTACACCAATATATGTTAGTTTATAATAATTCAGGTATTTCCGATTTTCCCTAGTGCATATGACGCATTATTATCATCAGCGCTTTGATACGCCGCCGGTGCGGTAAAGTCACTGCGCCGGTACGGACCAAGCGCCCTCTTTTGGCAGGTCTGTATACCACTACTACCATAAGTATCTCGTTAGGTGTAAGCATTTTTTTCTTTTCAAAAACTTAATTATTGACGTCTTAAAACGGTTTAATCATATTTTACAAACTTTTTCGTTTTTTATCCTTAATTTCTTGAACTATTTGCAGACAATAAAAGCAAATCGGAATTCTATTGATTTTCATGTTTGCAAAATTGTCTCTAAAAGCTTTGTTGACGTTTTCATTTAAATGTAATTGTCTTCTGGTATCGTCAAGTTTTTTCAAACGTTAAGTACTGCTCAGTTATATTTTTTTGTAATTTAAAAATTTAAATAGTTCAATGTTTGAAATCAAATCACATGTTAGTGACCTTATAACCTACCCAAATATTTATCTCTCTAATGATTATAGCTGTAGGTACTAACTAGGACATAATGTAACGAGTTATCTCTTCTGTGGCCATGAGAAGTTATCAAATACTCAATGCCAATGCCCAACTATTATTTTTATAAGTCTGTATTGTGAGCCACAACAGTGATACGTAAGAGCAAAATATTAGTACACTGTCTATTGTGAAGAGTAGATGTATATCTGAGTTTGTGTTTGCATGTTATGAAAATTAAAATGTTTTTTTCTTAGTTGCTAAAGAATGCTTTGCGTACCGTATGTACAGAGCTGATCAAAAATATTGACACAGAAAAACATGTTTCAAATAAAATTTGTAGGGAACTAAAAGCATCACGCTTTAAAATTTTTTTAATTATACAGGGAGTCCCATAAAAGAGTGGCATATCAAACTTATGTTTCTTTAAAAACACCCTATCTATTTTTGCATATTTTTATTCGGTTTCTATTTACCTTTCTGGGTGTGTTTTATTTAAATTTAAACAACACATTCAGAAAGACAATTAAAATGTCACTTTTAGATGGAACTCCATGTATAGCCTGAGGCAAATCGAGCAAGTCCAAGGGAAGTCGGGGAAGTTTAAAGGAAATCCGGAAAGTTGAGAGAAAGTCAAACAACTTTAAGGAAAATAGAAGCCAAGCACTTTGCCTGCAATTTCCTACACTTTAGAAATAATTACATATAGGTATCATCTTTTTAAGAGTATTTAAGTGTTAACTAGAAACCATAAGCGACAGATCAAATTCGTCGCCTAAAAAATTTGTATGAGGAAAAAAATTAATTCTTTTAAATATTGATGCACCTAACAATTAAGTTGTGTTTCTTATTCTACAATCACTCATGAGCAATTTAGCGTAAACCAAAATTTTTTATCAATCCCAGTTTTAGTAGTTCTAAACGTTTTTGTAGCTTATCACACTGTGTACCCCTAGGACTTTTCTAATATAAAAAAAATGTTTGGCCTAAAGTCATTTCAAAAAATTTTGTTTAAGTTTTTTTAAATTTTGAAATATTTCATATACATTTTTAAACATTGGAAAATATTTTGAAAATGATAAAATTTTAAAAATTTTAGACACTTTTTAAAATTTTTAAACTTGAATTAAATTTAGAAAGGGCATTGGCCATTGGCCTATAACTAAAAGAAAAAGATAATTTTAAAAACGTTTTATATTTTTGATATATTTTGTATATGTGACATATTTAATAAAATTTGAAAACATGGGTAGAATACGAATCTAGGCTTCTTTTTCGAGAGCGTATTTGTTCAAGTATAGCTTTCACTCAACCTCTTTTTTGGAGGACCAATCTCGGTTAAACTAAGAATGAAAATTTTGAAAAAATTAAAAGTTAGACAATTCAAGAATTTTTTGACAATTGTGTGAATTGGTTAAAAATGTAAATTTTTAAATAAACTGTTGGAATTATTTCAAATTTCGAAATTTTCCAAAATTTTCAAACATTTTTTTAATTATAAATTTTGAAAATTATGAAATTTGGAAATTTAATAAAATTTAGAAAAGTTACAAACCGATTTACATGCAAACTTAAAAAATGGTTTAAAAACCCGTTTACAAACCAATTTACAAACAGGCTTAAAACTTGGCTTAAAACCGGTATACAAACCGGTTTACAAACAAATTTAAAACCCCTTAAAAAAACATTTACAACCCAGTTCACAAATCGGTTTAAAAACAGGTTTCAAAACCCGTTTACAAACCGGTTTACAAACTGGTTTAGAAACCGGTTTAAAACAGGTTGACAAACCGGTTTACAAACAAATTTAAAAACCTGTTTTAAAACCCGTGAACAACCCGGTTTACAAACCGGTTTTGAAACCCGTTCGCAAATCGGCGTACAAACTGGTTTATAATTCGGTTTCAAACCGGTTTACAAACAAATTTAAAATTGGTTAAAAATCCGTTAACAACCCGGTTTATAAACAAGCTTAAAAAGCGGTTTAAAAACTCGTTTAAAAACAGGCTTACAAACTGGTTTAAAACAGGTTTACATACAAATTTTACAACCGGCTTAAACACCCACTTACAACCCGTTTTACAAATCGGTTTAAAAACCGATTAACAAACCGGTTTACAAACAAATTTAAAAATGGGTTTAAAAAATCCGTTTACAACTAGGTTTAAAAACAGGCTTAAAAGCCAGTTTAAAAGCTCGTTTAGAAACAGATTTACGTAGAAATTGGTTTACAAACAAATGTAAAAGCTGGTTTAAAAACCCACTTACAACCGGGCTTACAAACTGATTTCAAAACCGGTTTACGAACAGGTTTACAAACCGTTTTATAGACCGAATCGGTTAACCGGTTTATTTAGAAACTGTTTTTTTTTGTAACCGGTTAACCGGTCAGGACCACTTATTACCAAATCTAAAAAATCAATCATCAGTTTAAATAGTTTATCAGTAAAATAAAACCATAAAGTCGTTTTTGGAAGCAATATTATTTGGAGTCCCATTTTTTTGTCTAAAACAATAGGGTCTAAACCAGTTTTCCAAATTTCTGAAGCATGAAAAGGTAAAACCGCTTACTTTGTGCCATTCCCGTTGATAGAAGAAATATTTATGAACAGCAAACAATTGTTCAGGTTTTTTACACTTAATTATAAATTTTGGGATTTATCTTTCATTGTGTCGTCGATAAATGCATATTTATTGTGTTAGCTATTTTTAAGCCGAAAACTATATTTCTAGAAAACCTTAAAAATTTTAAAGATAAAAATGTCAAGAAAATGAGAACATTTTGAGTGTGTTTGAAACCGTTTCCTAAATTTTAGAATAGATTTTTACACCAAATTGAATATTTTATTTCTGCTTATACCTCCCTAGTAACATAAAACATTTCATTCTATTAATTTTCAGTTTAATTTTAAACTTAATTAATACAGTAAAAAGTGCAGCATAAATTATTCTTAATCTTTGCAATTTTTTCTACGATAATATTCAACTAGAAACAGAACGTGATATCTAATTAGTTTTTTTTTAAATATGATTTGATATTTTTATGATGAAATTAAAGTCACTACCCTAAATTTTTAATAAAATTTCCAGAACATTGTTTTGTTTAGATAATAAAATCCTATTGTGATTCTGTAAACATCTTCCTAATCGCCGCAAACAAACAAACTTTCGGTTGCTTTACACGGTTGACAACAGTATTTTAGGTTGATAACAGGTCAATGGGTTACTCATTTTGAACAGTATAAAAACCTGCCACCTTCCTGACAAAATCACTTTCCTGAAGTGTTCCATTCAGCTACAACATGGCCAAGTTCGCAGTTCTTTTCCTCGCAGCTGTTGCTGTTCAAGTAAGACTTTTTTATACAACAATTTTTTTAAACATTTTTAACAATTATTTTTATAAAAATTAGGTATCCACCCTTGCTACAATGGACTGGAGACGTGAGCAACAACAAGTCCAGTGGATGTCCAGCAAAATTCGTGAAGTTAGCAGCGATGCTTCCAACATCATCCAAAACGCCCAAGTAGACAATGCCCAACGCAGACGCGCCATCATGACCGAAATGAACGAATTCGCCCACGGCATTCAAAACGTTTGTTACCACATGCATCGCGCTGTAAGTCCCATTCTCATTTTGTTTTGTTTTTCTTAATTTAACGAACCCTAATTCTTCAGGCCCAAAACGCTCAAGGTGAAGACAAAAAAACTCTCCAACAAATCGCCACAAAACTGAGCGAATGTGCTTACACTGTCCAACAAGCCATGAACGCCGAATCCAACCTAATGAAGGCTCAACTTAAGACCCAAATCCAAAAGGTTGCCGAAGAAGCTGAAAAGTTGAACCAACACTTCCAACAAACCCAACAACCCCAAGGTGAGTTGATTTAGACTTTAAAAATTATTCCATTTAAACATTTTTGGCGCTTTTAGAAGGTCAATGGGACAATGTCAACGAAATGAGACGCGCCATGATGGAACTCCAAGCTATCCTCAGGAAAATCAAGGTACATGCCGAACACCAAGACAAGGATATGCAAGAAGTCTTCAGCAAAATGCAAACTGTCTCCAACGAAATGACCATGTACACCCAAAACCTTAAAGGTGACGATGAACAAACCGCTGAAGATCTCGCTGATTTTGTTCAACGTCTTTCCCAACACATGAACAACATGGTTGACAAGCTCCAAAGAGAGGTAAGTTGCAAAATCCAAAAAATTAAGTTTTTTGTGCTTAAGCATGGCTACTTTTTCAGGCCAACAACTGCGAAGGCGAAGCCAAACAAATCATGCAACAAGTCGCTAACAAAATGAGCGAAAAGCGCACCAACCTTGAACAAGCCGCCAACACCCAAGGAAACTCCCAACAAAGGTGTAACCAAATGAAGGAACAAATCAACACCACCATGCGTGATTGTGCTACCCAAATGGAAAGGTTGATGCAAGTTGCTCAACAATCCAAAGACCAAGGTATAATGTTTGCAGTAAAATTGAATTTTAACGATGCTATAATTTTTTTCTATTGCAGAAGGTCAAGGTATGAAGGCTGTCGTCAAGAACGTGATGATGGACCTTATGGCTGCCGGAAAAACCATGCAGTGTCAACTTAAAATGATGACTGAACAACAAAACTAAATTTAGCTTCAATGTTTAGAAGTTCTATGATTTTTATTGAATTTGTTTTGTTTTACGAATAAAATCTAAGTTTTACATAACTATTTTGTCGTTTTTTTAATTAATTTTTTTAAAGAGAATAAAAACAGAAGATATTGTTTTGGGAAGGTGGAAAATGAAAGCGCTTATAAACTTTCCATGGTAAAAAATGAAACGGATTTTGTTCCAGTTAAAGGGAAAAATTATTTGACAGGTTTATAAGAATTAAGTTAAAATTGTAAAACATCTCAGTTATATAGATCAAATATTTGTATATTTAACAATGCTTAAGATGGTCTACAAAAACCAAATTACAGAAAATGTTGTAAAATTCTGTTCGGTTTTTTAAAAATATTTTTTATTAATATTTAGTGCAGTATTAAAGGTCGGTTTTTAAGTTCAGTTACACTTTCCTCGTCAGTAAAAACTAGTGTTTGGACTTTACGAATAAAAATAGTGAAAGCATTCGATTATCGAAATGTCTCGAAAGGTTACAGAAAACTTTTCGAATGATTTTACAGATTAGTTTGAGAATGCCTACCAAATATTTTTCTGCATTTGTATAAATACAGAAAATATCAGAATATTTTTGAAATTTTTATTTCCGTTACTAATAAAATAATTTAGTTGATTAGATAATTCGTGATACACAATTTTAAAATTTTGCTAAGAGGGAGAAGAAATAACCAGAACAATTATGTACTTGAATTTTAATTTTAGGCAACTGTCGGCTCCCAATTTCACTAATACAAGACAATTTTGAAATTATGTGAAATTTGCAACAAATTGCAAAAATTCGTTAAGATGTTCAAAATCATTAATCTTTTTCAAACATGCTATACCATAATTCACTTATATATTTTTTGCTTTTTGCATTACATAAACCAAACATATTAAACAATATTTTGAATGTATTGTGTGATAGATAGGGACGTAATGAAACAGTAAATTATGAAGCAAATACCAAAATGTTATTATTGTTTCAATTTTTTAGTAGTTTTTTTATCAATACACAAAAAGTAAAATTATTTTTACACATTTTACAGCTCATTTATAAAAAATGCTTGTAGGCTGGGCATATAAGCAAAGCAACAAAATACACTCGTTTAGAGTTATGTGGCTGTGATGGCACAACTGAAAATTGATCGCATTAGTTTGCATCTAGGCGACTTCATTTCCGTTACTCTCGTTTTTCGGAACTTCCGTCATTACTTCCGTCTCGCATCCGCGTGGTTACTCCTGCCGGCAAAAAAGTTTCACTTCAAAAGGGGTGTACAAAATCTGCAGGAAAAAAAATACTAACTTTTGGCTACTGCTATTATTTAACAGAATACAACACAACCGTTGATAGTCCGGAAGAAGTAGCTGTCATGTTTAACCTTCAACCCATTGACCTCTTATCAACAAAAACTTACATTGTTAACCTGTTTTACAGATTAAACTAATACAATTGGTGAGCAACTGATTACAATAACGCAATAAGACGAAAAAGTGTCGTAATTTGCATTTTTATGTGTATATTACCCGGAAAGATCTGAAATGAAGAATTTAAAATTTGAGAAAGTAGCCGGTTGTTAGCTGTTCTTGCGATCACCCGATATATACAGGATGAGTCATTTAAGTGCCATTTCCTAAACTATTCAGAATATCAATTAAAAAAAAGCAGTTGATAGTTAACTGCTGCATATCCTAAAATTAATGGCAATTATACTGAGTGTTTAATTATGTGTGTACAGCAAATTACTTTGCTATTTTAAATAAAACGCCCTGGATATTGTTGCGTTTTTTATTAAGCTTCACCTCGGAATTGAATTAAGTCAGTAACGGATTTTAACACGGCAATAGTGACATAAAAACTTAAAGCAAAGGCAAGGAAAGTTTTTTTCCAGCTTAATGAAAACTACAAGATTTGCTCGTGCTATCCTCGAAAATATTTTCAACTTTTTGCTGCAGTTCTCTAATGCAAACGAATTTTTTTAAAGAAAAAAATTTTAAGTCTGTCTTAAAGCGGTTTTCCTCAATGGTAATAGTATCTCTTATTAGATTATCATAAAAATTAATTATGAATCATTATTGAAATTTTATTATTTAAAAAATTTCACTTTTTACTTAGAGCGTCCTTAAAAATTTTTTACTCCGCTTAAATATGGCGACCTATGACCGACGTGATTGCCTAGACGTAATCAAACACATTACAAGTGACCTATTACAATAACAATACTACATACTTACACCTAGCATCAGCTGATGTAACAAAATGCTGGCTTTACTCATTCATCAACTGTTGATAAATACACAAGGATTCTTGCAAGTGCAACGTTCCCTTATCAATGTACAAGTTATTCGTTGCCATAACAATTAAATAATAATTAATAAAAACAGCAACATGTTTGTGTGCTGTGCACAATAGTGTCTTTGCAAATCAGCGGTTGTCAAAATGTTTCTGTTAAAGTTTGACCCAAAAAAACACAGGAATATAAAATTTTAAAAACTGTAAAGAAATAAATGTTAGGAAATCTTTAATAGCAGCTAACATTTTGGGAATCACTTTAAATCAGATATAATCAGACAAAATTTGGTGAAATCCGTTAATATTATTTTAAAACTAACTAAACGCTTGTAGCCGTTGTAAATGGCGTAAAATATGCTGCAATTTTCGTGTTGACATAAAAGCACTTGAAATCACCAGATGTTAAAAAAATCACATAAAATCATTTGCCTGATCTGAAATCATGTTAGAACCGATCAGCGATTCAAGTTAGCTTAAACATAAAAAGTTTCTGAACCAACGCAAAAATCGCTTAGATTAAAGTCACTGTGAAGTTATGTGACATCATTGAAGTAACTTAAAATTAACTTACTTATCGTTTGAGGCTAGGAAGACACCTAAACTCCTGTAAAATCACAGGTGATTACGCTGAGGTTCCGTGAAATTATGTAAAATCACATAAGATTAGGTGAAATAATCTGAAATCACTTTGAAGTTGCTTGAGTTCGGTAAGATTACGTACTTTAAAAGTTGCTGAAAATTAGGTACCATTACGTGAAATCACTGTAGATTAGGTTTATCCACATAAAATTAGGTAAAATCATCTAAAATTACTTCAAACCTGCTTTGAAAACAGAGAAAACTTTTTGAAATCACTTTCAAGTTGCTTGAAATCAGGTAAAATTCGAATAAGTTATAGGAAATGAGGAAAAATCGTTTAAAAGTAGCTTGAAATTAATTTCAATTAATTTACATAACTTTAAAGTCTCGTGAATTGACTTCACGGTTGCGTGAAATCAGACAAATGACATAAAGTTACGTAAAAACGTGAAATTACTTGAAAGTAAAATTACCTGAAATCCATGTGTTGCCGTTTCAGTTAAAATTAAGGCACTGAAATCAGGTGAAAGTAGTTTATAATTTTATATATCTTTACAGTTGCTAGATCGGTGGTCAAATCACCTGAAATTGCATGCCACTTAAAATCAGATAAAATTATACAAAGGTAAATCTTAAATAATTGGCATGAAATCACACAAACCCGCATAAAAATGGCCTGAAATCAGGTAAGATTATTTCACACCATTTTAAAACTGCTTAGACACAGAAATCACTTGAAGTTATTTTAAAGTTACTTGAAATTAGATAAAGCGACATAAAGTTAAATGAATGGTATCAAATCACACGAAATCACATAAAAGTTGCCTGAAATCAGGTAAGATTATGTTACTCAATTTTAAAGTTGCATAAATACAGGTCAAATTACCTTTTTTAATATAACTAAATTTACCTGACGCCATGGAAAATTACCTGAAATTACTTCGATGTCGCTTGAAATGAAATCAAATAACATAAAGTTAAATGAATGACATGAAATAAAGCATTTCAAATAGGCTGAAATCATTTTAGATGACGTTAAAGTTGTTGGAACATATTCTAGTCACCTAATAATTTAAAGTTGCTTGAAGTTGGTAAAATCAAAAGTAATCAAAAAAAAATCAGCTGAAATCAAAATATATAGAGTAAAAAAAGTAATAACTTTAAAATTTTTTGACATTGCTTGAAATCAGGTAATATGAAATAAAGTTACCTGAACAACACTAAAAATCAGATAAAATTTACCTTTAAAGTTGTTGGAACACAGGCCAAATTACTTGCAATTACTTTGTTGTCGTTTGAAGAGAAATAAAACTTCATGAAACCAGAATAAATCAACTAAAATGACTTGGACATCACTTTAAAAGGGCAAAGTCACTTGCAATTTTTTTGAGACTGCTTGTAATCAGGTAATATAATATAAACTCATTTGAGTAAAGGTAAAATTATTTTATGTACCTTTAAAGTTGTTAGAACACCTGAAATTACATTGTGGTCGCTTGTAAATAAATAAAATTATAGGAAATCAGAATAAAGCATCTAAAATGACTTGGACGTCACTTTTCAAAACGGTAACGTAACTTTCAATCATTTTGAGGTTGCTTGAAATCAGGTAATATGATATAAAATCATTTGAATGGCACTCAAAATCAGGTAAATATTTTTCATATACTTTTAAAGTTCTGAGAACACCTGAAATTACATTGTGGTCGTTTAAAAAGAAATAAAACTACATGAAACCAGAATAAATCAACTAAAATGACTTAGACATCACTTTTCAATAAAGTAAAGTCATTTTTAATCATTTTGAGATTGCTTGAAATCAGGTAATATATTCTAAAATCATTTGAATAACACTCAAAATCAGGTAAAATTATTTTATATATCTTTAAAGTTGTTAGAACACCTGAAATTACATTGTGATAGTTTGTAAATAAATAAAATTGTACGTAATCAGAATAAGGCACCTAAAATGACTTGTACGTCACTTCAAAACGGTAACGTAACTTTCAATCATTTTGGCATTTTTTGAAATCAGGTAATATGACATAAAATCATTTGAATGGCACTTAAAATCAGTTAAAAATGTTTCATATACTTTTAAAGTTGTGAGAACACCTGAAATTACATTGTGGTCGCTTGTACATAACTAAAATTATATGAAATCAGAATAAACCATCTAAAATGACTTGTACGTCACTTCAAAACGGTAACGTAACTTTCAATCATTTTGGCATTTTTTGAAATCAGGTAATATGACATAAAATCATTTGAATGGCACTCAAAATCAGGTAAAAATGTTTCATATACTTTTAAAGTTGTGAGAACACCTGAAATTACATTGTGGTCGCTTGTACATAAATAAAATTATATGAAATCAGAATAAGGCTGGACGTCACTTTTCATAACGGTAATGTAACTTTCAATCATTTTGACGTTGCTTGAAATCAGGTAATATGATACAAAGTCATTTGAATAGCATAACAAATTAGGTGTAATTGTTTTATAAACCATTAATTTTTTTCATTTCATTTATTTTCACAGCCATAACAACAAATAAGTACATAAGTACATGTTACAGGCATAGTCATAACACAGAATATAAAAAGAAAAACAAAGTACAAACATTTAAGTTACAAACGACTATCAAAGTATTCAGCTATCGAGTAAAAACGTTTATTTACCAGAAACTTTCTAAGTTTGCTTTTAAAAGATAAGATAGTATTGCACATCTTTACTTCGCCAGGAAGATGGTTAAATATTTTAGTGCACGAATAAATAGGCCCTTTCTCATATAAAGTCAAGCCATGTTTAGCCAGAATTAAATTATTCTTATTCCTAGTGTTATACACGTGAATATTACAGTGCTGAGTAAATTTAAATCGGTTATGAAAAACATATACGCAACACTTATAAATATATAAAGACACAAATGTTAATATGCCATGTTTAACAAATACTGGCCGACATGACTCAAGGTAACCAAGATTAAATATCAGTCTAATGATTCTTTTTTGATTTATTAATACACGTAAATTATCTACAGAGTTACCCCAAATAATCACATTGAGAGCCATGTGTGTGTATGCTAAGGAATAGTAAACACTAAGAAGTCCATTAGCAGATAAGCTTGTTTTTAAAGTTCTCAATGCAAAATATGCTCTATTCAGCTTTTTACACACCCCATCAACATGAGAGGTCCAAGTCAATTTGTGATCAATTGTTAGCCCTAGAAGTTTGGTTGATTCATGAGTGACTATTTTACAACCTTCAATATTAACAGTTAAAGGAAAAACCTGCTTACGCTTATGAAAAACCAAAACTACAGTTTTATTACTATTCACAATTAGATTATTTTTGCTGCATCAAATTTTAAATTGTTTCATAATTGACTCAGCCTTCGAAATTAATTCCTCAGAATCATGTGCCGAGACCCCCACTGTTGTGTCATCGGCATAACTTATCAAACATTCACTCTTCAAATGCAGCTTTAAATCATTAACAAACAACACAAACAGTAGGGGTCCCAACACAGACCCCTGAGGCACACCACGCTGTGTATTAAATTTTTGAGATGTAACACCTGCCATCTGAACACATATATTCCTGTCTTTTACATACGACAATATCCAGTTATTAAGTACTCCTCTTATACCCAATCTATTTAATTTCTCTCCAAGAAAATCATGGCTTATTGAATCGAAAGCGCATGATAAATCGAAAAATATACCTGCGACGATCATGCCCCTATCCAACGCTTTTGTTACATATTCAACAAAATCGAAACACGCAGTTTCCACGGATTTACCTCTTAGGTAGGCATGCTGAACATCGGACAATAGTTCATTACTATAAAGAAACTGCGTGATTCGCTTTGACACAAGAACTTCTAATATTTTTGATACAACAGGCAAAACAGATATTGGCCTATAACCATCCAAGTCATTGACAGCATTATTAGTTTTCTTTAATAGAGGCTTGACTTTAGCTATTTTCAATACACTAGGGAAAATCCCTTTCTCTAGGGAGTTGTTAATTAATGTAGTAAAAGGTAATAAAACAATATCAATGATTTGCAGAAAAACATTCAGGGTGATCTCATCAAGACCGCAGCTTCGTTTGTTACGAATTGCAGATGCTGCTGCTTTAATTTCCTCAGGTGTAAATGGAATAATTTGTAGAGAATTTACAGGACTACTTAGCGAGTATGTGCAACAACTGGACAAACTTTGAAAATGTTTTTTCAATTTAGTTTCAGCCAATGTAGAAAAATATTCACCAAAACAGTTGGCTACCTCGAGAGGCTCTTCGACAGGTCTCCCATTAGAATAACATACAATCTTTTTATCTTTCGAATTTTGTTTAAGATTGGAATTTACTATATTCCAAACTGTTCTAGTTTTGTCTGATGATTCTATTACTTTTTTGTAATAAAATTGAAATTTAACCTGCCTTAACTTGTTTCTGTATTGCTTTCTAGCATTTTTATATATTAAAGCAATGTTATCAATATGCAGCCTATTCTTTAAATCGGCCCAGAATTTAACATTATCTTTTAGTCGAATGATTTCTGGGGTAACCCATTCATTATTCTTTTTAATTTTGTTGGTAGTGCTGTATTTGGGGCAAGCTATATCGAAACAGTTGGTAAGACTATTACTGAACCTAAAAAATAGTTCGTTAACACAATCAGAATTTAAATATGTGCTCCAGTCAATAGAACGCAGCAGATGTGCAAAATATGACACGCTATATTCATTAATGCTTCTTTTAGTTATGGTCGCTTTCTTATTTGCAAATTTTTTATTGAAATTATTTGCAGAAATTTTTAACAATTGTGCGCAATGATCAGAGAGACCTGGTTCGAACACTTTCGTATCACAATACAAATTACTGACATTTGTTACTACATAATCTATATTACTAGCTCTAGTTTTGCATATTCGTGTGGGCTCCCTAATGAGAGAACGCAGCTGGTAGCCATTGAAAATATCAAATAAAATTTTTTTCATTTGTACGTTTCGTACATTGTTCATGTTGTCAATATTCAAGTCGCCAATAAGAACTACATAATCACTTCTGCGCAATACTTTTCCTAAAATTAAGTCGACTTTATCAAAAAAATTATAGATATTGCCATACATGGAACGGTAGACTGCTAAAATACAATACGAAGTTTTTGCAATGTTACACTTAATGCCAACACATTCAACATCAATATCTACCGAATGCTTTACCACCTCTTTAATTTCTTCTGTATCTATGGAATCTTTAACGTAGATGCATACACCTCCGTGAACAGTAGTACGTCGACAACGGCAAGCCGCTGCATAGTAGCCTGGAAAATGAACCATGTTGTCATCCTGCAGCCAGTGGTCTGTAAAACACACAACATCCGGCCGATAATCATCCAAAAAGAGTTGAATTTCATCGATTTTGTTGAGCAAAGATTGAATGTTGATATGGATAACAGTTAGATAGGTTGGATTCAGTGGTCCTCCTTCCTCTTCTGTTGAAAAAAACGGCGTACGCAAACATTCATAGGCCACACTACTTCATCTTTGATCTTATCAAAATTGTTTTCAAATATTTGTACTTTAAAGGAAGAATAAAGTTCCGGTCTTCTTGAATGTAACTTTTCACACACAGCTTCTTTAAAATGAGGCTTAAGAAATTCCAGTAGACTATTTTCATCGGTGTCGGGAGCCAGACGGTACACATGCAATGCAATCATTTTTGGAATGCCCCGGAGTTTACCCTTGGCGTCTTTTTTACCTATAACTATTGGCCCTTTACGTCTTCTTTTAGGTTCAGCTTGTTTCCAACCTGCTTCATCTTCATGATTCCCTTCTATGCCAGAGTTGTTATCAACTAATTCTGTCGATTTAGCTAGATTTATGTAATCTGCACATTTATTACGCGTTTGAGCCTCTGCAATTGCAGTTGCAACTTCTTTCTTACCAAATTTGGAATTGGTTTTTGTAGCAACATTGTCAGTTTTTGTAGAAACCTTTGCATGCAGCTCTTTATTATTTAAAACGGCATTTTTATAGTTTATCCGATTCGCAGGTGCAGCAGGCCCGTCCTTCGATCGCTCACAAGAAACCGAGCCAGGGTCACGCGATTTGCAATATTCATCAACTTGATTCGTCAAAATCGCAACTTTCTCGCGCAATTCCGACATAATTATGTCCTTTTGTTTAATTATATAATTAAAAAGTCTCACATCAACTTTGTTGTCTGCTGCCGCGGCTAATTCGCCGATTGCATCAAAAAATTGACTGTCTTCGTCTTTGCCCTCGCATGCACTATAATCACAACACAAGATCACGTTATCGTCGAGAAATTTAACATTTTTTAAAAGTTGAGCACAACTCGGATGATAGTGATTTTCACAAATTTGGCATTTAACACCACTCACTACCTTAGATTTACATCGTTTACACGAGGACACCGGCGAAGAGCCGCCTGAACCGTCCGCCATTGTAGTCAACACACATTACCACATAATGTGGTTGAAACACAGGTTAAACCAGCTGAAATTACTGAAAAAGTCTGTTGAAATCAGGTAAAATGACTTAAAGTTAAATAAATGACATGAATTACGTGTCACTTAAAATCGGCTGAAATTACTATCTTTAACGTTAAAGTTGCGTGAACACATTTTAGTCACATTAATGTCTCTTCAAGTTTGGTAAAATCTCACGAAATCAGAAGAAATCAGCTTAATATTATCTGAAATCACTTTCAAGTCGCTTGAAATCAGGTAAGTTCATATAAAATCAATTGCAAAATTTTGAAATCGCTTTATCTATTTTACTTAAATTTATATCACATTATCTCTGATAACCTTCTAAATTTTTTTCTAAATTATTGTAAAATGACTCGAACGTTTATTGCAAAATTGTATGTTGCTAAATCACTTGATATTTTAGAAATCAGGTAAACATTTAAAATTATTAGAATTAGGGTGGAAAATTAATAAGATAAAATAATTTAACAAATATTTTATAGTCAAATAACCTGAAATTACATTGTAGTCGCTTTAGCTAAATAAAACTACATAAAACAAGCATAAATTACCGGAAATTACTTCAACGCATCTTTTTAAAACAGTAAAGTCACTTTCAATCATTTTGACGTTGCTTGAAATCAGGTAATCATTTGAATGGTACTGGAAATCAGGTAAAATTATTTTATATATTTTTTTAAATCGTTGGAACATAGGTTAAACCGCCAGCAATTATTTAGAAGTCACTTTAAATCAGATAAAATGACTTATAAAGTTAAATCAATGACATGAAATCACGTAAGTCACTTTAAATCGGCTGAAATTATTTTGTATAATGTTTAGTCACCTTGAAGTCGCTTGAAGTTTGATATTTCTAGAAATTATAAGAAATCAGCACGCAAAATTACCTGAAATCACTTTGACATCGCTTGAAATCAGGTAAATTCATATTAAATCAAGTGCTTAATTTTCTAATTATTTTTTTATTGTACACAAAGTTTAGTGGACGGAAATAGTGTAAAATTTAGAATTTTTTGAAACTTCTTTGAAATTGTCCTTTCAATAACATAGTCATTAACACTTACTTTAAGTAGGTGAATATTATCAGCAGTAATCTTTAACATTTTTCTAATTGATTTAATAGCTATATTTAAAGCAAAATTAAAATTTTGCAAGCCTGTTAGAAGATTTTAATGTATTAAAAGTAAGGATTTTATGTTTAATCGCATTATACGAATTTTAATTTAATTTCAAATCTAAAACATGTTGAGAACTGCTGGCGGCTGTTAAATGGTTCATTTCCTCCACACTTCAAACTGTTGAAATGTTCTCAATCTTTGCCCTATTTTTCACGGCACAAATTTAAATAAATAGAGACAACTAATTCCTAAAAGAAGGACAAAACAAGTCATATTTTTCTGCCAGATTTTTATCTTTTGACTTTTGTTAAAACAATTGATAAAATTTATCAATTATTTAAATATTTTCCAAACAAAAATTTAATTTTACAAACAATAATAAATTAAAAATCGGAAGACCTTGTTTATTGTTTACTACATCCTATTTATAAGATAGCGATAGCAAATTTACTTTTGCACAAAACTTCTCTGATAGTGAATTATCGTCATTTAAATTAGAGTTAACAACAGCAGTTATTAATAAAATGCGACCTTCTCGATTCTCCTATTTTATACTCATAATAACATCCATAAACGTTCGATCTTTTTTCTTCCTTATCTGTTATGGGACGTTCACATTCAAGACTCTGTTATAACTTTGTTTACTGATTTGTAGTAAAAGTGAGTGAGTAAATAAAAATTGGTATTACATCAGCCGGAACGAGGAATAATAATAATTAAAGCGGGTGATAAGTTCAGACAAAAGGGTAGGGGGTCATCAGAAGTTTGAGATGACTTTCGTTAAAAAAAATCTAGGAATGTTTAAAGATCAGGTTTTGGTTTTCTATTTGCTGGCAGTAAAATAATTAAATTGTTACAGTAGACAAAACTATGTTGAAATATTCAAATTTTTTTATTTAGATATGAAAAAACAAAGATTGCAAATGAAACTTGGTTTCTTCATAAAAATATAATTTTTAATGTGAACATGAAATTTATGACTTGGCCCTCCCACAAACGCCACCCCTGTTTCATCAAATTACATAAAAATTCAACTTGACTAACAAGAATCATACACAAAATTTCAATTAAATGCTTTAAACCTAGCTGCTTTCCCTTCTGGATGCTGTATCTCCGTAACGTAGCATTTTTGGATGTCAGATTGTTGGGCTACATCGCTCTAACTTTGCCTAAAAAAACGTTACGTTTAAATTTATGCTAGACGTTTACCTTTTAAGACACCCTATGTACAGGGTGATTATGGAAATCGGGCAAGTATTGCCTACTTCCTTATTTTTAATAATACAAACTTGGGTAAATTGGCAAAAAATTGTAACTATTTTTTCTAGTTATGATGGTAAAAACGCAAACATTATTGTGCATTGCGTTACCAAGTTGTTCCATAAAATAGCTTATTTAAAAAAATATATCTTATACATTTTTGGAAATACTGAAAGAAAATTAAATTCTGGTTATAATAGTTCAAATGCAGTAATAGATAATAAAAAAGTTATTTGTAATTCTTAATGTTTAACAAAAAATTATAGCGAACTATGGAAAAATATGATGTTAACCATAAAAGTAATCAGTACAGCTCCCAAATCCGCTTCAGTTTTGAAATACAAATTTTGGTTTTTAAATTATACGTTATCCGGATGGAATCACCATGCGGATTAGTTATCCTAAAAATCCGCTATCTGTATTCCTTAGAAAAATCCGAAATATCCGAAAATCGGATACATCCGATTTTTCAGAAAAACTCGAAATATCCGATATCCGGATATATCCAAAAAATTCGTTTACCGGATTTATCTAAAAAATCAATTCTATGCTATCTAGATTCATTCAAAAAATCCGTTTTGCGAAATTATCTAATAATTGACTTCAAGTGAATAAGCAAAACTATACAGTCCATAAAAATAATCAGTAGTGTCAAATCTGCTGCAGTTCGAAATCCGATTTTTGAAATTTGAATTATCCGTTATGCGGATAATCTACAGTCATTAGATTTCTTAGAAAAATCCAAAATATCCGATAATCGCATATATCCGATTTTTCAGAAAAACCCGAAATATCAGATATCCGGATATATCCGAAAAATCCGCTTACCGGATTTATCTGAAAAATAAATCCTATGCTATCTAGATTCATGCAAAAAATCCGTTTTGCGAAATTCTCTAATAATTGACTTCAAATAAATAAGCAAAACTACACAGTCCATAAACGTAATCAGTAGAGGTGTCAAATCTGCCACAGTTCAAAATCCGAATTTTGAATTTTGATTTATCCGTTATCCGGATAATCTACAATCATTAGGCTTTTGCAATCCGGATTAAATCTGTCATGCAAATTTGTTATTTTAAAAGCCCGCTAGCTGGATGTCTTAGAAAAATCCGAAATATCCGATAATCGGATATATCCGATTTTTCAAAAAAACTCGAAATATCCGATATCCGGATATATCCAAAAAATTCGTTTACCGGATTTATCTAAAAAATCAATTCTATGCTATCTAGATTCATTCAAAAAATCCGTTTTGCGAAATTATCTAATAATTGACTTCAAGTGAATAAGCAAAACTATACAGTCCATAAAAATAATCAGTAGTGTCAAATCTGCTGCAGTTCGAAATCCGATTTTTGAAATTTGAATTATCCGTTATGCGGATAATCTACAGTCATTAGATTTCTTAGAAAAATCCAAAATATCCGATAATCGCATATATCCGATTTTTCAGAAAAACCCGAAATATCAGATATCCGGATATATCCGAAAAATCCGCTTACCGGATTTATCTGAAAAATAAATCCTATGCTATCTAGATTCATGCAAAAAATCCGTTTTGCGAAATTCTCTAATAATTGACTTCAAATAAATAAGCAAAACTACACAGTCCATAAACGTAATCAGTAGAGGTGTCAAATCTGCCACAGTTCAAAATCCGAATTTTGAATTTTGATTTATCCGTTATCCGGATAATCTACAATCATTAGGCTTTTGCAATCCGGATTAAATCTGTCATGCAAATTTGTTATTTTAAAAGCCCGCTAGCTGGATGTCTTAGAAAAATCCGAAATATCCGATAATCGGATATATCCGATTTTTCAAAAAAACTCGAATTCTCCGATATCCGAAAAATCCTCTTACCTGATTTATCTGAAAAATCAATCCTATGCAATCTAGATTTATCCCACAAATCCGTTTTACGAAATTATCTCATAATTGACTTCAAATAAATAAGCAAAACTATACAGTCCATAAAAGTAATCAGCAGAGGTGTCAAATCTGCTAGAATTCGAAATCCGCATTATTAATTTTGAATTGTCCGTTATCCGGATAATCTTTAATCATTAAGCTTTTGCAATCCGGATTAAATCTGTCATGCAAATTCATTATCCTAAAAATCCGCTATCTGGATCTTTCAGAAAAAATTGGAAATATCCGATATTCGGATATATACTAAAAATCCGCTTATTGAATTTATCTAAAAGATTAATGTTATACCATTTAGATTTTTACGAAAAAATCTGTTTTGGAAAATAATCTAATGGAATTTGACTTCAAATAAATAAAACACAAAACTATACAGCCCATAAAATTAATTTGTAGAGCTGCCAAATCCGTTTCAGTTTTGAAATACAAATTTTGGTTTTTAAATATATCTGCTATACCTACGGATAAAATCGCCATGAGAAAGCCTTATCCTAAAAATCCGCTATCTGGATTTCTCAGATAAATTCGAAATATCTTATATCCGGATATATCCGAAAATCCGCTTTCCGAATTTATCTGACACATTCATTCTATGCTAGGTATCTAAATTCATCCGAAAAATTTGTTCTGCGAAATTATCTAATGAAATTTGACTTCAAATAAATAAGCAAACCTATACAGTCCATAAAAGTAATCAGTAGAGGTGTCAAATCTGTTACAATTCGAAATCAGAATTTTAAATTTTGAATTGTCCGTTATCCGGATAATCTTTAATCATTAGGCTTTTGCGATCCGGATTAAATCTGTCATGCGAATTTGTTATCCTGCAAATCCGCTATCTGGATTTTTCAGAAAAAATTAAAAATAACTGATACCCGGATATATCCGTAAAATCCGCTTATTAGATTCATCTCTAACCTAATTTTGTACCATCTAGATTCATCCGAAAAATCCGTTTTGCTAATTTTGCAAAACGGATTTTCTAATGAAATTTGACTTTAAATAAATAGGCAAAACTATACAGTCCATTAAAGTAACCAATAGAGCTGCCAAATCTGTTTCAGTTTTGAAACAAATTTTGGATGTTAAATTATTCGTTATCCAGATAATTTATAATCATTAAGCCTTTACTATCCGGATAAAATCCGCCATGCAAGTTCGTTTTCCTAAAAATACGCTATATGGATATTTCTTTTAATCCGAGATATCCGATATCCGGATATATCCGAAAAATTCGCTTACCGGATTTTTCTGAAACATTAATTCTATGCTATCTATTTTCATCAGAAATATGCACCTTTTATTTGCAATAAATATTATTTAATGAAACTAAATTTCAAATAAATAAGCAAAACTTAAAAGTAATCAGTGGAGCTGCCAAATCAGCTTCAGTTTTGAAATACAAGTTTTGGATTTTAAATAAATAATCCATAACCATTAGGTTTTCGCTATCCGGATTAAATCCGTCATGCGAATCGTTATCCTAAAAATCTGATATCTGGATTTTTCAGATAAATCCGAAATATCCGATATCCGGATATATCCGAAAAATCTGTTTACAGTACATATAAATAATTAGTAGAGCTGCCAATACTGTTACAGGTTGAAATCCTAATTTTAAATTTAAAATTTTCAATTATCCGTTATCCAGATAATCCATAATCATTAAGGATTTACTATCCGGATAAGATACATCATGCGAATCCGTTATTTGACAAATCTGCCGTCTAGATTTATCGGAAAAATCTGAAATCCGGCAAAAATTAGCAAAAAATCCGTAATCCATATTTATCTGAAAAATTCGTTTACCGGATTTATCTAAAAAATCAATCCTATACTATCTAGATTTATTTGAAAAATTCGTCTTGTAGATTTATCTGATAAAATTTGACTTCAAATAATTAGGCAAAACTATACAGTCCATAAAAGTAATCAGTAGAGCTGTCAAATCTGCTACAGTTTAAAATTCGAATTTTAAATTTTTAATTATCCGTTATCCAGATAATCAATAATCATTAGGTATTTACTATCCGGATAAGATCCATCATGCGAATCTGTAATCCGACAAATCCGCTGTCTGGATTTATCTGAAAACCCCGAAATCCGAAGTTATCGAAAAATTCGTTACATACACAATACACTGGTTTTATTTGAAAAATCAGTCCTATGGCATCTAAAATTATTCGAAAAATCCGCGTTGTAGATTTAACTGATAAAATTTGACTTCAACCAAGTCGGCAAAGCTATATACAATACAGTCCATATGCATTCTTCAGAAAAACCTTTTTAGAGAAGAAGTCCCTGCACTTCCTGTGGTTCGGAACCCACGTTAAACTGTAGGTCCCCTTTGTTTGTCTATGCAAGTTATCTATCGCCGCGCACCAAACTGAGACATAGGAGAGAGGTCGCCAACGCCCTGAATAGGGTATGGTACTAGATAAAGAATAGACGCACGCACAATAATATATGTCCTAACCTATGTAGATTTATCTTTTATAATAAATTCCTGTTTTTTACGAAATTATTACGATGTTCTAAAACTTTTAATATTTTGTTTCGGAATCTTAAAAAGCTTTTCAGCCCGACGATTTTTTGTTGTACCAAATTTCACTAAAATCGGTCCAGTTGTTACCGAGATTTTGCATTACACACGTACAGACACACACATATACAGACATATTTTAAAAATTACCCTTTTGCGTTTCAGCTCCAAAATCTGCATATCCGTCAAAATATGAGAATCACAATTAGAGACGTGAACCTAAAAAAGAATGACGTTTCAGTTTTCGCTTACGGTTTAAATTAATAAAAATTTTGTTTACGTTTTCGGTTACGGCTTACTGCTACAAAAAATTTCAATTACGGTTACCGTTAACTGTATTTTTTGGGGTTTCTTTGTAAAAAGCAAAGAAAATTCTCGGCAAGATTATGTGGAAACAAATATGCTACGAAATTAAAAAAAAAATGGTAAAATAATTACGAAAAACTGGCGCCATTAAAAAAATTTTGATTTTTGCAAAATTGCAGTAAAACCTGCTGCTGGGGGGGGGGGGATTAAATAAAAAATAAAATGCTCCGGTTTTTAGTTTTCTTTTAAAGAACAGGCTGTACGTCGTAGTCTTTTGGTCACATCTGTCTTTTCACAAAATGCCCAGATAACTTTTTCGCATTATTTAAAAAAAACGCCGTTTTGACAATAACCTAGAAACATAGACACCGCGGAAACATGACAACATTGTTTAAAAAAAGTCAAGGAAAATAAATTGTTTTAGTGACTGAGACCATGCCTGGGATTTTCATGAAGTGCTCAAATCTCCCTTGAGGTAGCCGGCCGGTGCCGGCTTGCAACATTTTACCGGTATACAGTATACCGTCATCGGGTACGGATTTCGGTTACGGCTTAAGAAATTTTCAATTTCGGTTTTCGTTTCGGTTACGGTTCGGAAAAATATGCGGCTTTGTCTGGTTTTCAGTTTACGTTTCGTTACAATACATTCTCATACTGGAAGTATGAAACAGTAAAAATCTTCTCCTTTTTTTTAAATAAAGGTTATCTATTCGCTTCAGAATTTAGAAAATTTTCGAATGAGAATTTTCATTAAATTTGAACTTTTTTTGAAAAATATCATTTCGCGCTTCGACTGCCAGGGTCATTAGCGCAGGTGAAAAATATTTTAATCTGTGAATAAAAAAATATAAAAAATAATGTTGTTTTATTGCGCATAACGTATAAAAAAATTATTGTAACTAAGATGAGAAATAGGAAAAAGTAGATACACTTTAAAATTTTAGAACTGTGTAAGGGTACCCATTAGACATTTTTATTTGTTTTTAATTTCTGCATCTGTACTTTATAATGAGCGTAAATAAATTCAACATTTGACTTTTAAAATTTTAGTTATCGAAAATCAAAAACAAAAACATTTTTACGTCTACTGTACATTAAAAATTATTTAAATTAATTATTTCAAGTGTTTCAGTATTTTACATGCGTAGTGGAAAATACATAATTAGCCTTAGGTCAAAGTAAAATGAAATAATTAAATATTTTTGTTGTTAATATTTCTCTTCCTCCTTCCATAAAAAATTTCCACTTTTGTAATATTTTCTGCATTGCAGTGTGATTTCAGAACCGAATAAAATAAGGAAAAAATTGAAAAATTTTTTTTTATTTTATCAATTGTTTAGGATTTCTGGTGTTTTACAATTTGTTTTGGTAGACGACAATGAAACATAGAATTACAGGATTTTTTTAAATAACATTAGGTATAGAACCGGTCTCTAAAAATTTTCAAAAAAATTCTTTAGTATGACATATATTTTAATAATCTCAATTTAATTAAAATCAATTAACCCCCCTTGAACCTTTTCTATCAACAACTGATAAACGTCTTGACGTCTGCAAAAACATGTTTCTAATGCTGATGCAATTGTGACAAAGCCTGAAAAATTGCGACAAATTTCTTAAAAAAACTATTTTTTTCCAAAATTTACGATTTCCATCAATGAAATCCAAAAAACTGTAAAATTTGGGCTTGACAACAATCTCTATGGGGCCTACAATGTCACACGCACATACACTTCCAGCTATCAATCGGAGACGTAACCTATTCCATTATCGCTTTTTTTAGTTCACGACAAACAAATGAATTAGCAGACTATGATAATGAAATCTTGGGGTCGAAAGGTTGGACTTGAATGAGTATAAAACCACCTTCAGCCCTACCACCAGCACTTCACTTGGTTCAGCTACCTTGAGTCAAACATGGCCAAGTTCGCAGTACTCTTATTCGCCGCTCTGGCTTTCCAAGTAAGTTTCAAAAAGTTTTTCCGAACTTGGGCAAAAGTGTCTCTAAGGGAAAAATTCAAGTTTGGAATTTTTGTTATGTTTGCTTTTCTAATGTTTGTGTTTTTCAATCCGCAGGCCGTTTACGCAGGTGTTTACCGCAGCCAGCTTGTTTTGGGAGAACAAGAATATGGACTTGAAGGTTACAAAAGTGGCCAACTTGAAAACTTAGTAGGCCAACTCCAAACTGTAGCTCATGACATCACCGTATCGCTCCAGACTGCTCTTCCCCACAACAAACAGATCGCCAAAACACTCACCTGGCAAAGCCGCGAGCTCGCTCAGTATATCGATGTTATCGTCGGTAGACTGCAAATTGAGGTAATTTTTTTTTCTTTGAATTAAACCCTTCGAATGAATTTTTGCTAATTACCAGATTTACATACCAAAATTATGAATTTAGTTAAGTCTTTGGGGAACGTTTTCTCCAACTAAAAACCTCACGATTTTTAGTTTTTTTAAATTTTTTCATCACACAAAATTGAAATAACGTAGAAAAATCGTTATTAATGTTTTTTTCAGTGGCGTAGAAAAAAATTGGGTTTGGTTTTTTTTTAATTTAGTAAAATTTCAGTGGCGTAGTAGATACAATAAAATAGTGCTTGCTCCCTATGATTGTAAGTAAAGTTTCAGTGCAGTAGAAAAAAGTTTGTCTTTGTGCTTGTAGTATATTTGGTGTAAACACAAATTGCGTTGAAGGGCGCTTATTTTTCTAATGTTTAGAAATCATTTGTTTATATTTAAAACAATTTTTTAAATTGTGCAAAATACCTTAAAACTTGTATGTTTGTATGCCAAATATTTATAATTTTTTTTTTCTCATAGTTGCAAAAAATGTTGAGGGGATAATTATATTTTTTTAATTTATATTTAGAAAACAATTTTTATTGGGTTAATGTAGTCAGTCACCTATTTCTATTAAAAACTTTAAAAAGTTTTTTTATTTAAATTTTTCAACGTCAAATAATACTGTGTATTAAATGTTTGATTCCATAATCAAAGTCTTCAGAACATAATTCAGCTTTTCTATTTTTCTCATTATTTTTGATACAAAAAAATAAATATTAATAATTAAATATTTCCATATTTCTAATTTTTAGGGCAGCAACTACAGCGGAGAACGTGCCATCGTCCTCGAACAGGTCGTCAGCCAACTTCGCGAAATCCAAATTTCGCTTAAGCAAGCTGCCGGTTACACTGACTTGTCCAGCGTTAGCCAATTAAAGAACCAACTTAACGCCAATATCCAAAATGCCGCTGAGCAAATTGAGAAATTGGTCCGTTTCGTCCAAACCGACCTCGAAGGTAATACTCTTCCCTTAATCAATTTTAGAATCAAATAATAATTATAATTGTTTTTAGAAACTCAAGGTAGCCTTCGTACCATCGTCAAGAGCATCATCGTCGATTACTTGACCATTATCCAACAAATCCAAACTCAAATCCAATACGTGGCCGTCGAAGGAGGTCAATCCCCTAGGCAATTGGCAATCCAAATCCAAGAAATTACCAACAGTTTGACTGTTTCCCTCCAAGGACTTACTCTTAACGCCCAACAAGTAAAATTGGCTCTTCGTGAATATGCTCAAAATATTGAAGCCATCATCACCAGATTGCAAGAAGTACAAGTAAGTCAAGGTTTTTCTCCAAGTTTTTCATTTTCTAAATTTCCTTCTGTTTAGGGCACCATCGGTAATGTTGAAATCACCTCTGTCATTGAACAACTTTACAACAAACTCCGCCGCGTGCTTGTACCCGTTTTGCAAATCACTGAAGCCGAAATCACCGAAAGCGTTGATGTTGTAAGAAGCCAACTTATCAGGGAACTCCAAATTGTAGCTGAAGAAATAGAACAATTAGTTCAATACACTCAAATTGGATCTCAACGTAAGTTTCTTAATTGGTTTCTTCTAAATATAGCATCTAATTGAAATTTATTTAAACAGAAGCTTTAATCCAAGAAATTCTTGGTGATTACCTTTCCGCCATCCAACAAGCCAGGATTCAAATCCAAATCGGTCTCTATGGTCAAAGCGCTCTTCTCCGCCAAGGGGCTCTTCTTAACCAAGACGGTCTTCTTCGTCAAGATGCTCTTCTTAACCAAGATGTTCTTCTCAGTCAAGATACTCTTCTCGGCCAAGGTGCTCTTCTTAGGCAAAACGCATACCAAGGACTTTACAGCGGTCTTCTTGGAAAATCTGCTCTTTCAGGACTTTCCCAAATCGGCCAAAGTGGCAAAGGACTCGCCATCCAAATCCAAGTTGTTGCTAGCGACCTTACCCAAATTCTGCAAAGCGTTCATATTGACAACGTACTCGTCAGACAAACTTTGATCAATTTGATCCGCGAATACGCCCAGGAACTCGAAAACATCGTCGAAAGGTTGCAAGTAGTTGTAAGTATAAGTATATTTCTACGGTGAAAAAAGTTTGCTAAAGTAAATTTTCTCTTTTAGTCAATCTCCAATGCTGGACTTAGTTTGAACACCCCTCAACAAGTTGCCCAAAAATTGAGGCAAATTGTTGTTGCTCTCCGTCAAATCCAAAGCACTGGATCTGCCATCTCTACCGTTGAATTAAGAAATCAACTTATTTTGCAAGTCCAAAACGCCGCCAACGAACTCCAACAATTGGTATCTGGAGTACAATCTGACACCCAAGGTAAGTACCTGCAAAAATTGGAAATAAACGAGATAAATTAGGAAAATTCTCAAACGCACAAGTTTTTGTATATCCGTTGTGGGTCAGTAGGAGATAACCCCACATATTAAAATTTGACGCAATTAAATTTTATTAAGTTATAATTTATGTTTATGATTAGAATTCAGAATTGTAATTATGTAACGAACCAACGAAAAATTATTGTCCTTGTCCTTTATTTTACTCCTGTAAATACTGAAATTTTCGTTTTTTGTTTTTTAGAAACCCAAATCCTAAAGAGCGTCCTCGTCCAATTCTTGACTGTTACTCGCAACTTGAAAATCCAACTTCTTAACATCTCTCACGTTGCTCAACAAGGCCAAACCTCCACCGGGTTCGGATTCCAAATTCAAACCCTCGCTAACGGCTTAGTCGCTGCTCTTGAATCCGTCTCTGTTGAAAACGTACAAGCTAGGCAATTTCTTCTTGCTCAAGCTCAAGAACTTGCCCAACACATCCAAGACATCATCGAGAGGCTCCAAGGAAGCTCTGGAATCACAACCGGATATGGCATCGAAATTCCCCAACAAGTTGCCCAAAACTTGCAGAAAATCGTTGTTTCTCTCCGTCAAGTTGTTGGTATTGAAGATATCTCCAGTGCTCAACAATTGAGGCTGCAACTCATTGTTATCATCCAAGATGCTTCTGCTGAAATACAAAAGTTGTTGTGGGTTGGACAAAACTGGCAAATCCAAGGAGAAGGACAAGTATTGAACACCGTTCTCTACGGAATTCTTAACGACTTCGTTGCTGTTCTTCAAAACCAACAAATTCAATTGCAAACTATCTACCAATCTAGCCGTTACGGCCAGAACTCCCAACAATTGGCTATCCAAATCCAAGCTATCACCAACAACTTGGCTATCTACCTTCAGAATGTTCCTTCCAAGGGTGAACAAGCAAGGCAAAATATTGAAATCCAAGCCCGCAAATTGGCCCAATACATCGAAAACCTCGTTGACAGGCTGCAAGTTGAAATCACCCAAGCTAACGGAAACGGCGTCACTGTCCTCCAACAAGTCGTACTCAATCTGAAACAAGTTGTTGTTGCTCTTGAACAAGTTACCGGATGGGAAACCTCCAACTCCGTCTATGGCTTGAGTTACCAACTTAACGTTGTTCTCCAACACGTTGCATCTGAAATGAGAAAATTGTCCTGGATCGCCCAATCTGACTTGTACCGTAAGTTTTACAAAATTTTTTGTTTGAATTTAGCATTTTAATTTGTAATTACTTTAGAAGCTCAAGGTAACTTGAACTCCATTGTCAGAAGCGTACTCGTCCAATATTTGGTTGTTCTCCAACACGTTCAAATCGAATTGCAAGGTATCAACCAAATTGTTCAAATTGGTCAAACCCCCAGGGAATTAGCTCTTCAGATTCAAATCGTCGCCCGCCGTTTGACTGGAATCCTCCGCGTTGCTGTTCCTGATGACAGACAAACTCAAGTTTCTTTGATCAGACAAGCTCGCTACTTGTCCCAGATTGTTCAAAACATCCTCGTCCGTTTGCAAGTACAAGTAAGTAATAACTATTAGACTGTGTTAATAAACAAAATTTAATACTTTTACTGTCTTATGCAGATCTCCAATGGACAAGGCAATGTTGTTGTCCTTCAACAAATCGCCAGCAACTTGCAACAAATCCAATTGGCTCTTCGTCAAACTGCATCCAACTTAGATGTTATTAGCACCTACCAACTGAAAATTCAACTTGCCGTCTTCATCCAAGACGCTGCCGTTGAAATTCAAAAATTAATGTGGGTAGCTCAATCCGACCTCCAACGTAAGTTTTCTAATTCTTTCATTAAACAATCATTGCACTAATATATAAAAATTTTGCTTGCAGAAGGACAAGTTAATGTGAATGCTCTCGTCAAAGGAGTACTCGTCGATTTCCTAGCTGGACTACAAAACCTACAAATGCAAATCCAAACTCACCTCCAAATTGTTCTTGGTGGACAACACCCTAGGGCTTTGGCTATTCAGATCCAATCTGTTGCCACCCGTCTGCTCGGTTTCCTTCAATGGGCTCAACTTCAACCTAACAGCCAAGAACTCAGACAAACTTTGGTTATCCAAATTGGAGAACTTACTCAAACTATCGAGAACCTCGTTCAAATGATCCAAGTCCAAATTAAGAACAACGGAGAAAACTCTCAAGTCCTTCATGAAATCGTCGCCCAATTGACCAAGCTCTCTTTAAACCTTCAAAAACTTAATGGAGCTGAATCTACCATCACTGTCAACGAATTGAGCGCTCAACTTGCTGTACTTCTCCAAAACATTGTATCTGAAATCCAACGTTTGGCCTACCTTGCCCAATCACAACTTCAAGGTTAGTCATTTCACTAAGTTTCTTTTGAACTCTCTTAAACATAATTTTTTTTTAGAAAATCAAGTAGTTAACACCAACGGTGTTCTCCATGGCGTTCTTAACAACTTCTTGGCCACTCTTCGCACCATCCTTATCCAATTGCAAAACACCAACCAATTTGGTTATGGTCAAAACACCAAGGAACTCGCCAACCAAATCCAAACCATCTCCACCAAGTTGACTACCTCTCTTGAAGTTGTTGCT
This sequence comes from Ctenicera cuprea, assembly GCA_958336395.1. Taxonomy (NCBI): domain Eukaryota; kingdom Metazoa; phylum Arthropoda; class Insecta; order Coleoptera; family Elateridae; genus Ctenicera; species Ctenicera cuprea. Next base: position 3,122,355 of record OY284493.1, read on the forward strand.
ACTGCTACCAAGCAAGTTAGACAAGCTCTTGCCATCCAAACCCTCAAGTACGCTCGCCGAATTCAACACATTGTTGAAAGGCTTGAAACTGAAGTCAGCTACAACAGCGGAATCGACGCCAACACTCTCCAACAAGTTGCTATTAACCTAAGACAAATTGTTGTATCTCTTCAACAAGTTGGTGGATCCTTGGCTACCAAGACTACCATTGAACTCAGGAATCAACTTAACAACCAAATCCAAAACGCTGGTGCTGAAATTCAAAAGTTGTTGTTGGCTCAATCTACTCTTCAACGTAAGAATTTAATTTTCGAAAATAAATATTAAAAATGTTATTTTATACCTTTTTAAATATAGAAAACCAAGGCATCGCTAACACCGTGGTCAAGAGCGTGCTCGTTGAATACTTGGCTGCCATACAAAACTTGCAAATCCAAGTGCAATTCATCTCCCAAGCTAGCCAAAAAGGACTTACTCTTCCACAATTGGCCATCTACACCGAAGCTGTAATTGGCGACATATCTGCTTCTCTCCAACGTGTTGTACCCTCAAACAAGCTTGTAGGTCAAACCATTACTGTTCAAGCTCGCCAACTGGCTAAGGTTCTTGCTAACATTGTGAACAAGCTCCAAACTCAAGTATGCAAAGATGAGTCTTCTGAAAAACCCGTAATTTAATAATGTGATTTTTGTTTCAGTCTGTATCTGTTGTTGGACGCAACGTTGTCCTACAACAAGTCGCTAGCCAATTAAAGGAAATCCAATTGTCTCTTGAACAAATCGCAGGAGTTTCTAACATTGTCGACTTCCACCAACAACGAATTCTTCTTGAAGTTGGCGTACAACGCGCCATTGTTGCTATTGAACAATTGGTCTATGCTGTACAACCTCAGCTTGAACGTAAGTTTAAATTGATAAATAAACTAAATATATAGAAACTAATAAAATTTGGTTTTTGCAGAAATCCAAATCGACACTGGCATCGTTTCTCTCGTCAGGGAAGTTCTTAACGAATTCCTTCTAGCTGTTCAAAACGTACAAATTCAAATCCAAAACGTGCTTCAAAACGGACAAGCTGATTTGTACTCTTGGGGATTGGGTCTCCAAAGTCAACAAACCAGAGGCTTGGGTCCCCTAGGTCAACTACTTATTGCTAGAGTGCCTCTCCAAGGTAAACCAGTCAGAGGATTAGGTCTTAAAGGTCAAGAGACAGTCAAAGGATTAGGTCTCCAAGGTCAAGATCCCGTCAGAGAAGTAGGTCTCCAAGGTCAAGAAACCGTCAGAGGAGTAGGTCCCCAAGGTCAAGAAAGCTTCAGAGGATTGGGTCTTCAAGGTAAAGAAACCGTCAGAGGATTGGGTTTCCAAGGTCAACAAATCAGTGGATTGGGATACCAAGCACAAAACTGGCCCGAATTAGGACTCTCCGGTCAAGGTAGCCAATACCTTTCTGGACTTGGACTTTACGGTCGCCAATACTATGGAGGACTTGCTGGTCGTCAAATCGCTCAATCTCCCAGATTATTGGTAAACCAAATTCAATCCATCGCCAACGATTTGTCTGCTACTCTCCAAAACTCAAATGTTAACGGTGAACAAGCTGCTCAAATCCTTTCTGTCCAAACTCGCCAATTCGCACAAATCATCAAAAACATCATTAACCAATTGGAAGGTATCGAAAATGTTGACACTGTCATCCAACAAGTAATTTACAAATTGCGCGAAGTGCAATTGTCTCTCCAACGTCTTGCTGTTTACAACGTCTTCACCAACGTACACCAGTTGAAAGCCGAATTCGACAACTACATTCAAATTGCTGTTGCTCAAATTGAAAAATTGGCCTTGATTGCTCAAGAAGAAGTTCAAGGTAACTTGTACTACGTCATCAAGAGCGTACTCAGTGTTCTCGTCAACGGTCTTCAAGATATTAACAACCAAATCCAAACTGTTGCTCAAACTGGATACGGATTTGCCGGTCAAAGATACGGACTCCAGGGTGTTAGCCAATATGGACTCGTAGGTCGCCAATACGGATACGGACTCCAAGGTCTTCAATCTGGATACGGACTCCAAGGTCTCAGTCAATACGGACTCCAAGCACGTCAATACGGATACGGTCTCCAAGGTCTTCAATCCGGATACGGACTCCAAGGTAGAAGTGTTGAACAACTGGTAAACCAAATCCAAATTGTCGCCAACCAAGTAGCTGATGAACTCCAAATCGTTGCTGTTAGCGACAACCAAGTTAGACAAGTTCTTATTATTCAATCCCGCCAACTTATTCAGATTATCGATAACATTATCGACAGACTGCAGGTTGAGCTTACCTATGGTAATGGAAACATTGTCCAACAAGTTTCTAGCAACCTCAGACAAATCCGTTTGCAACTCCAACAAATTGTAAACTCCGGAGTCATCACCACTGTTTACCAAATCAAAGCCCAGATCGCCAACTACATCCAAGAAGTTGCCTCTGAATTGCAAAAACTTGCTTTAGTTGCCCAATCTGATGTAGAACGTAAGTTTGAGTGTGAATTTTTTAATCACAAAGTCTTAAAAATAATATTGTTTATTACAGAAGTCCAAATCGTCAAGAACGTTCTTGTTCAATACCTCGTCTACCTTCGCCAAATCCAGTACCAACTTCAATACAATGTCCTTGGCTACCAAAACACCAACCAATGGTCTTCCGAACTGCCACTTGCATCCAACGGTGTTGCTGGCGCTCGCTACAACCCCATCTATGCTCGCCAACTCAGTCTTGGAAGCAACATCGACGAATCTGCTGAACTCCAAAACTGGAGCCGTATTACTCCATCTCAACGTGTTGGAGGTGATTTAAATTTAAACAACCGAATAAGGACTTAATAATAGATTTTTAATAATGGTCTCTTTTTAGTATACCAAAGAAGCATGGACACTGGTGCTTACCTCAGCTCCAGCCGTGGATATTAAAAGAGTCAATGCCTATTTTTTTGTCATTGCAATTTAGAAATATGTAAAAAAATGATACAGTTTTTTGTGTCTGTAATTTAGTAGTTAAGAATAAAGCATACTTTTGTAAAACATTTGGGTTTGATTTGTTGTTTTTCGTCAAAGCAACATGATCTACAAAGTTTAAGTGAGTAGCGTTTTAAGATCCCTAATCGGAAACGGAAGTTATAAATGTGTTTTAGTATGTTGTCAACAAAGGTTTAACCCAATTTAGAAAAATAATATGATAAAAAACGTTAAAACAAAGCGAACACTACTTTTTGCAAACATTCGTGAAAGCATTGTAGAAAGAGTGAAATGAAAAGCTTTTGGACATGCCAAAAAATATCGCAGAACATTGGTTACACTATTTTAATTTGAAGGATTATAAAGTTACATTTTAGTTGGCCTTTTAACCGTTTGACTTCCCTGAGATGTTTTCAATGAGTTTTTAAAAAATTTGGGTTATAAATCCGATTCACTCAAAAATGAGTTGACGCCCTGTCAAGTTTATTTCTACATGAGAGGTGCTGTAATTGTTAGGGGTTAGATATATATAAAAGCCATATATAACTATGGAAATGTACACACTAAATGCTTTACCCATTTTTGTTTGGCAGCATGGGCATGAGCATGTTAGGGAACTACTGTAATATACTATGAATTTACTTAAAATTCCTTTTTAGTCCTAGTCTAACTGTATGAGATTATTTTGTGTATGTATTAGAAAACAACACACAAAATATTAACGTCTATTTTGTTCAGTAATCATATGAAAACAAGAATGATTAACTACTATTACCTTTCAACCCCTAACTTTTAATTTCACATTTACTGTTTTAGCAAAGTTTATGCAAGGCCATGTACAGCAGATTATTTATTTTGGGATTGCACAACAATATTGAACTAACAATGGCTTTAGAGTTAATTCTTCTAAGGTCAAATTTGTCTCGCAGGGAGAAGAATAGAAGATTTTATCTAACCAGAGCTGTTCGGAATTAGGCTGCGTGTTTTTGGCGTATTCAAGTATTTGGAGGTTACTCTGAACGCTTGGTTATCCTACAGGATAAAAGTCGACAGACGTAAATGAACAACCACTGCAAACCTTTGGGCCTATGGACGGACCCTCAAAAAAATCTGGAAAGAAAGCTCCAACGTTACTAGGCAGACTTACTCCGCCATAATTAAACCAATCGTCGTAGGTGTAATGGCCCGCAGTCCAACAGTCATGCATCAAACTACGTTTTAAAGGCTGGCTTGTTCAGAAGTCACCGGAGCATTGAACACGGCATCTAATGCGACCCTGCAGTCACTTCTGGACTTTGTGCACTTTTACATTCTGACAGAAAAAAAAACAAAAAACAGCTTACAAACTGAAGTATGGTATCAATGGAAAGATGCGGGAAGGTTTTTGAGACATGCACAAGTCTTGTCTTTTACGATTCTACGCACGCGCTTCTGGGGGCGAAAAGCAACTGCATGCCAGCTACATTCTTTTCTGCGTCATGCGTCACCAATAAGAGAATCGGCAGACCTAGTCTGGTTTACAGAAAGATCAAAAACGGCAGAAGGTTTTGGTGCAGAGGTTTATGAAGTTTGCTTCAAAAAGTGCGCGATAGTGTTCCAAGCAGAGATGTTTGCTATCTTAACCTGTGCTTAAGAGAACCTACGTAGAGATTACTTTAACAACTATATCTATACATGTAGTGATAGCCATGCGGTCCTCACAGCCCGTGGCTATGTTATAATCAAATCAATGCCGGCCAAAGCCTGTCGTGAGGCCCCAAGCAGACTCAGTTCACACAATTGGGTTAAGCTACTTTAGATGGTCGGTCACAGCAAGGTTAATGTAAACGAGATAGCTTGAGTTTTGGCCAGAAAAAGATATCAAAAGTCCCTCCTTGGCCCATTGTCTAGGACTCTCTACGATTTACGCCAAGCAGATTGAAGCATCAGTATTAATAAAAATAAATGATTAATTGCAAATTCTCTTTATTTAGACAACTACAAGATATACATTACCAAAATATTTCACTTTATTACAAAAAGTGCTAAAACATTTCCACCAAAATTAAGCAAAGCTGGTACAATTTTGTTTTGCTACGAATAATGTGCTTGTATATTTTGTTTATTTATTAAGAAGCTGACGCAGTACAGCTGCATAGGAAGCAGCCGACCTTACAATCTAAAAAAGTAACAAGTCACCGTAATTTAAATTGACATATTTACGTTAAAAATACTTACGTTTACAAGAGATTCAATAGAAAGGTTTACAAATTTTCCAGCGGTTAAAACAAGGGGACGTTTTGAACGTTCCATTATGATGAACATTGTTTTACGGACGGATGGTCCACAACATACCCACTCTGTCATATAACAGGCATCACGTATTTGGGAACTCTGTAAAACATTGTAAATCTGGAGAGCTTTTTAGCCAAAGTTTTTGAGAATATGGATGTTTACTTAAGATAACAACACTGGGTGACTATAATTTTGTCTTGGTCTTAAGTTCCCTCTATCTGATTTATACTAGAATAGATTAGAGTGTTATGGGGTTATTTTTTGTGAGTATCCTACCAAACCAAGTCTCTTAAATTCCTAAGCCCTTTGTAAAGTTTATTTTTTTTTGGGGTGGGGGAGGCTATTTTCCCTGTATCTTGAGGCAACACTGTTACCTCTTCTAGGAATTTTAGCTTTTTGTGTGCAAATGCATCGCACTCGCATAATATATGTTCTGCCGTTTGTTTCCCTAGCGCGCAGTATCTGCAGTTGCCATTGTCAACTTTGCTCATTTTTTTGAGATGGTATCTCAGAGGGCAATGTCCGGTCAACAGGCTTGTTAGTTGCTTTAAATCGCTTTTGCTTAGTCCGAGAACTCCTTTGGCATTCTTAGGCTAGTTGGTAATACACTTCTTCGCTTGATGTTGGCTTGGAGTGTTGTTTCAGTGAAACTTTTTTGTCCCTTTTCTCATTTACGGACTTCTTCTATAACGTGTCTTTTTACAAGTCCACAAAAGGGTCCAGTACTCTCATAAAAAGCAGCTGTTGCTGCTTCTTTTGCAAGGTGGTTTACTACACCTACTGTAACCTCTTTGTCTATCTTGTCATCCGTATGCCCTATACTAGCTCCATTAGCAATCTGTGACGGTATGGCTGTAGTCTCCGCGTCACATTTTCCTAGCATTTTATCTGTGGGTTTAGTCAGGAATTCCAAGTAGATTATACCCACAATCCTTACGTGACCAACCAGATCTCCTGGTTTTAAAGATGTTCCTTGTTCCAGCCTTGAAGCGCTCATTTTTGATTCCGTCCTTACATGTTGGTGCAATGGTAGGAGGTCTAGCATCGCGGTTATAGCGGCTGCGAGACAAGATCGCATAGCCCCTGTTATCCCCAGGTAAGCAGGTTTCTGTATTTTTAGAGCCTGCTTATTGCAGTAATCTGTTCAGTTCACTACACTCATGTAGCAAAGGTAACCAAAGGTCTCACGACCATTTTGTATGACAAAAGATCATTTTAAGTTTTAGCCACCAAATCTTACCAAAAAGCCTTTGGCATGTCCATGATGACAATTACGCTTTGGTGAGAGTTTTTTCAATATGCGAATTCAATGTGAGTTTTTTTTATCTAAAATAATTTCCAAATATTTGAGCTCTTTGGAGATTTCCAACCGGATACAATTTAGCTCGAGAACCGTCAGATTCAGCTTCGTTCTTAGTGTGAATAAGACAATAGTTGTTTTGCTCGGATTTACCCTTAGTTGTTTATTCGAGCACCAGTTCTTGACTAGATTTAGGCGATTTTCATGAGGCTCAAAATAACCTTTTTATGATTTCCCTTATTGTAATGACAAGTCATCAGCGTAGCCTTGTACATCGAAACCACTGTTATTAAGCTTCTCCAGGAAGACATCGACAACCAGTGACCACAACAGGAGCAATAATACTCCGCCCTGCGAACAGCCCTTTCCTACTGTCACTTTCGCCAACGCGCCACCGATTGTGTTCAAGATTTTTCTGCTTCTTAGCGTAGATTGTATCCAGTTTATAGTTAAGGCTTCTATTCCACTTATTTATACTACATGCAGAAAACAGTTGATAGAGGTTTTATAACGATCAAGTTTCTGAAGATTGTAAGAGAATGTTGAAACAACAAATTGTAACTATAATTTACATCTAACTGCCCCACTTCAAACGGTATAATAGCACGAATTAATTAAACAATGCATATTTGTTGAATGGTAATTTTTATTAAAAAAGTAATCAAAAAGACATACCTGAAAAGTAACATCATCTCCGTAAGTACAATATAATGTGATTTGGAGCATTAACGATCCCAAAAAGCTTACGGAAACTATAAAGTCTACGCTTCCTAACGCAGCCTAAAATTGCAACCATTTAGTTAAATGCCAACAAAAGATAGAGGTTGTAATATTTACATTCTGTAAGCTAAATATTGCCAGACAAATACCAACGGCACTAGATAAAAGCTGACAAAAAAAGACATATGTAAATATGCCTTCAACAGCATCTGTAAACCTAAAAATTTTTTTTAAATAAGTTTTCTTAGCCAATTAAAAAGACAAATTTTTAATACTTAGCCCAAAACCTACTTACTGGATAATAGCAAGATGGTGTTCTGCACATTTATACAATTCTTCATTAATAACCTGATCAAAATTACCATAAGATTTAAGCATTTCCTTCGAAGAGTTTCCATTTACCAACACGTAGAAATCGGTTGTGCGTTGAATGGTATCCCTCAAAATTTTAAAATAACTCGAAGAAAGGCCCATCAAGCTTGTAGGTAAATTATCAAATCCGCAAGTTGTGAAAGCTGCTATAGTCAAGCCACAGACTTGAAAAACGTAAACAATCATAGGCTGTTGTTTCAGATCTAAAGGAAAAGGTAAGGGAGTTTGACGTTTTTGTCGAGATTCAAGCAAAGGTTCAAAACAAATAAAAGTAACAAAGGTAATGGCGAAGCAAAGAAAGAGTTGGACCATGATGGTAGAAATTCGAATAGTCCGCTTCAGGTGTTGATCAAATTTCTGATTATAATAAGTAAAATGGGAGGGACTGCAAAAAATCCAAGAGGTCCAAGAACGGGAGAGTTTTAAACCGAAATATGATAAGCTTCACGCCGAGGTTGAAGAAAGCGAAAAACAGAGACCAATTCTGGATCAGTTTGAGAACATCTTCCTGGAAGAAGGTGCTCAGAAGTAAAGAACCTATGAGGCTTACTATCACAGCCTGAGTGATAAATCTATAGATTTTATAGACCAACGACGGTCTACGACAGGGCCAATATCCTGTCATCGTCATTAATGTCTTTTGTAGTTTAAACGCGTTTGAATTTGTTGATATCGCCATCTGAAAGTAAATATATATGTTAAACCTAAGTATTTTCAGTTCTTTGGCTTATTTACGTAAAATACAAATTTTATAAAGGAAAAAAATAGAAATTTTGCAGTACAAATCAAAAAAAATAGTCGAAGAAGCATTATGCCAACAATTATACCTAATTAGGTTTTATGCTGGACTGAAGAAGAAACAAGCTATTAGCCTACTAATAAAAAAAAGAAGAAAAGGAAGAAGAAGAAAATGAAGAAGAAGAAAAAGAAGGAGCAGAACAAGAAGAAGTAGAAAAAAAAGAAGAAGAAGAAAAAACAGAACGAGGTTTTATGGTTAAAAATAATTTATATCTTAAAGCTCAGTTACTATACATAATCAAAACGCATTTGGTATGGTCGGCTACGTAGGGTTCTGAACCGTCGCTCTGCTCGACTGAACTAGTCACAGTTACGATTGTCAGTGGTCAATATTTTGCATAAGTGCAGCAAAAATTGAAATTTAAGTTTGATTTAACATTTAACATGAGAGGTTATCAGCTACGACCTTGCAAAGAATGTTCCTTATGCCTTAAAAACTCAATATTTGCAAATTGTTAAAAAAGTCGTCCTGTGCAAAAGGGCGCTAGACAATATCTTCAAGTAAGACATACAGCTAGAAGAAATTTCAATGGTACAAATACCTGTGGCAAAAGTTTCAAAAGACTTTCTGCGGCCTATCTGCTGTGGCCTATCTGCTAAAGTATTGCGGCTATAAAAAAAGTATTGGTGATAAATTGTAGCTTGGTTCGTGCTAATTCTAATGATGTAAATTACAAAGATAAACAAAGATAGTTGCAAATATTTAGCATCTACACGATAGCTGATACCGCGTGTATGAGTCACGAGTTCTCGCGGCTTCCGTCTTGCCCCGCTTACTCTGCGCCTACACTTTAGTAAGATACTAGTTTAATAAAATTGTGAGAATGTTCTGTAAGCAATGCTTTTATTATGTTAATTGATCGAAATTATGTAAAATGCGCTGTGCGAGATTCTCATGTCAGCGCGATGAATACCTTGAACAGAAGATGTTTACTGTTTATTTATTCTGTCTTGTCAGAATATAAGTAAGCCGTTAATAACCAAATTATGGCAACAGTAGTGACTGCAACATAAGCATTTGCCAAAACCAATCAATAAACTGAGTAGAGATGCAAAAGCTCTTCGTCGTGTTATAGTGAGACTATTAAAGATAGTAAAAATATAAACATAATATTTTGTCGTCTGTATTGAGCAAATAATATTGTGATAATTTTAATAATTTTGAAACTTCCATTCTTTACAGGTTTTGCGGTTTTCAAAATACCCGTACATGGTAACATTATGAAGTCTACTACAGGTATTACAATACCAAATTTTTAGCCGATCTAAGAGCTCATTTTTGAGTGAAAATTTGTTAAAGCAAAATTTTAAAAACATTATAGAGGCTGCTGTTTTGAATCTAGAGGGTTGTGGAAATGCACCGACTTGCCTTTGTGCCCTTTATCGAAATCTGCGCTTTTACAAAAAACTAAATTAAAACTATTTTGTAAATTTTCCGTTTCCAGTAAGACTTGTTTTTAAAAAAGATACCCATAAATTTTTAAATTTCATGAAAATAGTTTTTTAAAAAATTTCAAGACACACAGGGAGTAATTTTCCAAAAATTATTGTTTTAAGTTCCTAGCAGTTGAAAACATATGCATTTCACCCAAAACAAAAAATTTGTTGTATTTTATCAAAAAAATTAATGCCTTCCCATATTAGAAGTATGTAAACAAAAAATCAGACGAAAAGTTTTAATTGCTTCAAGACACTTACCTCTAGATATGATAAATGTCACAGATTATCACTCAGACTAACAATTTAAATTGTGTCATTTAAATATATAACTGCATTTTACACAGCAGCTTGTCAAATCCAGATAATTATTTCATGAAATTGAGAAAGTTACAAGACACGCCTGTTGTGCAACAGCCGCTTTAGATTTCATTATGCATTAATAATAATTTTTCAGAACTTTTTTGAATTATTCAGAACGCTTGCGAGTTACATCAAAAAATGATTCATTTTTAATTAACACAATAAAAATTAATATAGAAGTTGCCAAATATTACTTATTTGGGTTTGAATGTGAAATTAAATTTAAAAAAAATTGAAAAAAAAGCTTGTTAAAGTGCACCAGTGGTGTTTAATTATGTAGCGTCGTCTACCATACAAGGAGTTTGTTAAATCAGTACCTTATCATTACGTCCACGTTTAAATCATAAAATGCAGTATTAGAGAAACTTTTATCATATATTATATTTACGACAAACACCTGTGTACTAACTATATTATGCATCGAATTTAACTGCACCCATTGATTAGTTCTTTTCATACATATTTCATTAGCTTGACGAAAGTTGTTTAACCATAATTTTCATTAAGAGGGAAATTGAACATTACTGCAATAAAACAATAAAAAATATTTACATTCGGGCACGTTTTTTCTCACCTTATAGTGGACCGCAGACAGGTACCTTCAGTTTATTATTTAAGTTTTTGTACCTATTTAAATTTTGCTGTAAATTGAGCGGCCAAATTAAAGTTTTAAATTATTCTTCGTATTTGGTTGTTTTCTTAGTTATATGATTTAGGAGAACCCCATATGGTTGGTTCCTTGTATTACGTCTAGGCTGATGTCAGATTAATTTTGCGCCACTTAGTTTTATTTTTATGTTAGTTCAGGGGTTAAGAACGGCATATGTTTTTTCTTTTAAAATCAACTACGTGATTATAACAGCTACTCCTTACCTCGGATGGACGATTTACTCCACACCGTACGAGTCGCCGCGGTGACATCCACGTTGAACCTCCAATCCAATCTGGCTACTGACAGATTTCCGTCAAACCGAAAGATTGAAACAAGACAGCATTCGTCACCCCGTTCGGTCTTTTCCGGTTCCTACAAATGCCATTTGGGCTACGAAATGCGCTAGCATTATTACAACGGTTGATGGATCGTTTCCCTTCCAGAGTTATACATGATGGTCTACCTGGATGACCTAATCATGTTATTCTTTTCCGAGCCGGATCACATCCAGAACCTGGTCAAGTCCTAACCCAAATGCGTAGAAACTACAAGTACGCAGAACAAAGAGCAAATTTGCCTGCTCCAGAGTGAAGTGCCCAGAACAATTATCTTACCCGAGGGACCCCAGGTCTACACTGAGAAGACCTCAGCCTCTCGACTGCCTAAGCGCATAAATATGAAACAGTTCCTTTCCTAACTCCAGACATGCTCCTAATAACGCCGCTTCATACCAAACTTTGCCAAGATAGCACGGCCACTATCGTCACTGACAAAGAAAACAGTTATATGGGAATGGGCGCCTACAAAGCTCCGAACCGACGCTAGCAACTATGCTCTTGGCGCCTCACAGGGAATAAGACCGGAAAAACACCCCGTTGAGTACGCTAGCCGCCTGTACATGCAAGATAAAAAACTGCTCTACCACAGAACGAGAAACCTTGGCTATCGTGTGGACTGTTGCCGGAGATATCTGGAGGAATGTTCTATCACACTGGTAACAGAACACCAACCGCTTCGTTGGCTGACGACGTTGAAGTCACCTACAAGACGTCTTGCGCAATAGGCGTTGGCACTACAGTCTTACCATCTTACCATTTTACCCTATCCAGGCCATCTCGGTGCAACTCCGCCTCGGAGCAATACCAATCCAATTTTTCATAAATTGTGCATCTCTACCTGAAAGTAGGAGTAAATAAATTCATTTACAAAAATGGGCGAAACAGGTCGCTGGTACTTTCCCATAGTTTTTACGTTTTACATATTCTCGCGTCAAGAAGTGATGGAAATTTACATCTAATCTAGCCGCTACAAGCCCGCTGCAGATTCAAGGCGTTGGTTACGTAGGTAAGATAGGCGCGCGCTTCTACTACGTAAAAAGCACTCACAAAAACTGTGATAACAACTTTATTTATGCTTCTTCTTAACGGTGCCGTCTTCATCATTGAAGGTTGGCAACAATTTGGGCAAAATCGTTTCTGTTCTTGGCTGTTCTTATTAGTGAATTGCTGTTCATTCCTGTGCAATCTCGGATGTTCTTGAGCCACAAGCACTTTCTTCTACCTGGTCCTCCCTTCCCTTCTATTTTTCCCTCCATAAATAGTTGTAAAAGTTGGTACTTGTTGTTACGGTAAACGTAGATGTTATTTATACAGTTATCAAAAATATGCAAAAAATAAAAAATATTTGTTTTAAATTAGAGCTAATTGATAGACGTAATTTAAATTACGCAACTGCCAGAAAACACGTTGTTGATATTAAAAAGTATTGTTTTTTTCATAATTTTTAACATATTTAAAAATTTTTGCAGATCCTAATAAAGTACTTCAAATATCCTATTGAACTGATAAAAGTTAATAACGAGCGGTGTTTGCGTTTTTAAATAAATAATAAATTAATTTGAAAATTAAAAAAAATTCTTGCAGAGCAAAATTTGGAAGATAAATTAAAAATAAATTTGTAGTTCATTGCAAGCTCTATCGGCTCAGAAAATTTAAAAAATAGTGTAGACAGTCTTCGTGGAATTTTTTTAATGTTTAAAATTTTGAACCGCTAGTATATTTACAATTTTCAAATTTCCAAACAAGTTTTTACATCACTTGAATTTTTTGTATAATCGGGAATTAAAGTTAAAATTTTCAAAAATTTGTAGCGGCTTTCATTTTAAAGATACAGCATTGTGGAAAAAATTGTTTAATTTGTTTTTAGATGCACTACAACGCTGCGTATTCAAAATTTTAAACAATTGCTTAGAAAAAAGCTATATCAAAAAAACAGATTTAATTTCCGTTTCCGGTTTCAGTTCCGATTAGCGACCTTACAAGAACTACCTGCAACTAATAAACTTTCACACACTAAATCTGATGAAAATCGGTTAAAGGGGTTCCGGAGATATAGAATAACGAATGCATCCATCCACCCACTCACATATCAACTTTTTTTAAAAACCACTTTTTTGGGTTGAACCCCAAAACGCGCATTTCCCGTTAAAATCTGAAATTCGAAAGTTTGCATGAAATCATAACTTTTTTTACTTCAGTAGAAGTATGAGAAAGTAAAAATTAGAAGAGTAACATTATTAATATTGTTTGAATATGTTTCACAAGTTGGAAACGTTAAAGTTCAAATTTTTAATAAATTCGTATTTCTTAAAACTTAAGGTACTGAAAATAAAGAACCAAAACATTGTTTACGTCCATCTTATATTAAATAATTCTTGAAGTTTTCAGATTTAAATAACACAGTAAAAAATAAATAAAAACGAAGCTTAATAATTATTAACTGCAGTTTATTTCACATCAACAAAAAAATGTTTTTATATTTTTTAATACCTTACAATATAACTTACTCAAAAACAAGGGAATGACGAAATTTTGATTTTTTTATTAATTTTTGAATTATTTTTTCAGACTGTTGGGTGACATAAAGCAGCTTATGATTTAAATAATATAAAAACATTTTTGGTTTAAAATTTTTCATGTTTTCTAGGAATTTTAGCATTTCTATTTCTTAAAAAATGTTCCCATATTTAAGATAATTATACCGTATGTTACAGCTCTCTTAGTAAAAAATAAACAGCTTCAAACCTCAATAAAATAAATAAAGAAATTATTTTTTTCTATGCGATTTCAGGTAAATTGTTAAAAATCGTATAAAAATCTTTACGAACGCCCTAATGACGTACGTACCTTGTAATAACCCGTCTCAATATAATTCAAATCAATTAACCCCCACTGAACCTTTTCTATCAACAACTGATAAACGCCTTGGCGTTTACAATAACATCTTTCTAATGCTGATGCAATAATATCAAATTCAGAAACATCTCAAAAAATAGTCCCAAAAATTAAATTTTTTTCGAAAAATACAAACTCTACCATAGGGTTAATACCGCAGAAAAATTTTAGGCTTAACAACCATAACCAAGGGGTCCAAAATGCCACACGTACTTCCTATTTCAAAACATCAAACGGAACCTCAACGCGTTCCATTATCGCCTTTGTTTTTATTTTCACGACAAACAAATGAATTGCAGGATATGATAACGAAATCTTGGGGTCGTAAGGTTGGGCTTGAATTAGTATAAAACCACTTTCAGCCCTATGCTGAGCACTTCACTTGATTCAGCTACCTTGAGTCAAACATGGCCAAGTTCGCAGTACTCTTATTCGCCGCTCTGGCTTTCCAAGTAAGTTTCAAAAAGTTTTTCCGAACTTGGTCAAAAATGCCTCTAAGGGAAAAACTTAAGTTAGGAATTTTTGTTATGTTTGATTTTCTAATATTTGTGTTTTTCGATCCGCAGGCCGTTTTCGCAGGTGTTTACCGCAGCCAGCTTGTTTTGGGAGAACAAGAATATGGACTTGAAGGTTACAAAAGTGGCCAACTTGAAAACTTAGTAGGCCAACTCCAAACTGTAGCTCATGACGTCACCGTATCGCTCCAGACTGCTCTTCCCCACAACAAACAGATCGCCAACACACTCACCTGGCAAAGCCGCGAGCTCGCTCAGTATATCGATGCCATCGTCGGTAGACTGCAAATTGAGGTAATTTTTTGTGCTTTAAGTTTAATATTTTAACTATTTTTTGGGGTAACTGTTTCTAAATTTACATCCGAAAATTAAAAAAGTTATGATTGCATGATTTTCCGTTTTTTGCTCTTTTTATCACACAAATGTAAGTTGAATTATTACAGAAATGTTTCTTTAAATTTCTGGCGTTAGTAATTTACATATTTAGTAAAATTCCAGTGACGTAGCTAAGTATATAGTTGCAGGGCACTTGTATACTTATACGAATAGTATAATTCCAGTGGCGTAGCCAAAAGTTGGATTAGAGACTACTTGTTCTATTATTACTTAGAAAGCGTTCAGTGGCGTAGAAAAGCATTAATTGTAGCATGAGAACGAGATCATGTAAAATAAAAAATACAAAAATTGACACGCATAAGTGTCACTCTTTAAAACAAAATTAAAAAGATTTATAATAAATATTTCCGTGCCCTCAATTTTTTTCATAATTTACATTTCCACGAAAATGCCAGTGGCGTAGACCTTATTAATAAAATGAAAAAGATTTGAGTTAGACGTTATTCCTAGAAATAATTTTTGTCTACCAAATTGCAAAAGAAATCAGTTTTGCGTTTTTAACTTTAGAAATTAATTCGAAAGTTCTACCTCTGTACGACAAAAATATTAGAATTATTTTTCCAGTATAGTCACAACAGTTTTAAAGAGACAGTTGTACTATTTTTTTTTTAAATTTTTGACATTTCTAGTATCAGTGGCGTACATAAAAATTTGTAGAACGGTCACAGTCTTTTTTCTTTAAGCATTTTGCAAATAATTCTTCTTTTTCTTAGCCTTTCTAAGTAGGCTATAAGCCTGTTTAAAAAAAATAATAATCCAAAAATCTTTAGTTTGCACATTAACATTTTATTAATTCCAAGCAGCCATGTCAGTGGGGCGACAAAAACTTTTTGGCAAAAGTTTTGTAAATAATTGCTTAAAAAAAGCATCTCAAACGGCACTTCTTATTAAATGTTTGGTTCCATAACCAAAGCAGTCCAAAAGTCACAGCGAATCAACTTTTCCGTTTTTGACAATATACTTCTACGCCACTAAAAATAAATAAAATAATAATTATTAAATTATTTCTAATTTTTAGGGAAGGAACTACAGCGGAGAACGCGCCATCGTCCTCGAACAGGTCGTCAGCGAACTTCGCGAAATCCAAATTTCGCTTAAACAAGCTGCCGGTTACACTGACTTGTCCAGTGTTAACCAACTGAAGAACCAACTTAACGCCAATATCCAAAATGCCGCTGAGCAAATTGTGAAATTGGTCCGTTTCGTCCAAACCGACCTCGAAGGTAATACTCTTCCCATAATCAACTTCAGAATCAAATAATAATTATAATTTTTTTAGAAACTCAAGGTAGCCTTCGTACCATCGTCAAGAGCATCGTCGTCGATTACTTGACCATTATCCAACAAATCCAAACTCAAATCCAATACGTAGCCGTCGAAGGAGGTCAATCCCCTAGGCAATTGGCAATCCAAATCCAAGAAATTACCAACAGTTTGACTGCTTCCCTCCAAGGACTTACTCTTAACGCCCAACAAGTAAAATTGGCTTTTCGTGAATATGCTCAAAATGTTGAAGCCATCATCACCAGATTGCAAGAAGTACAAGTAAGTCAAAGTTTTCCTCCAAGTTTTCATTTTCTAAATTTTCCTCTGTTTAGGGCACCATCGGTAATGTTGAAATTACCGCTGTCATTGAACAAATTTCCAACAAACTCCGCCGTGTACTTGTACCTGTTATGCAAATCACTGAAGCCGGAATCACCGAAAACGTTGATGTTGTAAAAAGCCAACTCGTCAGGGAACTCCAAATTGTAGCTGAGGAAATCGAACAATTGGTTCAATACACTCAAATTGGATCTCAACGTTAGTTCTTTATTTTGTTTCTTTCAAATATAGCAACTAATTATAATTTTTTTAAACAGAAGTTTTGTTCCAAGAAGTTCTTGGTGATTACTTTTCTACCATCCAACAAGTCAGGATTCAAATCCAAAGTGGTCTTTATGATCAAGATGCTCTCCTCGGCCAAGGCGCTCTTCTTCGTAAAAATACCCTTCTTCGTCAAGAGGCTTTTATTAACCAAGATGTTCTTCTTAACCAAGATGGTCTTCTTAGACAAAACGCATACCAAAGACTTTACAGTAGTGTTCTTGGCAAATCTGAACTTTTAAATCAACACAAGTACGGCCAAAGCGGCAAAGGACTCGCTATCCAAATTCAGGTTGTCGCTAGTGACCTTACCCAGATTCTCCAAAACGTTCATATTGACAACGTACTCGTCAGACAAACTTTGATCAATTTAATCCGCGAATACGCCCAGGAACTCGAAAGTATCGTCGAAAGGTTGCAAGAAGTTGTAAGTATAAATACTTTTCTTCGGTTGATGCAGTTTGTTAAAGTGAATTTTCTCCTTTAGTCAATTTCCAATTCTGGACTTGGTTTGTACACCCCTCAACAAATTGCCCAAAAATTGAGGCAAATTGTTGTTGCTCTCCGTCAAATCCACAGCACTGGATCTGCCATCTCTACCGTTGAATTAAAAAATCAACTTATTTTGCAAGTCCAAAACGCCGCCAACGAACTTCAACAGTTATTGGTGTCTGGAGTACAATCTGACATACAAGGTAAGTTTCTACAATAACTGTAACTAAAAGAGACACATTTGTAAAGGTATTGAACCTACGAGTTTATTGTATATTTGTAAAGAATAACTCCACATATAAAATTTGCAAACAATCATTATCGCCATCACACAAAATTAATTTAAATATTTCGACTTACTTTAAAGACCTCAAATGACAAAGTGATGATAATAATGTCAATTTAACATATTTCTCCAAATATTTATTTTTTTATTCTAATTTTCAGAAAACCTACTTGTAAAGAGCGTTCTCATCAAATTCTTGATTGTTAACCGTAACTTGAAAATCCAACTCCTCAACATCTCTCACGTTGCTCAACAAGGCCAAACCTCTACCGGATTTGGATTCCAAATTCAAACCCTCGCCAACGGCTTAGTCGCTGCTCTTGAATCCGTCTCTGTTGAAAACGTACAAGCTAGGCAATTTCTTCTTGCTCAAGCTCAAGAACTTGTCCAACACATCGAAGACATCATCGAGAGGCTCCAAGGAAGCTCTGGAATCACAACCGGATATGGCATCGAAATTCCCCAACAAGTTGCCCAAAACTTGCAGAAAATCGTTGTTTCTCTTCGTCAAGTTGTTGGTATTAAAGATATCTCCAGTGCTCAACAATTGAGGCTCCAACTCATTGTTATCATCCAAGATGCTTCTGCTGAAATCCAAAAGTTGTTGTGGGTTGCACAAAACTGGCAAATCCAAGGAGAAGGACAAGTATTGAACACCGTTCTCTACGGAATTCTTAACGACTTCGTTGCTGTTCTTCAAAACCAACAAATTCAATTGCAAACCATCTACCAATCTAGCCGTTACGGCCAGAATTCCCAACAATTGGCTATCCAAATCCAAGCTATCACCAACAACTTGGCTATCTACCTTCAGAATGTTCCTTCCAAGGGTGAACAAGCAAGGCAAAATATTGAAATCCAAGCCCGAAAATTGGCCCAATACATCGAAAACCTCGTTGGCAGGCTGCAAGTTGAAATCACCCAAGCTAACGGAAACGGCATCACTGTTCTCCAACAAGTCGTACTTAATCTGAAACAAGTCGTTGTTGCTCTTGAACAAGTTACCGGATGGGAAACCTCCAACTCCGTCTATGGTTTGAGCTACCAACTTAACGTTGTCCTCCAACACGTTGCATCTGAAATGAGAAAATTGTCCTGGATCGCCCAATCTGACTTGTACCGTAAGTTTTACAAAAATTTTTGTTTGAATTTAGCATTTTAATTTGTAATTACTTTAGAAGCTCAAGGTAACTTGAACTCCATTGTCAGAAGCGTACTCGTCCAATATTTGGTTGTCCTCCAACACGTTCAAATCGAATTGCAAGGTATCAACCAAACTGTTCAAATTGGTCAAACCCCCAGGGAATTAGTTCTTCAGATTCAAATCGTCGCCCGCCGTTTGACTGGAATCCTCCGCGTTTCTGTTCCTGATGACAGACAAACTCAAGTTTCTTTGATCAGACAAGCTCGCTACTTGTCCCAGATTGTTCAAAACACCCTCGTCCGTTTGCAAGTACAAGTAAGTAATAACTATTAGACTGTTTTAATAAACAAAATTTAATACTTTTACTTTCTTATGTAGATCTCCAATGGACAAAGCAATGTTGTTGTCCTTCAACAAATCGCCAGCAACTTGCAACAAATCCAACTGGCTCTTCGTCAAACTGCATCCAACTTAGATGTTATTAGCACCTACCAACTGAAAATTCAACTTGCCGTCTTCATCCAAGACGCTGCCGTCGAAATTCAAAAATTAATGTGGGTAGCTCAATCCGACCTCCAACGTAAGTTTTCTTACTTTTTCATTAAACAGCCATTGCACTAATATATAAAAATTTTGCTTGCAGAAGGACAAGTTAATGTGAATGCTCTCGTCAAAGGAGTACTCGTCGATTTCCTAGCTGGACTACAAAACCTACAAATGCAAATCCAAACTCACCTCCAAATTGTTCTTGGTGGACAACACCCCAGGGCTTTGGCTATTCAGATCCAATCTGTTGCCACCCGTCTGCTCGGTTTCCTTCAATGGGCTCAACTTCAACCTAACAGCCAAGAACTCAGACAAACTTTGGTTATCCAAATTGGAGAGCTTACTCAAACCATCGAGAACCTCGTCCAAATGATCCAAGTCCAAATTAAGAACAACGGAGAAAACTCTCAAGTCCTTCATGAAATCGTCGCCCAATTGACCAAGCTGTCTTTGAACCTTCAAAAGCTTAATGGAGCTGAATCTACCATCACTGTCAACGAATTGAGCGCTCAACTTGCTGTACTTCTTCAAAACATTGTATCTGAAATCCAACGTTTGGCCTACCTTGCCCAATCTCAACTTCAAGGTTAGTCATTTCACTAATTTTATTTTAAACTCTCTTAAACGTAATTTTATATTAGAAAACCAAGAAGTTAACACCAACGGTGTTCTCCATGGCGTTCTTAACAACTTCTTGGCCACTCTTCGCACCATCCTCATCCAATTGCAAAACACCAACCAATTTAGTTATGGTCAAAACACCAAGGAACTCGCTAACCAAATCCAAACCATCTCCACCAAGTTGACTACCTCTCTTGAAGTTGTTGCTACTGCAACAAAGCAAGTTAGACAAGCTCTCGCTATCCAAACCCTCAAGTATGCTCGCCGTATTCAACACATTGTTGAAAAGCTTGAAACTGAAGTCAGCTACAACAGCGGAATCGACGCCAACACTCTCCAACAAGTTGCTATTAACCTAAGACAAATTGCTGTATCTCTTCAACAAGTTGGTGGATCTTTGGCTACCAAGACTACGATTGAACTCAAAAATCAACTTAACAACCAAATTCAAAACGCTGGTGCTGAAATTCAAAAGTTGTTGTTGGCTCAATCTACTCTTCAACGTAAGCATTTATTTTCCAAAAATAAATAATAAAAATGTTAATTACACTTTCTTAAATATAAAAAATCAAGGCATCGTCAACACCGTTGTCAAGAGCGTGCTCGTTGAATACTTGGCTGCCGTACAAAACTTGCAAATTCAAGTGCAATTCATCTCTCAAGCTAGCCAAAAAGGACTTACTCTTCCACAATTGGCCATCTACACCGAAGCTGTAATTGGCGACATATCTGCTTCTCTTCAACGTGTTCTTCCTACTAATAAGCTTGTAGGTCAAACCATTACTGTTGAAGCTCGTCAACTAGCTAAGGTTATTGCTAACATTGTCAACAAGCTCCAAATTAAAGTACGAAAAATTTAGTTTTCTAAGAAATTGTTAATTTAGTAATGTAATTATTATTTTAGTCATTGGTTGTTGTTGGACGTGATGTTGTTCTCCAACAAGTCGCTAATCAATTAAAGAAAATCCAATTGTCTCTTGAACAAATCGCAGGAGTATCTAACATTGTTGACGTACACCAACAAAGAATCCTTCTCGAAGTTAGCGCACAACGTGCTATTGTTGCTATTGAACAATTGGTCTATGCTGTACAACCCCAGCTTGAACGTAAGCTTAATTAGATAAATAAATTAAATATAGAATTTCATAAGATTTGTTTTTTGCAGAAATCCAAATCGACACTGGCATCGTTTCTCTCGTCAGGGAAGTTCTTAACGAATTCCTTCTAGCTGTTCAAAACGTACAAATTCAAATCCAAAACGTTCTTCAAAACGGACAAGCTGATTTGTACTCTTGGGGATTGTGTCTCCAAAGTCAGCAAACCAGAGGCTTGGGTTCCATAGGTCAACTACTTATTGCTAGAATGCCTCTCCAAGGTAAACCAGCCAGAGGATTGGGTCTTCAAGGTCAAGAAACCGTCAGAGGAGTAGGTCTCCAAAGTCAACAAATTAGTGGATTGGAATACCAAGCACAAAACTGGCGCGAATTAGGACTCTCTGGTCAAGGTAGCCAATACCTTTCTGGACTTGGACCTTACGGTCGCCAATACTATGGGGGACTTACTGGTCGTCAAATCGCTCAATCTCCCAGATTACTGGTAAACCAAATTCAATCTATCGCCAACGATTTGTCTGCTACTTTCCAAAACTCAAATGTTAACGGTGAACAAGCTGCTCAAATACTTTCTGTTCAAACTCGCCAATTTGCTCAAATCATCAAAAACATCATTAACCAATTGGAAGGCATCGAAAATGTTGACACTGTCATCCAACAAGTAATTTACAAATTGCGCGAAGTGCAATTGTCTCTTCAACGTCTTGCTGTTTACAACGTCTTCACCAACGTACAACAATTGAAAGCCGAATTCGACAACTACATTCAAATTGCTGTTGCTCAAATTGAAAAATTGGCCTTGATCGCTCAAGAAGAAGTTCAAGGTAACTTGTACTACGTCATCAAGAGCGTACTCAGTCTTCTCGTCAACGGTCTTCAAACTATCAACAGTCAAATTCAAACTGTAGCTCAAACTGGATACGGATCTGCCGGTCAAAGATACGGACTCCAAAGGCTCAGCCAATACGGACTCCAAGGACTTCAATCCGGATACGGACTCCAAGGTAGAAGTGTTGAACAATTAGTAAACCAAATTCAAATTGTCGCCAACCAAGTAGCTGATGAACTCCAAATCGTTGCTGTTAGCGACAACCAAGTTAGACAAGTTCTTATTATTCAATCCCGCCAACTTATTCAGATTATCGATAACATTATCGACAGACTGCAGGTTGAGCTTACCTATGGTAATGGAAACATTGTCCAACAAGTTTCTAGCAACCTCAGACAAATCCGTTTGCAACTCCAACAAATTGTAAACTCCGGAGTCATCACCACTGTTTACCAAATTAAAGCTCAAATCGCCAACTACATCCAAGAAGTGGCCTCTGAATTGCAAAAACTTGCTTTAGTTGCCCAATCTGATGTAGAACGTAAGTTTAGATGCGAATTTTTTTAACCACATGGTGTTAACAATGAGATATCTTTTTATAGAAGTCCAAATCGTCAAAAACGTTCTTGTGCAATACCTGGTTTACCTTCGCCAAATCCAATACCAACTTCAATACAATGTGCTTGGGTATCAAAACACCAACCAATGGTCTTCTCAACTGCCACTTGTATCCAACGGTCTTGTTGGTGCCCGATCTAGCCCCATCTATGCTCGCCAACTCAATCTTGGAAGCAACATCGACGAAGTTGTTGAACTCCAAAACTGGAGTCGTATTATTGCTCCACCAGAACGTACTGGAGGTAAGTTTAATTTAAACCACACTACGAGCACAAGAACAGTTTCTGATTATTGTTTTTTTTAGCATACCAAAGAAGCATGGACATCGGTGCTCACCTCGACTCTATCCGTGCTTATTAGAAAAATATACAATGTCAATTCCTGTTTTTCTGTTTTACATTGCAATTTAGTAATGTTTTATAAAATGATGCAGTTTTTTGTATCTGTAATTTAGTAGTTAAGAATAAAGCACATTTTTGTTAAAAACTTTTGAATTTCTTTTCCATTGATGTTTTGTGGTAACTTGACCTAAAACATTTTCTATGACTTGTTTTCTCTAATCACAAAAAAACGGTAAGTAGCATTGCTGACAATGCCCTAGTAATTCTATCTCTGCTATTTTTATATGTATTTTAAAAAGAAGCATTTAATGTTTGAACCACACTTTGTTACCAATATTTACAAGAAACACAGAAAATATATCCAGCTCGTTAGTGCACATATGACGATGTAAATTTTGTTTTTTTTTAATTGGTAAAGAAAGTGAGCTAACAACAGGCATGTAAAATTTTAAAGGGAAAGTTTTTTAGACAATCTCTGCCATAGAAAATACAGAAGACGTTACTCCCTGCACTACAATTTTTTTAACTTGCCTATAGTATAAAACTAAAACCCAACACTTTTTTCACGCTGAAGAAAATTGAAGTTACATAGTATAGGCATATTATAAATAAAATAATCGATAACAAGTAATTATTTTAGCTTTTTTTTGTGTGCTAGCAAATACGATGTGTTGTGAAAACGATTTAACGGGTTTATGGTGTAAAATGTTAAAAACTTTTTTTTCAGGCTAGAGAAAGAACGAGGTTACAACTACACAAATACATTTCAAATTAAAAATAGATCTTGGTTACTACTTGGGACTCTTTTAATTGTTTAAAAAAGTTGCAGGCCATTGACACGCATAGGATGTGTTCTGCCGTTCCTACTGCCTCATTACATAAACGGCAGATTTGGTCCTCAGCCTTACCAATTTAGAAGAGATGGTGTGGCCTGTAGAAAGCCCAGTGGTAGTGTTGAGTTCCATCTTACTAATAGACAACGCAATTTTTGCTTTCTTTTAGTTATGAACTGTTTTGTCTGGCGTTGTGCTGGCGTGTGATTTTCTGTTTTAAGTAGTTTTTCTGTATTCCACAGCAGTGTTCGGGTTCTGTGTAAGACGTCATTGCTCCGCGTCTTGCGAATTTGTCGGCCTTTTTGTTGTCTGGTATACCCTCGTGCCCTGGAACCCACAATAGAGTAACGTGGTTTTTGTTTGCTAGTTGCTTGAGTTTGTCTAAGCACTCCCAGACAAGCTTAAATCAGCACTTGTAGATTTTTCAAGCCTTTATTTCTGCTTGGTTGTCTGTAAAAATGTCAATTGATGCACCTTCATAAACGTTCCTAAGATTTATTCTTGTGCAGAGGGTTATAGCACAGACCTCAGCTTGAAAGATGGTAGTTCTGGCACCCAAGGGTTCAGACGTGCAGCATCCGAAACCTGGGACACCTGATCTAGTCCCGCCGCTTTTCATCTTCGAACTATCCGCATACCATTAGATGAATCCTTTCTTGAAGGAAGACCCTCCTGAGAACTATATTGCTCGACCTGAAATATTACTCTAAAAGCTTGGTCAAAGTTGTATTTTATTGGTCTAAAATTCGATACAGTGTAGGCTTTTTGCTCTAAGTGAGCCTGACTTAAAATGTCTAAGTGGCTTGTCAGATCTCCTGATTTAAATTTGGTTGTATTTTTCGAGCAGGAGTGCATGTAGCATTGCCTCTTTTTGAGCTTGAAGGTATAGGGGTGTCTAATCTGCTGAACAGGTGCTCATCGCACCTGGTATACTCAGACAGGTAAGACGTATCTTCTCTAGCCATAGCTTAGTAGTAACTTGTTTAGTTTTTGGCCACTATACAAGCGATCATGGGACTTATAACAGCCACATATGATCAGCGGATCAGTTGTGGTTTTAGACCCCAGTTCCTTCTGAGAATCCTGCAACATGTTTGAGTTGCTACCGGTGCCTTCTTCTGCAATTTTGTAATGTGTGAGTTCCACGTTAACTTCTGGTCTAGTGTATATCCGCCTAAAACCTCTTTGATACCGTGGTCAAAACCGTCCAGAATAAGGAAACGAATACACATTAATTTTCTGGATTTAAAACACAAAATGTGTTTAATAATTTTGGACAATTTTATTAAATGGGTATACGTGCACGATCTGGGAAACAATACTTGTTCAGCCAATACTATAAATAAATTGAAATTGACATTTACGAATTTAACTATACCAAAATTAATTATATCGCACAACGAAACACAATTAAACAAGAAAATTGGTTTTTTTAAAGAAAAGTGGGGTAGACCACATTACAACACCAACATCTTATCCGGCATGTAATGGAACCCTTGCAATGGAAACTTTTAAAAATGTTTTAAACTGGTTAGTACAGTCAATAAACAGGCCATTGGCCTATAACAAGAAAGAGGAGGAAGAAGAGGAAGAAGAAGAAGAAGAAGAAAAAGAGGAAGAAAAAGAAGAAGAAAAGGAAGAAGAAGAAGAAGTCAATAAAGAACATATTTTATGATTTAGAAACAATTATTTGTGACGTTCCTTTGCTGTATAATTCAGAAGTCATAAAGTTCAAAATTATCTGGGTCCACTCTACAAAAATGTGCATTGATGCAGTTTTATCCATGCCACACTGCGCACATCACAGTCCACTGCTGACCAGATCTCTTGCAACCGCAACGTGATCCGCAATCCGTGTTTCACTTAAACGCAATCAGGTGGAACAAGGAGTAAGGAGCTGGTAGTAGAGCTGTGGGCACCAGCATAAGAGCGCTTTTAGCTTGTTGGGTTTAGGTCATTTTTCGCATGTTTCATACAACAAAAAAAGCAAGAGGTGTTGAAGCCAGCCCAAACAGTAGTAGTCTGCCTTGTCGGTGTTATTTTTGAGCGCACACACACTTACCTCATGAACAGCTGGCTTCAGTTGACGGGGAGTACTTTATTCGTTATAGTTACCGCGCTATTCATGACTGACAGAGGCGTTACCTTGAATTTACTGATAATTTTCACATCGAAAATTGACTTGGTGAGCATCTCCTTTACTCCTTTCTCACCAGTTTTTTGCACTTCGTTCCAGTTTACTTTGTTGTCTGCGATGATGCCAGCTGCAACATAATGGATGTTTTCTAGCGGAAGAAACAAAGAATGCGTCTGTAGCTACCTTTGGAAGACTTCAAGATCCCGGCAGTCTAAAGATATCTTCTGCGGGGTCGGAGTTGTAATAGGTGATTTCAACTTGGTACGTCGACCTCTCTTCGGAGATGTTTAAGGTTTACCTTAATTGAGACCATTGAGAACTGGGTGCGCGATTTCACGAGGTGAGGTGTTGCTAGCTCTTAGTATGAGTACCTACCACCTTAGCGGCAGCGCGTCCTCCCTGGC
The DNA here is from genome assembly GCA_958336395.1 of Ctenicera cuprea. NCBI lineage: Eukaryota > Metazoa > Arthropoda > Insecta > Coleoptera > Elateridae > Ctenicera > Ctenicera cuprea. The sequence continues at coordinate 3,148,640 of OY284493.1, forward strand.
CGTGGCTATAAATTTGCTTGCGTCCCAGTCACTACGTCGAGGTGCCCCTTGGGGTTATATGTTTGCCTATGCGATGTATGTATATATTTTAGGTCTTGAAGCACTTAGGTCACATTGTCGGACCCATTGTGCGTACTACCTTAACTAAGTTCTTAAAAACTACTTAAACTATTCTATGTTAAGAGGTTTCCAGGAACTGACAACTGCCCTGACCCGGATTCGAACACCGGGTTAAATAGAGCCACAGACTCCTGAAAACCACTGTGACCTTGGCTGCAAGTGCCGACTGCACTCGCCTACCAAGGCCCCGCTTAGGCGATATATTGGGTAGTTAGAGACCGACATTTAGACAGGTGAAGGTAAGCTCTAGGAAAGAGTAGCGCGGCTGCTGGATTAGGAACTTGGGCACTCGGGATGAGGTGTACTTTGCCTGCTCACGCCCACTATCAAAGTGTCGATCCAGAAGGTTCGTGCTTAGGTACGCCCGACACTGTGAAGGTACTGGTCATATCAGACCGACTACCGACTAATCTGGACTTCGACTTCTTTGACTGGTACCACGGGGACCAAGTCCAAGCTCGCTGTGAATATCAGCCCCCGTCTTGGTCACGGGGTAGTACTCGGGGTGGCAGTCGTAAGCCTATGCAGGCTAGGGCCGTCTTGGTGCTGTTCGACGGGTGAGCTGCGTTTTCAGCTCGATCACTGATCTGCAGAATCAATAGAGATTTAGGTATTCTCCCCCGACCAGTGGAAGTTTAGGGCTCGCAGATTGATGATGTGGCTAGGTGCCGCTACGGTAGGCTGTAATGGCTACCTTACGTTAGATCAGTCTATAGATTGACGAGAATCTCTCAGTTTTCCATGCTGAAACCAAGAGGTATGTTCAGAACACATAAATACGAGTTTCTTAGATTTCAAGTGGATGTTCGTTATTTTAGAAAAAACTCAACTGCTCTGACGTCTTAGCTGTCATTCCGCACAGTTTCTCTATGGCATTACACAACTTAAGACATCCTGGGAAGGAGTACACGTAATGTAAAGTAATATGCCAGGAAGCTTTCGGTAATACCACGGCCACGTGTAAGACCGCGGGGTCTTTAACGCGTTTTCATGCGCACCGGAAGTGTACAAACGTCGCCCAAGCGCTTATTATTCTATTCTGCATATCATCCCCTTCTATTTTCGACTAACTAACTAAGGAAGTGTGACTTCCCTATATGCGAAACCTCAGGACTATTTATTTAAATAAGTGGAGCTAAGTGAGTAGTGTTCTTATGCAAAATTTAATAATAATTGTAGTGCCAATATTGACATAGGTATCTACAAAAAAATGATTAAACAGTTCCTTCTTACGAAGGTTGTAATTCCCTAAGAAAGCATTTCTGGACCCATATTTACTGGAACATTTTTTATTGTTTTTAGGTTCAACAATTCTTTCCCAAAAGTTCTTCCTGTATTAAAATTAAATATTATTAATCTAAAATAAACACTTAAAATAGTTTTAAAGTTTTATAAATAAATAATGTTTGCATAATGTTTTATTGCTAACAAACAACATGAGTTAAAAATGTGCAAATGTAACAAATTGTTGTGTATATGTTGCAATCTTATTAACGCAATTATGAAAACTAATATGTATATAACAGTTATTTATCGGAAATTGCAATTACTAATGAACCGTGAAAATGAAGGTTCAATAAACTAATAAGATGTTTTTCAAATAAAACTAAACTAAAGGTTATCAATCTTCCTCAGTGGAAATTTTGTAAACAATAAGTATTTTGCAAACACTTTTTTTCTATTTTTGTTATTACTATTCAAAGCCCGGACTTTCAATTCCAGAAATGAACAAAAAAAAATAGGCGTACGTACTCAAATTCATTCAGTTCTAAGTGAAACATGTTGCACCATTATGCAAAATTTATACAACAATATTTGAGATAGATATTGCTTAAATCAGTGTTACTTTACTGTTGAGCTAAGCCAGAAGTTCTGCACTCAAGAATATTTTTGCAAAGTTTTATAAAATTGTTTAGTGTATTACTTTTAAAACCTTTGACCATGCATATTCTACGCCTATAAACTCTGTTATGAAATAGCTCAAAATAACAAACCAGCTAGCCAAATGAATAATACGTATCTAAGCAAGCTCCGCAAGGTCAAATATGTGGGTGTGTTCCTATTTTAAGCCCGTAAATATACGTTTAAAATTGCATATATGTTTGTGTAATTACAAATTTAGGCCAATTTAGACATTGAAACTTCTACGTTTTCATAAGTTGCAATATTCAAAATGAACTTTGTTTATAGACTTTAAATTTTACTGACATGTAGTTTAAAAATGTATAAGTAGATTGTAATGTTTTTACCACCATCAGCACCATGGATAACAACCATTGTTCATCATCATCTGCACTGTTATGCTGCAAAACAGGGTCACAGACATGGTTTCAGTGTTTCCATTTGATTTTTTCGTTGTAATGTTGAATAGCAGGATCGAGTCTCACACTGTATTTCTCAATCTTTCTTTTGTTGGTCTTTGGAGATGTTTCGAGTACGAATCTTTGAAATTGTATGGATCTCTTTCTTCTTCTTCTCTTAGACCTCATTCGTCCATTTTTGGACAAAAACCTTCCCCCTTCGTCTCCAATTTTCTTGGTTTTGCGTTATTCCTCCATCCTAGTCCTGCAGATTTTTTGATGTCATCTGCCCATCTGTGTTGCAGCTTTCCTCTACTTCGTCTACTGTCCATGGTTTCCAGAACTGTATTTTTTTTGTCGGTTCGCCTCATGGTGTGGCCACAAAATCTCCATTTGAGTAAGGCTATATGTCTTGTTACGTCTATTGCTTTGGTTTTTTGTCTTATCCACTCTATTCTATTTTGGTCTGTTAGTTTAATATTGAGCATTTGACGTTCCATTGCTCTTTGTGCTTTGACAACTTTGTATAGATCAACACTCCTAAAAAAAGGGTTTTAAACATATTACTTTACCCACACCTATAACAATAATAATAAAATTTTGTACATTTGGACATTTTTATTAACATACATATTAACATACTTACTTTTCTACCTCGTAGTTTTAGAAAATGGCGCTAAAAATCAGTTTTGATGTTCTAGACGGACCAGATCTGCTTAGGTCTTCATCAACAGCACTTGGTTCAATAACGCTCTGCACGGTGTTCACCAAGAACATATCTTGTCTATAAACTGGCAAAAAGTAAATTCAATCTTGCTTAGCTGTTACCCACAATAGTAGCAGCAAAGCTGAATTCGTTTCGGAGATATCACCAAGTTCAATGGTGGTATGGGTGATGAAACACCTTAAAAATGAAGATAGAAAAAAAGTTAAATAAGACTCCATTCTGGACGTATAGGATTGTGTTTTTTGGAAACGCAAAAAAGCGGCCGCGTATGCGCTTGTTTGAACTTCGCGGTTAAGCGAAAACGTACAATAAATGAGGGCCAGCGGGTGGTCTAGTGGTTACAGTTCCAGGCTTTGAAACTAGACTCCCAACCGCAGTAGGTTCGAGTCCTCTGCCCGTCGAAAATTTTTTAAATAAGTTAAATCCGGCGTGTCCGTGGATGGTGTGTGTGGTGTGTATGGTGGGTTGCATGTCTTTCAGGGGTGGGGCATGTTAGACCGGTGTATAGCGCAAGTCCGCCGAGCCCGGGTAAGGGGGTGGCATGGGAATCATGAAGTCGTGCTCACGCACGGCCTCAAGAACAATAAACGATAGTGATACAACAAACGTGGAACTCAAAAATAAAAAAAAATGAAATCCACTGGCCGCATACAGTTTGAATAGGCATATTGCTATTTAATTTAACTTGTTTTTTCGACGAAGATGACAAAATTAATACTGCCATTGGAAAATTCCTCTCATCAGTCGAAGAAAAGTGATATTGAACCAAGAACTCAAAATGCAACCTTGAGATTTGTAAGATGGGGTTACCCACCTACAATTTTCCATATCCAAGACCCAGATGTTTAAAGTGGTGCCAATAAAGATTTATTTAAATGGTGCCCTACTAATATACAACTGGCAGATGGTAGGTTCAGAGAATGGAAAAACTCGTGGCGATTGACCAACAGTTTTTTATTGCTCTGGAAGCGATATATTGCGGACAAATGATTTTTCGGTGTCATTTTTACAATACGGCGAAATTATGACGTAACAAAAATGAGAAAATGAACAAAGTAATATTTCAAAAATTTTAACAAATATTTTTAATTTTTATAAATTGCTAAAATTTTCAAAACTTTCGATATTTCCAAAAATATCATATTTTCCAAATTTTTCAAATTTGTAACTATATTCAAAATTTTCCAAAAGTTTGCAAAAAAAGCTTAAAAACTTTTAAGAATTCAGAAAACAGCAAAATTTTAAATTTTTCGATAAATATCCGATGTTAAATATGCAGTTTGAAAGTTTTTAGTAAATTTTAAACAATTTTCCAAATTTTCCAAAAATTTTAGAATAATTTTAAATTTTCTTTGCCATTTCAATAGCTGCGAGGAAGTTCCCGTGGCCCAACAATTTTTTTTGGTTCTGGTTCCAGTAGGAGAATCGAAAAAGGTGAGTTTAAAATTGGGTTTTTTTATTTTACGAGTTTAATCCCCCCCCTCCCCTCGCCTAAAATTGAATGTAAATAACACTTATTTTTCTAACTAACTAGAAAATTATTTCTTACTACGCAAAAGTCAAAATTAAAATCATAAATAATTTCAGAATAGACCCCTGGAAATACGAATTTCTGAAAACACTCGTATCGTAAATCGGACTATTACGGCCCTGATCTCTAAACTTACAACTATAGTAAAAAATCTTAAACATTTCGAAAGCAGACCTTTTGACCTTTTAAATGATACCAAAACCACGCCTGCTTTCTGATAAGGAAAAAAGTATTCGACCCGGAGGGGGTCATGATTAACCGCCACAATTTTTTTTTGACTGCAGCCTTGCAGATTTAGGTTTTGAGAACAAAAATTGTTATAAAAAAACATATTATTGAACACCACAGAAATGTGCTTGCAAAACACGTTCTAGAATGATAATTATGCAAAAAAAAATTGAAATTAAGCAGAATTGGGTAGGAGAGCGACAGAAATTGTTCCCTTGACCAAATTCACGATTTGGGTTTCTCTATGATTTATAATTAAATTAAAGCACTCATTTCGATTCGTTTTTGTTTAAACAGAATTTTCTGTACAATACAACTTCGACAGCACAGAATTTTCGCTAAGAAGCGACTTTGCTGGAACGAGCCTTCAGACTAACACGACGTACAGACAGACGCACAGACAACAAAAAATTCAACCTTAGTACGATCGGCCATGCCCTAAAAACCTAATCATCTGAGGACCTAAGGTCTAATGTTATCATATATATTTACTCTTTTTTCCCACAAATACCTTCTGTCTCTTTCCAACACGTATAGTAGATATACTAAACGTTATGCGACAAACTCTGAACAACACCGCCATTACGCTGTAAAAATAACCATGCAATTTTAATAAACTAGTCGCAATTTCTAAAGGTACTTACAGTTGACGCACCCTGTATGAAAATCGAAATTTGGGGCCAATTCACTGCACAAAAATCGTTAGGAATTGGTTAATAATTGTTACCACGACACTGCACGCCTTCATGTGTTTGTCTGTTGGAGGATTTGAAATATATTCTCAAATTGCATCAGAAAAATTACAGGATGAAGACTTTATAAACCGACGAGCCCGTTTCTTTTCAGTTAAGGATTGCTTGTTGTTGTGCAATCAAATAAGTGTACTGCTTAAATTAAGTGCATTTTATTTAAAATTAAAACAAAAAAAATTTTGGACTTTGAACAAATATGCATTTGCTCCAACAATTTTATTTAATGCATTACTCGAGACCCGAATTATATGAAAGAGAGTAAGTCATACTTTTTTTGTTTTTTACTATAAATTATTTAAAAATTTAATATTAAAGCAAATACTTCTCATGAATAAAATTATGCTAACAATTTAGATAAGAGTTTCACATAACAAGTTTAACATTATTAAATTAAACGCTTATAATTTTTAAAAATTCATAAAGGGCGTTACAGGGAAGCTAGAGCGTTAGTGAAAAACCAAAATTATAGCCCATTTTAAACTCTAACAGCTTACAATACTTTTTAAAAATGTTTTTCAAAAACAAATTTTGCAACATTTTTTATTATTTAATATAATTTTTTGAAACTTAAATGGCGTCACATAAGAGCTAGAGCATTGCGACAAACATCATATTATAAGCCTCTGCTTAACTCTGTAAGAACTTAAAAGATTTTAGGAAATTTTAGTTGGTGGTTTAAAAATATTTTTTTTTATAATAATGTGAAAATAAAGTAAAAAATCGGTCAGTTTAAAAAACTATATATAACGTATTATTTATATTAATTATTCAAAATTGTAAATAAAATTACATCTGAACCTAAATCCAACATCTGACAAGTTATTAACAAAATATTTTAATGAGTTTCCGATAGTTTTTTGCAATTTATTATTTAAATTAACTGCGAAAAATTATAAATGGCGTCACATAAGAGCTAGGGCATTGCGACAAACACCAAATTTTATGTCTATTCTTAATTCTTTAAGAACTGGCGAGATTTTAAGAATATATTTAAGTTGCTTTTAAAAAATATTTTTTTTATATTAATGCGAAAAGGGATTAAAAAATTTCGGTAAATTAAAAAAAAATTATTATAATATATTGTTTATATTAATATTTTACAATTATAAACCAAATTACATTTGAACCTAAGTCTAACTTCTGACAAGTTACTAAAAAAAATATTTTAATAGGTTTCCGCTAATTTTTTGCAATTTATTATTTAAATTAACTTTGGAAAATTATAAAAGGCGTCACATAAGAGCTAGAGCATTGCAACAAACGCCAAATCATGACTCATTTTTTACTGTAAGAACTGACGAGATTTTAAGAATACATTTAAATTGGTTTTCAAAAATATTTATTTATATTAATGCGAAAATAAAGTCATAAAATTACAAACGCCGTCACATAAGAGCTAGAGCATTGCAACAAACACGAATTCATGGCACATTATTTACTGTAAGAACTGACGAGATCTTAACAAAATATTTAAATCGGTTTTTAAAAATATTTTTCTATATTAATACGAAAATAAAGTGACAAATATCGGTCAGCTTGTAAATTTTATATATAATGTATTATTTATGACAATTTTTTAAAATTTTAAACCAAATGACATCTGAACCTAAGTCCAACATCTGACAAATTATTTAAAAAAATATTTTAATGAATTTTCGATAATTTTTTGAAATTTGTTATTTAAATGAACGTTGGAAAATTATAAACGGCGTCACAAAAGAACTAGAGCATTGCAACAAACACCAAATCATGGCCCACTTTTTACTGTAAGAACTGACAAGATTTTCAGAATATATTTAAGTTGGTTTTTAAAAATATTTTTCTATATTAATGCGAAAATAAAGTAAAAAATTTCGGTCAGTTTATAAACTTTATATATAATGTATTATTTAGGATATTTTTTAAAATTTTAAACCAAATTACATCTGTACCTAAGTCCAACATCTGACAAATTATTAAAAAAAATATTTTAATGATTTTCCGATAATTATTTGCAATTTACTATTTAAATTAACTGTGGAAAATTATAAACGGCGTCACATAAGAGCTAGAGCATTGAGACAAACACCAAGTTACAAACCTATTCATAACTCTGTAAGAACTGACGAGACTTTAAGAATATCTTCAAGCAATATTTTAATTTTCTTTATATTATTGCAAAAATAAAGTAAAAAATGTTGGTCAGTTTAAAAAAATGTTTATATATTGTATTGTTTTATATAAAAAAAAATTAAAAACAAATTACATCTTAACCAACATCTGACAAATTCTTTAATAAATTTTTAACGAGTTTTTAATAATTCTTTGCGTTTTATTATTTATATTAACTTTGGAAATATAAACGGCGTTACATAAGAGCTAGAGCATTGCAACAAACACCAATTCATGGCACATTTTTACTGTAAGAACTGACGAGATCTTAACAAAATATTTAAATTGGTTTTTACAAATATTTTTCTATATTAATACGAAATTAGTAAAACACTTCGGTCAGCTTACAAATTTTATATATAATGTATTATTTATGACAATTTTTTTAAATTTTAAACCAAATTACATCTGAACCTGAGTCCAACATCTGACAAGTTAATAAAAAAAATATTTTATTGAGCTTCCCATAGTGTTTTGCAATTTACTATTTAAATTAACTTTGGAAAATTATAAACAGCGTCACATAAGAACTAGAGCATTGCGACAAACACCAAATTACAAACTTATTCATCTCTGTAAGAACTGACGAGATTTTAAGAATATATTCAAGCAATATTTTAATTTTCTTTATATTATTGCGAAAATAAATTTAAAAAAAGGTTGGTCAGTTTAAAAAAATATTTATATATTGTATTATTTTTAGTATTTTTTTTTATTAAAAAACAAATTACATCTTAACCAACATCTGAAAAATGATTATAATTTTTTTAACGAGATTTAAATAATTCTTTGCAATTTATTGTTTAAATTAACTTTTCGAACATTATAAACGGCGTCACATAAGAGCTAGAGCATCGCAACAAACACCAAATCATGGCCCATTTTTTACTGTAAATACTGACGAGATTTTAAGCATATATTTAAATTGGTTTTAAAAAATATTTTCTATATTAATGCTAAAATAAAGTAAAAGTTTCGGGCAGCTTATAAATATTATATATAATGTATTATTTATGACAGTTTTTTTAAATTTTAAAACAAATTACATCTGAACCTGAGTCCAACATCCGACAAGTTAATAAAAAATTATTTTATTGAGCTTCCCATAGCGTTTTGCAATTTACTATTTAAATTAACTTTGGAAAATTATAAACAGCGTCACATAAGAACTAGAGCATTACGACAAACACCAAATTACAAACCTATTCATAACTCTGTAAGAACTGCCGAGGTTTTAAGAATATATTCAAGTAATATTTTAATTTTTTTCATATTACTTGGAAAATAAAGTAAAAAATTTTTTTCAGTTTAGAAAAATATTTATATATTGTATTATATATGCAAAAAAAAATTAGAAAACAAATTACATCTTAACCAACATCTGAAAAATTATTTAAAATTCGTTTAACGAGTTTTTAATAACTCTTTGCAATTTATTATATAAATTAACTGTGGAAAATTATAAACGGCGTCACATAAGAGCTAGAGCATCGCAACAAACACCAAATCATGGCCCATTTTTTACTGTAAGTACTGACGAGATTTTAAGCATATATTTAAATTGGCTTTAAAAAATATTTTCTATATTAATGCGAAAATAAAGTAAAAGTTTCCGTCAGCTTATAAATTTTATATACAATGTATTATTTATAATAATTTATTTAAATTTTAAATAAAATTACATCTGCACCTAAGTCCAACATCTGACAAATTATTAAAAAAATATTTTAATAAGTTTTCGATAATTTTTTGAAATTTATTATTCAAATTAACTTTGGAAAATGAGAAGCAGCGTCACATAAGAACTAGAGCTTTGCGACAAACACGAAATTATAAACCTATTCATAACTTTGTAAGAAATGACGAGATTTTAAGAATATATTCAAGTAATAGTTTTTTTTAATTATTATTGCGAAAATAAAGTAAAAAATTTTGGTCAGTTTAAAAAAATATTTATATAACATTAATTATTTATACTAATTTTTTTAAATTAAAAATCAAAATACATTTGAACCTACGCCCAACATCGGAGAAATTACTTAAAAAAATTTTTTATAAGCTTGTATCATTTTTTGAAATTTATTATTTAAATTAACCGTGGACAATTATAAACGGCGTCACATATGAGCTAGAGCATTGCAACGAACGCCAAATTATAGACGAACGGATGAGATTTAAAAAAATATTTGAGTAGGGTTTTAAAAAATACGTTTTGTTAATGTTAATATTTGTTATTATCATTTTAAAATTAATAAAGGGCTAAAATTTATATAAAAAATAAATTTTTACATTTTCCAAAAAAAATATCACAATAAGTTTTTAAAAATTATTTGCTGAGAAGTACTGAGAAGATTTTATTCAAAACAAATTATACAGGGCGTCACAGAAAAGGTTAGGTATTGAAAAAACAAATTTAACTCGGTTCTTACAGCAATAAACTTTTAAAAAATTATTAATTATATAAATATTTTTTTTTAAATTCACAGAAGGCTAGAAAATTGGCTAGAATCTCAAACTTGCGCCCATCTCTAACTCTTAACTGCTAAAAAATTTTTTTTTTAAAATCTGACAGTTTCTGTCAACCAAGCTTGTAAAAAATTGTTAAAATGACAATATTTAATTTCGAGCGTTTTTTTTCAATTCTAGTTGACAGGCGCTTTAAAAAGTTTTAATTTCAAACCGATCTGGCAACTCGATTTTAAGCAAACAAGTTTTTAATAATTCGTTGCAAATTATTATTTAAATTAACTTTGGAAAATTATAAACGGCGTCACATAAGAGCTACAGCATTGCAACAATCACCAAATTATGGCTTATTTTTTACTGAACTAACGAGATTTTGAGAATATATCTAAATTGGTTTTCCAAAATTAATTGTTGAAAAGTTTAGTGCTGATTTTATTAAAAAAAATTATACAGGGCGTCACAGAAATGCTGAAAAATTGAAAAAAATAAATTTAACTTGGTTCTTATCGCAAAAAACTTAAAAAAAATTATAAATTATATAAATATTTCTTTAAAAATTCATAGAAGGCGTTAACAACGGGGAGCTAGAAAATTGGTTAGAATCTCAAACTCGAGCCCATTTTAAACTCTAACTGATAAAAAAATTTAAGAAAAATTATGACAGTTTTTGTAAAACCATAAGCTTGTAAAAAATTGTTAAAATAACAATAATTAATTTCGAGTGTTTATTTTTCAATTCTGGTTGACAGACGCTTTAAAAAGTTTTAATTTCAAACCGATTTTGAAAAAACAAGTTTTTAAAAAAAATTTTAAAAAATCTTCTCCAATCATTTTTAAACAGTTCCACTCCATAAAACTAACATAATATACTCATTAAAATGCTACATGTTATTCACTTCTAATTATCATTTATGCTTGATAATAAAAAAAAAGGTTTCCTTTGAACTAGAATTCCACTGGAGATTTGATAAACCTTTCATTGGTTAATTTTAATGAATATTTATAGCTCCTTGTTGATGGGTTCAATAATCAGACATGACTTTCACAATATTCTTTTGAAAATTCTAGATCTTTCTGAAACTACCAGGATTTAGTATGATAAGTCTATAAATACTTTTATGAAATGTTGCAGAGGTCGCTAACAGACGACTTTTAAGTAATTTTAATGCAAGAGAAGAGAAAAATTATATTTTAAATTATTCTACACTGAAACTCCCTTAAATTTGTCGTTAAAGTTTTTTCATAAATAAATTTAAAAAAAAAAACTTTAAAATAATATGGGGAAAATACACATGAATGAAAAAAAATAAAATTTCTTGGAACGTTTTCTGAACAAAATAATTGACATCAAGTTTACAAAAACAATTGCATTTAATAGAATAATAACTATGAGAATAAGAAAAAAAAACCTTCAAAATGTTTTCCGTCTGGAAAATTTTCTGAATTTTATATTGTAGGTGTGGCAAAAATATCGTTATTTATATAATAATTATACAAAATCATCTGCAAATATGTAATAGATAAAAAAAATTAAAGTATATTTTTTTAAAGCACAATTGTGCAGTTTTCTTTAGAAAAATTTCCACTTACATTATTTCGTAACAGCTAGGCTTTCGGGTTGGAGCCGCGTCATCGGTGCTTGAACTGCCGACGTTTCGTCCTCGATTCCACGGGACATCTTCAGGGCTGTGGTCACTTTGGGATCTGGAACACAACTATCAGTTGTGTTTCAGATCCCAATTAATGTAAAATCAATTAATTATAAAAGGAATAAAGGTGCTAGTAGTGGAAAAAATAATATATAAACCACGGTAGAGAAGACTTATCAGCCTCGCAACTTATTTCCCTCGATGCTTCGCATCTCGGGAAATAATTCTGCTCGACTGAGAAAAATGTCTTCTCTACCTTGGTCTATAATATACTATTTTTCTTCTAGCAGGAGGTTTGTTCAATATTCCTTTAATTTAGTCTATCAATGTTACTCAAAAAACTCGAATTATCGTTATTCATGTACAGAAAAAAGTTCTTTGAGAAAAATAAACAAAAAAAATAGTTAAATTTTTTATTTCTATAAACTTTGAAGGGCTTTTAGCAGAACTTTTGGAATTTCTACGATGCGATGTAATATTTTATTTAATTTTTGTTTAATTTTGTAGATTTTTCAGAACAATTTGCTTTTTTTTGTTAGAGGTAAACTTTCGGAATTTATGGAAAAAAATCAACGGCATTTAGAAACACCTCTCTACATGAGAACTAAAAAATTACGTTAAAAAAGAACATTTCAATTTCAGATTTTTAAGACCTGAATAATATTTTGATAACGACAAGCTTATTGTTATTCATGAAATATTTTTTTATCGATTAAAATATTTAGGGTTCTGTTTTATAATATTTTTTGCTCTAATATATCTTGCATTAGATTATATTAAGACGATTATTTCATGAAAAGATGTTATTTTTCCAAGCATTCTGTTTTTCTAAACATAATTTAATGTTGTAACAAAATTAAAATTTTCAAAATATGTTTTGTTTCAATTTCTAGATTTTATTAGCAGAATTTTTCTCAGACATGTTTTTCTAAGATTTTGGCTAAATAAAAACTGTATTTTAAATGATTTTTGTATGAAGTAAAGCTCATGTTAAATTCAAAATTTTTTTTTTATTAAAATAATCACGAATTTTTCAGAGATTTTGCTTTCCTAGTTGTTTTAACTGCAGATTTCTTTGTTAAATTTGTTTAATGACTATTACTCATGCAAAGGTGGGATTTTTTTCAACAGCATTTTTTTTTCTAAAGATGTTATTAATTTTTTGTTTAATTTCGATTTTTTTGTCAGAAAAATTTTCACTTTCACAATAGATTTTGTTTAAAACATTTTTTTATAATTATTGTCTCTTAAATTTCTGTTAAAATACAAAATATTTTTAAATCTATTAGTATGTTTAGAATTTGTTTCAATGACATTATTTTGGTTAAATGTAATTTTGTTTTCAACAATTATTTCAAGGAAAAGTGCGATTTTTTTCAAGCATTTTAATATTCCAAACATAATTTGACTTAAAAAAAACTTTTTCAAATTAGTGTTATTTGAGTTTCTAGATTTTTATCAGCACAATACACACTTGTTTTTGTAATGTTATGGCCAAACAAGTTTTTTCTCATGTGAAATACAATTTTTAATGGTTATTGTATATGAAAAAGTCAGATTTTTTGAAGCATTTTTTTACTTTGAATTTTTTACAAAAAAATCCAAACTTTTAAAAATAGTTTTGTTTTCAACAAAATTTTCAGCAGGCTGTTTTATTACTTGCTCCTGAAGGCTTTTATACAAACCATTTATTTAATATTTTAAGGCACTTACTGAAACCTTTTAGATTGCTTTTACCAATTTTCCCTAAGAGAACAAGAACTGAAAATTCAAACCTAATTAGGTTTTTTCTTGAGTCTTCTAAACATTTTATAATAACTTTAACCCAAACAATATTATAGGGATTCTCCTGTAACTTTGTTTCTATATGGAAAAATAATAGCCAAGTTTAAAATTTGAAAGAAAAAACAATATATTAAACCAATTAATACAACCAAGAATCCCGATTGAACCCCAATTTACAATATTTATCAAGAGCAAGTTTTAATTTCCTAACGTTATTGAGTTTTTGTATTTTTCCCACATTTATGGTTCACACAACATGTGGTCGTTACATATTTTATTTTTATTTACTGTAACAAAATAATAATATTAAAAGAATTTCAAAACTGATTATTGAAAAAACAAGTCATAAACAACAATCCCCATAGAAACAAAATTTAATAATACTTTAACCTGAATTTGTACAACTTTACACAATTAATCTAACCCATACGAGAATAATCATCAGCAATTAATTAGATAAAAACATGTCTGTAAAAACACCCAAATTATCTAACGGGCTTTGACGTAAACAAATCAACTCTAAAAATTCAACATAAAGTTCAATAGGTTAATCGCTCCAATTAAATAATAATTTAAACATTTTAATAAAATTGAAATGTTGTTTTTTTAAATACAAAAATAATTCCACCACGTTCTTGGCCTTAGCAACCAGCACAAGGGGGTCTAATATTACGTGTTGTCTGTCTTCAGATTATCAGTACTGTAACCTATTCTCTTATCATTATTTTTTATAGCTCACGACAAACAAATACATTAGCAGGCTGTGATAATGAAATCTTGAGGTCGAAAGGTTGGACTTGAATGAGTATAAAACCACCTTCTGCCCCTATCATCGGCACTTCACTGGTCCAGCTACCTAAAGAGTCAAACATGGCTAAGTTCGCAGTTCTTATTCTCGCCGCTTTGGCTTTCCAAGTAAGTTTTTCACTTTTCACAATTTTCTGAACTTCCCATAAAATTTTCAAAGTTTTGATTTTTTGACTTATACATTTTTTTTTTCTACAGGCCGCCTCTGCACGTGTGCTTGCAAAACAACACTACCAAGAGAACACCTTGGGAGATTACGAATACGGACTCAAATTCCACGGATACCCAACTGGAAAATTCGATGCTCTCTTCGGACAACTCCAAACCGTATCCCAAGACTTGACCGTTTACTTCCAAAAGGCTCTTCCCAATGACCGTCTTGTCATCAAGACCCTCGTTTGGCAAAGCCGCGAACTCGCCCATTACATCGATACCATCATCGAAAGGCTCCAAGCTGAGGTAAGTTACCTTTTTGATTTTTCCTAACACAAACTTTTCCCAAAGTTTTAATTTGGAAGAAAAATTGTGTAAAATTTGAAAAAAGTAATTTTTTAAGTAATGCTATTAAATAGGGGTTGCAATTTTTGGACTATTCTGTCTTTTTCTATCTCAGAGACACGTTTAAAAATACAGAAAATATCCATCATTTAATAATTACTTTTTTTTGTGGATTTTTTAGGTGAATATGACGCAGAAAAATAAATCAAAAAGTCGTCTGCTTTTAAATATCTGAAAAATAAAAATAAAATCATAATTTAAGTTTTTCCAAATTAGACAAAGTTTTTCTACGACTAACATTTTTCTCAGCTAATAATATAGCCAAATAATTACTTTTTATACTTTCCACTCCTAGGTTTTTTCAACATCTTCAATTTAGTTAAAAGAATTTTTTAATTTTGAAGATTAGCTCAAAAATCATTATTTTAAAATTATTTTTTTGGTATTTTTTGCCTTGTGGACTTGTTGCCAATTTAGAGTGTTTTATTTAACTTAAACCTTTTGTGATATTAACACAAAACAATTATTGCACATTCAAATATTGTAGTTTAGTAGATGCGGAAAATTTAATCCAGTGGCGTAGCAAAAACAGGGTGACAGTATAATAGTGCCCCTTTTCCTTTTATAGTTTTTCGAAAAATTACTTTTACTAAAACTTACTGCGCTACTGTTTAGTGCATCAAAATTATTGTTTATTTCCAAATTAAACCTGGTGTATAATATTACTTTAACATATATTTATTTTCCTTAATTCAAAATAGTTTTGGAATTTTTATTTTTTCTAGTTTTTTGCCAAAAATAGTCAAAATTGCTGAAATTTGCTGATTTATATTTTAAAATTTTCGGAGATATTTATAGTTGCTATAATCGCACAGCTTCGTCACTGTATGTTTTACAACAACTAAACAATTTAAAGAAATTTAAGCTAACAATATTTCTACAATATTAATTTTCAATTTAAGGCCCACAACTACAGTGGACAAGTCAGCATCGCTCTTGAACAATTCGTCAGCGAACTCCGTGACATCCAAGTCCAATACCAACAAATTGCTGGATACACCACCGATGTCTACGCTGCAAGCCAATTGAAAAACCAATTCTACACCACCGTTCAACGCACCGTTGTTCAACTCGAAAAATTGGTTCGTTTTGTTCAAACTGACTTCGATCGTAAGTACCTTTTATTAAAAATTTTAAACACAATTTACTTTCCACAATCTATTTTGATAGTTTAATACAAATTTACATTTTCACCTCAGAATCCAAAGGCGATCTCTACGTCATCGTAAAGAACGTAGTCTCCGACTTCTTGTACGCTTTCCAAAACATCTACACCCACGTCCAATACTACGGTGTTTATGGCGAACAATCCCCCAGGCAATTGACCGTCCAAATCCACCAACTTAGCAACGGTTTGTCTGGATACCTCCAAGGCCTTACCTACGTTGATGCCCACCGCGCCCATGCTATCCGCGAATACGTTCAACATGTTGAAGCCATCATCAGCAGACTCCAAGAAGTTGAAGTAAGTCAATAAAATTTTAAAAATGTTTCATTTTCTAATTAAATCTTCTTCAGGGTACCTACGGCAATGTCCAAATCGATGCTATCTTCCAACAAGTTTACGGCAAACTCCGTCGTGTCCTTGTACCTTTGATGCAATTGGTTGAAACTGAAAACATCGAAAACGTTGAACTTGTACGCATCCAACTTATCAAGGAACTCCAAATTGTCGCTGAAGCTTTCGAACAATTCGTCCAATATGCCCAAGCTGGAGAATACCGTAAGTTTTTCGTATTTTTTTTATGTAGAACAACAACTAACAGATATTTATTTCAACAGAAACTTTCTTCTTCGAAATTCTTGGTGACTACCTCTACTCCCTTCAACAATTCAGAATCCAAATCCAAAGCGGATACCAAGGCTACTACGGTCACTACCAAAGTGGGTTCTACGGCAAGAACGGGTTCCAAGAACTTTACGGCAAAACCGGATACCAAGGTCTCTACAACTACGCTGGACTTTACAACAAAGCTGGATACCAAGGACCTTACAACTACGCTGGACTTTACAACAAAGCTGGATACCAAGGACCTTACAACAAAGCTGGATACCAAGGACAATACAACTACGCTGGACTTTACAACAAAGCTGGATACCAAGGACAATACAACTACGCTAGACTTTACAACAAAGCTGGATACCAAGGACAATACAACTACGCTGGACTTTACGGTAAATCTGGATACCAAGGACTTTACAAATATGGAGGACTTTACGACAAAACCGGATACGGATACTTCAACAAATACCAAGGATACGCCAAATACGGCCAAGACCTTAAACAATTCGAAGTTCAAATCCAAACCATCATCCGCGATCTTTACCAATCCCTCCAAACCGTCTCTTACGATGATGTTACTGCTAGACAAGCTTTCATCCACTTGATCCGCGAATACGCTCAACAACTCGAATTCGTCGTCGAAAAGTTGCACCAATACGTAAGTCAAAACAATTTTTTAAAAAAGGAAAAGCATAGTAACATTGTATTTTTGCTCACAGGTCAACTACAACGCTGAAACCGATGTCTACATCTTCCAACAAGTTGCCCAAAACTTGAGACAATACGTTGTTGCTCTTGAACAATTCTACTCCGGCGAATACTCCGCCGTCGAATTGAAAAGCCAATTCTACGTGTACGTCCAAAAGATCGCCGCTGAATTCGAAAGGTTGATCTCTGGAATCGAACGTAAGTACTGTTACATAATAATAATCTAAAAATATAGTAAATCAATCAAAAGGAAACAAAAAAAACTGTGTCGTAGATAAATTTGAAGGCTCCTTGATCTTGCATGCTTCATATTCCAACATACGTCACAGGGTCACTCGATGATAACCGCACACAATCGGAGTTTGTGCTAATTACCATTTTATTACTATTTAATTATAATCGTAGTAGTTGTAGCCTTGACAAAAAAGAACGTTTAAATACACTTATGGTGATTATCAAGTTTTGATAAAGTTAAAAAAAAGTACTTCTGCTAACGATAATTTCAGGATGTTATAAGTGGTAGTAAAAAGTTTTATATTAATTATTCCGTTTTGTTTTTAGAAACCCACGGTACTTTCTACAACCTTGTCCAAGATGTTCTCTACCAATACTTGTCTGTCACCTACGACTTGTACAAGCATGTCCAACACATCACTGAAATCGCTCAATATGGATATGGACCCTATGCCCGTCAATACTACGGTGACAATTACTACGGTGGTAAATACTACGGTCAATACTATGGTGGCAAATACGCCCAATACAATGGACTCCAAGGACAACAAGCTTATGAAACCCCCAGGGAATTGGTAAACCAAATCGAATACGTCGCCCGCGACCTCTCTGCCGTTTTCCAAAACGGTATGCTCTTCAACCAACAACACGCTCAAGTTCTCTCCGTACAAGCCCGTCATTTCGCCCAAATCATCAAGAACGTCATCGATCAATTGGAAGCTTACGAACACGTTGATACCGTCATCCAACAAGTCATCTACAAGTTGCGTGAAGTACAATTGTCCCTCCAACAACTTGCTTCTTACAACGTTCTTTCCAACGTTCACCAATTGAGGGCTGAATTCGACAACTACATCCAAATCGCCGTTGCCCAAATCGAAAAGTTGGTCTTGATCGCTCAAGAAGAATCCCATGGTGACTACTTCTACGCCATCAAGAGCGTACTTAACTTTTTCCTCTACGGTCTCCACGACATCCACTACCAAATCCAACAAGTTGCCCAATACGGTGAATACACCCAATACGGCAAGGGATACGGATACGGACTTGCTGGTCAATACGGCAAAGGATACGGATACGGCAAATACGGACAACAATACGGATTCGGCAAATACGGCCAACAATACGGATTCGGCAAATACGGACAACAATACGGCAAAGGATACGGATATGACAAATACGAACAACAATACGCATATGGCAAATACGGCCAACAATACGGATCCGGCAAATATGGTCAAGAATATGGATTCGACAAATACGCCCATGGACTTTTGGCTCTTGGTCAATACGGTAAAGGATACGGATATGGCAAACAATACAACCAACTCGCCCAATACGGCAGTGGATACGGACTCGAAGGTCGTCAATACGGATATGGTCTCCAAGGCAAAACCGTCGAACAATTGGCTTACCAAATCCAAACTATCGCCTCCCAAGTAGCTGATGAGCTCCAAACTGTTGCTGTTAGCGACAAACAAGTTAGACAATTTTTCTTTGCTCAAGCTCGCCAACTTGTCCAAATCATCGACAACATCATCGATAGGTTCCAAGTTGAAGTAAGTTGCTTTTATTCGCTTTCTTGTGACTTTCCTTTACACTATTTTTTACTTTCAGTACACCTACAGCAATGACAACACTGTCCAACAAGTTATCAGCAACCTCAGACAAATCCGTGTACAACTCCAACAAATTGTAAGCTCTGGAGTCATCACCACCGTCTACCAAATCAAAGCTCAAATCGCCAACTACTTCCAAGAAGTTGCCTCTGAATTGAAACAACTTGCTTTAGCTGCCCAAACTGACCTCCAACGTAAGTTTGCAAACCTGTTTTTTTCACCGCAATGTACTAATTTTGGAATTTATTTCTGCAGAAGTCCAAATCGTCAAGAACGTCCTTGTGCAATATATTGTCTACCTTCACAACGTTCAATATCAACTCCAATACAACGTTTATGGTTACCAAGGTTACCAAAGCGAATATGGATACCAACACGTACCTTATTATGGTAACTACTTGGCTTCCCACCAATACAGCCAAGACGCCATCCACGCTTATTAAGAAAACATATACTTAACTTTCTTTGTCGCCTGTACTTTGAAATGTAATTGCTATGTAGCTTGCGTTTATTAATTTTAAGAATAAAGCATTTATTATAAACAATACACTTTACGGTTTTGACTACTTTTCTGGACATTAATATGCCCATAAAGGTTTTACCACCTACTACAAATAAAATAACAAATTAAAAGTCAATAACTTGGTTACAAAATAAGTGGTACAAGAAAAGGGATTCCAATATGCTTCAATTATAATTGGGTGTTTTTGAGTATTTCATAGAAATGATGCAAATTTTATTAAATATAAATTTTTGGCTTTTTTTCAAATTATTCAGTTAGAAATCAATGCATCATTAAATCAGCAATACAGAACTGGTTACAAAACAGCAAAAAAAAGCTTTAGCTGTTTAAAAAAAAATTAACCTGATGATAGTTCGATAAAAGTTCGAAACGTTGCACGCATAAATAATAATAATAATAATATGATGTTCCTTTTGCCAATTTTCAGTAATAAAATAGGGAGCTTAAAAAACCCAAAAACGATTATTCAAAATGTGGTTTACATAATATGTAATATGGGGCGCAGTGGCGTAGTCAGCATCCTTTATACAGGCGCTCGAGAAAAATTATTAACAGCAGCAGGCAAGAACATTTGGTATTGTTTTGATAACTAAGAAATAGCTTAAAATCAATATTTATCATATTTGGTGTGCACCATGAATCAATTTTCGAAGCCACAGTGCGTACAATACATGTACGTTTTATGCACTGAAAAGTATGGAACGTCGTTTAACGTTTATCCTAAATTATAGAAAACAAAGTTACATCTTTCTCAAGTCGTTATATAATTTTGCTACGTCAAAAAATTATTTCTTGACATCTTACGATCATTCGGGTAATTTAAAATAATAAAATATTGAAAAAATTATTTGTAAACTGTAAATAAGTTAATTTCTGACATTAATAAATGATTTTTTAAGACGAATAAATTATTTTTAACGTAAAAAAATGATTTTTGAACGTTATTACATACGCTTTTGACGTCAAAAAATTATTTGTTGGCCGTTCACGAATTGTAGCAAAAAAAACGGAACCATTATTTTAAACTATAAATAAATTAGTATCCGACGCCAATAAATGATTTTTTGACTTTAATAAATACCTTTTTAAAGTCAAACAGCTATTTCTTAGCTTTAATGATTTTTTGACGTCAATGAAAATGTTTTTCTCGTCACAAAATTATCCATTGTGTTTCAGGCAATTTAAACTACAATTATAATAAAACGAATAAAATTGTTGGCATTCTATAAGTAAATTATTATCCGACAATATTAACGATTTTTTGACGTCAGTAAAAAAAATATTTGACGTTAGTAAATACGTTTTTAACGTCAAAAAGCCACTTTTTGTTTTTAATCATTTTTGAGGTCAATTAATATTTTTTTGACGTCATAAAATTATTATTTTCAGGTATCTAAAACTAAATAATGAAAAAACAAAAAAATATTCATAAACTATAAATAATTCATTATTCGACGTGAATAAACGATTTTTTGACGTCAAATTGTGATTTTTGACGTCAGCAAATACGTCGTTGGTGTCAAAACAGTATTTATAAATTTTAATGCTTTTGTAACGCTAATCAATTTGTTTTTGACGTCACAATATTATTTATTGACTCCTGATAATAATTCATCATACTGAAAAAACAGCATTTGCGTTGATTTATTACTAATTTTTAATTTGTGTAAGCAATTACCAGACGTTCAGAAATATATATTGTACTAGAAAATATTTTGACGTAACAAATTTATTGCTGGCGGCGAAAAATGTTTTTAGACGCTGTAAAACAGTTTATAACGTTAAAAAGAATATTGACTACAAAGAAGCAAAATTGTTTATTTTAATTACATTTTTTGGTAATCATTGCGAGGCGCTGCTTCATTTGACAAAAAGTTCGTGGTGATAGTATACTTTCCTGACCCGCTGCTTTTTTTTGAAAAGGCTTGCGATGGTGATGCGCTTCGTCGAGACTTGGCGTGGCTTCTACTTTGCTGTAAAGAAAGCTTGTGACATTGTGCTGTTAGGCTTGGAACAGGTCGTTAGTTCAATCCTGAAGCGGGCTAGACTCCTTAAATAAGCTAGAGGCTGGTTGACTCTTAAAAAAGCCGTGGGGCTGGTTTACTGTAGCCAAAAATTAAAACTTGATCTTTAGGCAGGCTGCAGATGCAGTGGGAGCTGCTAGGTTACTTTCCGCTTTAGATCGTTTCGATCAACTCTTAGAGCGAAATTTTTCAATGTTTCATTTTGGCTCGTTCTGATCGATCCCGAAGAATAAAATTGATTTTTTGTGTGAACCTAATGGTTAGAATACAGAGTGGCTAGGGAAACCCCGGCCACTTTTCTTGCGGCGGTCAAGAGATGGCGCTTTAGTAAAGAAAAATTAAATTAAAATACTGGCAACAACGCAGAATCCACGACGTTTTGGTTGTTTTGATTTAATACGGGGAACAATTTTATTGTAACAGCTAGGCTTCCGGGTTGGAGCCGCGTCATCGGTGCATAAACTGCCGACGTTTCGTCCTCGGTTCCACGGGACATGTTCAGGGCTGTGGTCACTTTGGAATCTGGAACACAACTGGCGAGACCGGTGCAGGCACCGGGTTTATAAGGGACGAGTGGGTAACAAGGTGTGAATGCTGGGTCTGTGATTGGCTGTCGGGCTGTATTGGTTGGGCGGTTGCAGGGCGGGGCTTGGATTTAGTCGGAAACAGTAGTTTGTAGGCATTGTGCAGGGGATAGCTGTGGTCTCGGTTAATATTGTTAGTAGTTTTGTGTATTTCTATGGATTCGCGAATCACACGGTTGAGGAGGGTGGAAGAACGAGCTAGGATTTTGGTCCAAAAGAAATTCAAAAAACCTTAATTCCCAGACATTCTCAGACACCAAGACTGTACGGACTTCCTAAAATCCACAAACCTAATATTCCTTTACGTCCCATTGTTAGTGCTATCAACTGCCCCACTTATAAACTTTCGAAATACCTTTCCAAAATTCTTAAGTCTTATGTTGGCAAAACTGATTCTTTCATCCTGAATTCCAACCATTTTGTTCAATGACTTCAAAATTTGTCTATAAAGCCTGAGGATACCTTAGTCAGTTTTGATGTCGAATCCCTGTTCACTAAGGTTCCTATCCCTGATTCCATTTCTTTAATCCAGGACATACTTTCCTTACACAACCAACCCACTGACTTGTCCCTCCTAGTAGAAAATTGCCTAGCTTCCACCTATTTTCTATTCCGTGGACAGTATTACGAACAAGTGTCGGGTGCTGCCATGGGTTCCCCACTCTCTCCTGTCGTTGCTAACATTTTTATGGAAGCATTCGAACAGGAAGCCCTAGACTCCGCACCTTTAAAACCTAAATGTTGGTTCAGATACGTCGATGATACCTTCGTTATCTGGCCTCATGGACGGGATTTCCTTTCCGACTTTCTGTCACACTTAAATTCCTAACATTCCAGCATCCATTTCACTATGGTGATTGAATCCAATGACAACCTTCCTTTCCTCGACGTCCTAGTGAGTCGTCGCCCTGACAACAAACTAGGACATTGCGTGTACCGCAAACCTACACACACAGACCGCTACCTAAACGCACATTCCCATCATCATCCCGTCCAGAAACGTTCTGTCATCAATTCCTTAGTTAACTGAGCCTTTGCCATTTCTGAACCATCCGACCTGAAAGACGAACTCAATCACATTACGACTGTCCTTTCTCAAAACAGCTACAACAAACGAGACATTCAACACGCTATTACTCAAAAGGCCCAACCCGCAAATACAGAACGTACCAATACGCCTACACCACCTACCTCTATAGCATTTCTACCTTACATACACAAAACCACCGACCGCATCAGCAGACTACTTAAACAACAAAACATAAAAACCGTTTTTACTCCCTTTCAAAAACTTTCCAATTTCCTTCCTCCGAACAAAGACAAGTTACCCACCCTCCAATCCTGCGGTGTGTATAGTGTACCTTGCTCCTGTGGGAAAGCCAACATCGGTGAGACGAAGAAGCCGATCAGCGTTCGAGTTTCTGAACACGAGCGCTGCACTCGACTGAAACGTCCCGCAGAGTCGGCTATCGCAGAACATAAACTCGATACAGGCCATAACATTCAATTTGACAAGACCAAAATTCTAGCCCGCTCTTCCACCTACCTCAACCGTGTGATCCGTGAATCCATAGAAATACACAAAACTCCTAACAATATTAACCGAGACCACAGCTATCCCCTGCACAATGCCTACAAACTACTGTTTCCGACTAAATCCAAGCCCCGCCTTGCAAGCGCCCAACCGATACAGCCAATCACAGACCCAGCATTCACACCTTGTTACCCACTCGTCCCTTATAAACCCGGTGCCTGCACCGGTCTCGCCAGTTGTGTTTCAGATCCCAAAGTGACCACAGCCCTGAAGATGTCCCGTGGAACCGAGGACGAAACGTCAGCAGTTTATGCACCGATGACGCGGCTCCAACCCGGAAGCCTAGCTGTTACAATAAAATTGTTCTAGTTGTTAGTAACTTCAAAAGTCAATTGATGCAAAAATAATTACCTATTTATTTATAAATTGTCAATTTCTTAACAATAATTAGTCGAATTAATAATTAATAATGTTCAAAAACAATTGTTCGAATGATCTATTAAAAAAAGATTTGTTTTCGAAATCTTTTGTTCGAAAACCATTTTTCAGAATGCAGTTGTTCGTATTGTTTAAAACAGTTTTTTGAAATACAATAATATTGTTCCAATTGTTAATTTTTTTGAAAGTCAATTGTTGGAAGAATGATGTGGAATTGTTTAAATTATTAAATATCTGACAGTTTATTGGTCGAATCATTAATATTGCGAAAAAGAATAGTTTCAAAAACAATTGTTCGAATAGACTATTTTTCAAAAAAACATTCAAAATTTTACGGTTCGAAAACAATTTTTCGAAATGCAATTGTTCGAATTGTCAATTTTTAAAACAACTATTAGGAGAATAACCATTGTTCCAATAGTAAATTTTTCCGAAAACTATTTTTCGAAATTTAGTTTTGTGCAAAACAATTTACTCGAACTGCCAATAGATAATTTCGAAACACATTTGTTTTTTACGAAATACAATTTTCGAATTTCGAAATATTTCTAAAGAAATTGTTTGAAAACCAATTGTGCAAATATACTAATTTTTAAAACAATTTTTCGCAATCCAATTGTTTGATAACAACTTTTTCACCGAAAAACAATTGTTCGAATTGCCAATAGACAATTGTTCGAAAATCATTATTGTTCGAATTGTGTATTTTAAAACAATTTTTTTTAAATTTGAATGTTTAATTGTAAATATGTCAAAAAAAATTGCTTGAAAAACAATTGTTCTAAAACTTATTGTTCGAAAACAGTCTTTTGATGGAACAATTTTTCGAAAAACTGTTGGAATCATACATTTTTTGAAACACAAGTGTTCAACAATTGTTCAAAGTTGTAATTTTTCGAAAAACAATTTTTCGAAAAGCAATTATTTAAAATATGTTCGATTAGGTTACTTTAGGTTAGAATGTTTGCTTGTAGTTGCTATAATTAAGTGAAATCGAACATCTTACTTTAGCTCATATTTAAATTTTTATATTTATTATTACTTGCATTTTTTGTCAGTTTCTCAAAAAACTTAAACTTTTAATAATTGTCGTTTAAACAAATTTCTTTTTGAAGAATTATTAAAAAAAATTGTCTTTAAACAATTGTGTTCTAAAATTTACCCAAATTCTGATTGTCTTAAGTTTGATAGTCACCTAATTTTGACTAGCCCTGTATAAAAAGTCAGTTATTTTAGAGCCAATTCACTGCACAAAAATTGTGGCGAATTTATTAATAATTACATGTTTTTGTTTGTCTGTAGAAGGATTTGAAATAGTATTGTCAAATTGCATCAGAAAAAGTACAGGAAGAAGATTTTATAAATTGGCGTCCACATTTCGTTTCAGTTAAAGAGTGCTTGCTGTTGTGCAATCAAATAAGTGTGTTGCTTAAATTAAGTGCATTTAATTTAAATTTAAAACCAAAAATTGTTAACGAATATGCATTTGTGTAAACAATGTTACTTAATGGATTACTTAAGGAACGTATTTTATAATATAAAGTAAGTTAGAGTAATTGTTATTATATTATAGATTAATTTAAAATAAATGTAATATTTGTTTTAACAACAAATAGCCATTTGCTATTAATAAATTGTCCTAACGTCCTTTGAGGGAACAATCATTAAAGTAGGTTTGATACTGTTTATTAAATAATATAAATTATGAAAAAAAATCAAAATTAAAGTCAGTATTTAGCTCTAATATTGACAAAATTAAAAGAAATAATTTTAAGCAAATTTTAAAAAAATAATTTTTTTAAGTTTTAATCATATTTAATAATTTAAAAAAAATTATCAAGTGAATTACATCGAAGTCAGAGCATTTCGGTAAACTTTAAATTAAAATTTACCTTCAGTTCCAACAATGACCAAAATTTACATACACAAATATGTTTAAAATTTTAATTTTTGAAAACTGTTTTTTTTTGTAAATCTTAGAAAAGTCAAAAAAAATATAAATATTAGGTCGAGAAATAAAATTAAATTATAATTCATCTTTACGTCTAATATAAGTTACTAAATTTAAAATTCATGTCGATTTTCCTATTCGTTTTTATAAAAATAGGCGATATTCAAAATACCGTTCACAATAATTTTGAAAATAAAAAAAAATGCGATAAAAACATAAAATTAAAAGTATGTGGTAAATAAAATGCTACATGATATGATATTGACTTCTTATTATCAATTAATTACACTTACTAATAATAAAAAAACAGGCTGTTTATTTAATTATAAATCCACTAAAGATTTGATAAAAAGGTCGATTGGCTAATATTAATGAATATTTACAGCTTCTTGTTGATAGGTGCGATAATCCTACATGACTTTGTAATATTCTCTAAAACTTCAAGATCCTGCTGAAACTGGCGGGGGTTTAAGTATGATAAGGCTAAAAATACTTTTTTTTTCTTTACTTTCAAAAATTATCCAAAATTAAAAAACTTTTAAACAATTTTTGAAATTTTTAAAAATCAAAAACACAAAACCTTCAAAACTTTCCACAAATTTTCAAAATAAAAAAAAAATTCAACTCAGTATTGTTTTGAATTTTAATAATTTTGAAATTCTTGAAAATTTCTTAAGAATTTATAAGGTTTTAATATTTTCAAAAGCCTGTGAAATTTTGTAAGCATTCACAATTTTTGAAAACTTTTAAAATTTTTTAATGAATTTCAAAATTATTCATAATTTTCTATTTTAAAAGTTTCAAATTTCTCAGCATTTTTAAAACTTTTTAAAAGTCTCAAAAATTTTCATAATTATATTCCGCATGTTTCAAACTTTCAAGTTTTTCAAATTTCAAAATTTTGCAGCAATTTCAAAAATTTTTAATATTTTAAAAATTTCTAAATTTTGGTTTTGGTTTTTAAAAATTTTTAGTATTTTAATTTCTAATTTTCAAAAATTTTGAATTGTTTTGAATGTATGTTTTATTTTACGTAAAAATACGATACCTACTTACAAAATTCTCACAACCAAAGCTGTAAACCTTACTAGCAAAACCCGTGGGCTACGCCCCCTGTTTTATTTTTGGTAACTGTGAATGCTTCCTCCACTGAGTCGATCTCGAGATTGACAGCTAATTCCGGAAAAAGAATCCCGTGGAAATAAACCGAAAGAAAGTCCGAATAAAAACTGGGACAAGAAAATCCCGGAAAAACGACCCCGTAACAAAAATTTAAGAAAGAAAACCCCCTATGAAATCATCAGGAAAAACGTGCATCACAAAGAAGTCTTTTCATAGCACCTAAAAAAATCCTTCAACAAACAGGCGGAAAGGTGTTAGTTAAACTTATCTTCAATTTTGAAATTTTGAATTCTTAATTTCAAAATTCAAAATTTCAAAATTTATCTAAATTTTTAAAACTGTAAAAAAATTATACAATCTTTATTTTTTTTAAGTAATCTGCATGTTTCAAAATTTCAACTTTTTCAAATTTCGAAATTCTTCAACAATTTCAAAAATTTTTAATATTTTAAAAATTTTCTAAGATTTTCGTATTTTCAAAAATTTTAAAGCTTTTAAAAATTTTTAATATTTTAATTTATAGTTTTTAAATGTTGAATTGTTTTGAATGTATGATTTATTTTACGTAAAAATAAGCTGTAAATCTTACTATCAAAACCCGTGAGCTACGCCCCCTGTTGTATTTTATGGTAACTGCGAATGCTTCCTCCACTGAGTCGGCCTCGGAATTGACAGCTGATCCCGGAGAAAGAATCCCGTGCAAATAACCCAAAAAAAAGCCCGAACAAAAACTGGGACAAGAAAAGCCCGGAAAAACAGCCCCGTAGCAAAAAATTAAATAAGAAAACCCCCTGTAAAATCATCAGCAAAAACTTGCATCAAAATGAAGTATTTTGATGGCCCCTGAAAAAATCCTTTAAATACAGGCGGAAAGGTGTTATTAACTACTTATCACTTTTTCTTATTTCCAGGAAAGTGCCCTAACAGAGATTAAAATATGCTTTTGAAACTAACAAAAAAACGCAAAAAATTTTGTTAGACATTTGCATATAATTGCGGTATAAAATTGGTCCATATTGATCAAAATCGATCAGCAAGGAAAAACGCATATCTATTTCAGGGAAAGCTCTTTCTTTCTACCAGCAAGGAAATACGCGTGCTTTTGTTAAAGGGTTGTAAATTTCTTTATCATTACCATTCGAGTACGCAAAATTTGGAGCTTGTGTTATGATCTATACAGAGTGTCCAAGATAAGGAGTGCATGCATGGGGATCTCGTAAACGGTAAGAGATAGGGATTCGGTTAAATGAGAAGAATTGTTCAGCATCTCAAGTACTACTAAAATCCACATTCAAATTCTAGAATTTTAGCTTAATTTTCGGTACAGACTGAAAAAACTATTATCAAAGATAGCGCAAAGCGGTTTTAACATTATTAAGACACTTTTTACACAGATAAGAATCTAAATTAATTTTTTATAGTTCGTGAAATTTTCAAAATATTGACATTAACTTCGCTAATGTCAATATCTTGAAAATTTAAAGACCTATAATAATTTTACATTTAGATTCGAAATCTGTGTAAAAAGTGTCTTAATAATGTTAAAATCGCTTTGCGCTATCTTTGATAATAGTTTTTTCAGTCTGTACCGAAAATTAAGCAAAAATTCTAGGATTTGAATGTGGATTTTAGTAGTACTTGAGATCCTGAATAATTCTTCTTATTTAATCGAATCTCTATCACCTACCGTTTACGAGATCCCCATGCATGCACTCCTTATCTTGCACACCCTGTATAATAATATTTTTATCCTAATAAAGGTAGACACTGAATTCATCCCGTACAACTAGTTAGTTTTTTTTATAATTTATTTGTCGTGAACATTTTGACTACTTTTCCATATTTACATCGATTTTTTCGAAAATATTTCTTTACGGAGTTACAGCCCGCCGAAGATGGAACGGTCTAAGCCCGCTTTATTAATATCTTTGTCATAAACTTAGATATTTAAATGTAACTTTGTATCAGAATTTCACTATTGATGGTTTACATTTTATAGTTTTTCGGTTAAAATCCATTAACCAGAGGCGTAGATGTGAAGAGTGTTGTACGCGACGTATCTCTTATTTTAACAACCTCCATCTTCGCAATAAGTTTTGTATTTGGATTTAAATTTCATGTATTATTATTTTTATTTAATCACGTTGAGCAAGACTAAATTTTAATTATTTACTTTGGAGCTTTAAAGCTGTGGGAAATTTTTTATTTCTCACCTTTAGTTTTTTAAGCTCGGGACAATGTTAATTTGATTTACAACCCAAGGAATTTCAGAAATTCACAATAACGACAGTCTGTTTTAAAATTACAATAAAGTCTATAAGTAATTTTCTAAATAAGGCAAATGCACTTTATCAACGTGCAACTTTATGTCTGTTGAAGGCTTTAAAACGAAAAACTCAAACTTTTTACTGTAACCAAATTTTCAAGATCGGCATCGTTAATAAGCTTTCGGTTTCTGTATTTTTGTAACAGTTATAGAAAACAAAATTTACTGGTGGGCCGTTTTATTATTGTAACAAATAAGTTAGAAACTAAATTAACACAGGAGTAAAAAGGGATTTTGTTTTTTTTTAAACGAAAAAAAATTAAGATCGTTTGGTATTGTATAAAATAATATTATTAAAAATATTTCGAAATTTCAAAACCCCAATTTTACCAACAATTCTGATAATTGCCAATTTAATCATTGTTGTCTAGACAATATGAAATAAACTCTAACAACTAACAATATCAAGTCCACGATTATTCTACTATCAATTTTTTTTTAGTTCATTGCAAGCAAATACACACATTGATAATGAAATCGCGAGGTCGAAAGGTTGAGCATGAATGAGTATAAAACCACCGTCTACCCTAACATCAGCACTTCAGTAGTCTACCTACCCACAGTCAAACATGGCTAAGTTCGCAGTTCTCATCCTCGCCGCTTTGGCTTTCCAAGTAAGTTTTCGCTGTTAATAATAATTTTCTTCATCTTTGCAAAAAAATTTTTAAATTTTGATTTTCTGGCTTAACTAATTTTTTCTTCACAGGCCGCCTCAGCACGTGTGCTTATGCAAGAACGCTACCAAGAGAACACCTTGGGAGATTACGAATACGGACTCAAATTCCACGGATACCCAACTGGAAAATTCGATGCTCTCTTCGGACAACTCCAAACCGTATCCCAAGACTTGACCGTTTACTTCCAAAAGGCTCTTCCCAATGACCGTCTTGTCATCAAGACCCTCGTTTGGCAATGCCGCGAACTTGCCCACTACATCGATACCATCATCGAAAGGCTCCAAGCTGAGGTAAGTTACTTTATTGATTTTTCCTATCACAAACGTGTTCTCAAAGTTTTAATTTGGAAGAAAAAATGTGTAAAATTTGAAAAAAGTAATTTTTTAAGTAATGCTATTAAATAGAGGTTGCAATTTTTAGAATATTCTGTCTTTTTCTATCTCACAGACAAGTTTAAAAATACAGAAAATATCCATCATTTAATAATTATTTTTTTTGCTGGATTTTTTAGCTGAATATGCCGCAGAAGAATAAATCAAAAGGCTGCAGCGCTCTGCTTTTAAATATCTGAAAAATTAACAAACATCATAATTTAAGTTTTTCCAAATTAGACAAACATTTTCTACGGCTAACATTTTCTCAGCTAATAATATAGCTAAATAATTACTTTTTATACCTTCCACTCCTAGGTTTTTTCAATATATTGAACTTAATTAAAACATTTTTTTAATTTTGCAAATTAGCTCAAAAATTATTATTTTTAAATTATTTTTTGGTATTTTTTGCCTTGTGGACAAGCCAGTTCAGAGTGTTTTATTTAAATTAAACTTTTTGTGAAATTATTACAAAACAATTATTGCACATTCAAAGGCTGTAAGTTTAGTAGATGCAAAACATTTAATCCAATGGCGTAACAAAAACAGGGTGACAGTATAATAGTGCCCCTTTTCCTTTTAAAATTTTTCGAAAAATTACTTGTAATAAAACTAACTACGCTGCTGTTTACTACATCAACATTATTGTTTATTACCAAATTAAACCTGGTGTATAATATTACTTTAACATATATTTATTTTCCAAAATTCAAAACATTTTTGGAATTTGTATTTTCTCTAGTTCCTTGCCAAAATAGTCAAAATTGTTGAAATTTGCTGATTTATATTTTAAAATTTTCGGAAATATTTATAGTTGCTATAATCTCACAGCTGCGCCACTGTATATTTTACAACTAAACAATTTAAAAAAAATTTGCTAACGACATTTCTGCAATATATTTTTTTTCAATTTAAGGCCCACAACTACAGTGGACAAGTCAGCATCGCTCTTGAACAATTCGTCAGCGAACTCCGTGACATCCAAGTCCAATACCAACAAATTGCTGGATACACCACCGATGTCTACGCTGCAAGCCAATTGAAAAACCAATTCTACACCACCGTTCAACGCACCGTTGTTCAACTCGAAAAATTGGTTCGTTTTGTTCAAACTGACTTCGATCGTAAGTACCTTTTATTAAAAATCTTAAACACAATCTACTTTCCACAAACTATCTTGATAGTTTAATACAAATTTACATTTTCTCTTCAGAATCCAAAGGCGATCTTTACGTCATCGTAAAGAACGTAGTCTCTGACTTCTTGTACGCTTTCCAAAACATCTACACCCACGTCCAATACTACGGTGTTTATGGCGAACAATCCCCCAGGCAATTGACCGTCCAAATCCACCAACTTAGCAACGGTTTGTCTGGATACCTCCAAGGTTTTACCTACGTTGATGCCCACCGCGCCCATGCAATCCGTGAATACGTTCAACATGTTGAAGCCATCATCAGCAGACTCCAAGAAGTTGAAGTAAGTCAATAAACTTTTCTAAAATGTTTCATTTTCTAATTTAAATCTTCTTCAGGGTACCTACGGCAATGTCCAAATCGATGCTATCTTCCAACAAGTTTACGGCAAACTCCGTCGTGTCCTCGTACCTTTGATGCAATTGGTTGAAACTGAAAACATCGAAAACGTTGAACTTGTACGCATCCAACTTATCAAGGAACTCCAAATTGTCGCTGAAGCTTTCGAACAATTCATCCAATATGCCCAAGCTGGAGAATACCGTAAGTTTAGCAGTTTTTGTTTCTAATAGAACAACAAGTAACAAATCTTTATTTCAACAGAAACCTTCTTCTTCGAAATTCTTGGTGATTACCTCTATTCCCTTCAACAATTCAGAATCCAAATCCAAAGCGGATACCAAGGTTACTACGGTCTCTACCAAGGTGGATTCTACGGCAAGAACGGATTCCAAGGACTTTACGGCAAAACCGGATACCAAGGTCTCTACAACTACGCTGGACATTACAACAAAGCTGGATACCAAGGACCTTACAACTACGCTGGACTTTACCACAAAGCTGGATACCAAGGACCTTACAACTACGCTGGACTTTACCACAAAGCTGGATACCAAGGACAATACAACTACGCTGGACTTTACGGTAAATCTGGATACCAAGGACTTTACAAATATGGAGGACTTTACGACAAAACCGGATACGGATACTTCAACAGATACCAAGGATACGCCAAATACGGCCAAGACCTTAAACAATTCGAAGTTCAAATCCAAACCATCATCCGCGATCTTTACCAATCCCTCCAAACCGTCTCTTACGATGATATTACCGCCAGACAAGCTTTCATCCACTTGATCCGCGAATACGCTCAACAACTCGAATTCGTCGTCGAAAAGTTGCACCAATACGTAAGTCAAAACAATTTTTTAAAAAAGGAAAAGCATAGTAACATTGTATTTTTGCTCACAGGTCAACTACAACGCTGAAACCGATGTCTACATCTTCCAACAAGTTGCCCAAAACTTGAGACAATACGTTGTTGCTCTTGAACAATTCTACTCCGGCGAATACTCCGCCGTCGAATTGAGAAGTCAATTCTACTTGTACGTCCAAAAGATCGCCTCTGAATTCGAAAAATTGATATCTGGAATCGAACGTAAGTACTTTTTCCTAATAATAATAATACAAAGATGTGGTTTATTAATAAAATAAGACCTACCAATACAATGCTTGCATTAGATAAATTCGAAGGCTTCTTGATCTTGCATGCTTTAGATCCCAATATACGTCAAAGAGTCGGTCAGCGATAACTCAACATAATCAGAATTTGTGCTAACTAAGAATTTATTATATGTGTAGTAGCTGTAACCTTAACACAAATGAAAGTTCAAAAACCTCTCGTAATTATCCATTTTTAATAAAGTTAAAAAATTATTAGTACTTTTTTAGAAAAACGGTACTGATACTATAGTGTAGTAAAACGTCTCTACTTTGAGCTGAATTATTTCTTTAGGTAAATATTTTCTTTTTAAATTTACAGAAACCAACGGTACCTTCTACAACCTTGTCCATGATGTGCTCTACCAATACTTGTCTGTCACCTACGACTTGTACATGCACGTCCAACACATCACTGAAATCGCTCAATACGGATATGGACCCTATGCTCGTCAATACTACGGTGACAACTACTATGGTGGTAAATACTACGGTCAATACAACGGTGCTAAATACGGCCAATACTATGGACTCCAAGGACAACACGTTTACGAAACTCCCAGGGAATTGGTTAACCAAATCCAATACGTCGCCAGCGACTTGTCTGCCACTTTCCAAAACGGTATGTTCTTCAACCAACAACACGCTCAAATCCTCTCCGTACAAGCCCGTCACTTCGCCCAAATCATCAAGAACGTCATCGACCAATTGGAAGCTTACGAACACGTTGATGCCGTCGTCGAACAAGTCATCTACAAGTTGCGCGAAGTACAAATGCACCTCCAACAACTTGCTTCATACAACGTCTTCACCAACGTCCACCAATTTAGGGCTGAATTCGACAACTACGTCCAAATCGCCGTTGCTCAAATCGAAAAGTTGGTATTGATCGCCCAAGAAGAATCAACCGGTAACTTCTACTACGTCATCAAGAACGTACTTAACTTCTTCCTTTACGGTGTTCACGACATCCACTACCAAATCCAAGAAGTTGCCCAATACGGTCAACTCGCTCACTACGACCAAGGATACGGATATGGTAAATATGGACAACAATACGGATTCGCCAAATACGGACAACAATACGGATATGGCAAATACGGACAACAATACGGATTCGCTAAATACGGTCAAGAATACGGAATGGACAAATACGCTCATGGACTTTTGGGTCTTGGCCAATACGGCAAGGGTTACGGATATGGTTACCAAAACCAATATGGATACCAACACGTACCTTCCACCTACACCCAATACAACCAATACGCCATCCGCGCCTATTAAAAAAACATGTACCGAATTTCCTAACATGTATTTACTTAAAATTTTAAAATGTAATTGCACTGCATCCTTTATTTATTGTTTTAAAATAAAGCATTTGTTATAAATAGTACTGTTTACTTTTTTCACTACTTTTGTGTTTCACCTTCTACTGCTGCATAACATATGAGTTAAAAGAATTAGGTTAAATAAATAAGTGGTTTTTAATACATCTTTAAACGTTTGAGTTTTGTCAAGATATATTTAACAACTGGGCAACAATGTTGCACACAAGTTTAAAACATACAATGTTATACATCAAACATGTTGCTTTTTTTCGACATTTAACTGGCTGGTCGTATCCACCCGACTAAGTTACAACCGAAAATGTTTCTGTCTTTTGTAAAACAAAAGAAATCGATCTTTTTTAAAAAAGATTCCATGAAATTAAACAAAAAAAAGGACAAACTCGCTCCTAAAAATGGATGGGAAGAAAAAATTAACTCTCCCTAAACATTGCTACACCTAAAAATTAAATTGTAAATCTTATTCTACTATCACTCATAAACAATCTAAGTGACACTGAATTGCTTTATAGCCCCCCGTTTAATAAACAAAAGATCACTAATTTTCAGAGAAGAACTTGCATTCTATCCGAATCTGTTTCTGTATGAACACACTAAAAATAGTGTCGAGTTTTAAGCATTATCTTTTCGATTATTTCCATAGTTTTTAAAACATTTGCCACGAGACAGTTTTTACTTCTTCAAAAATTTTGTTAAATAGCAACATTACCTTTCCCCAAAACTATCATAATACCAAATTTCATTCCGTTATTGCAAACGTATTTTTGAGTGATAAGGCGTTAAAATCAAACTCATCAAAACATCGTAACGACCACCATTTGAAGTTAAAAATTTGAACAAAAAACAAAAATACAGGAGCGAGACTAGGGTGAAGCGACCGAGGCACCCCCCTCAGGTGAAAAGTACAAGAAGTCGCTAAAAATGATTTATTTTTTAACCAAAATTAAAGGAAATTTTGGAATTCTAAAAATTAACCGAGTTTTAGAGCTGCAAAAAGCTGAACTAGATTTAGCATTGAAATAGGAAACAAATTTGAACGCTGCAGATATTTCAGCTAAGGTCGTTTTGCATTCTGTCCATTGAACGCCATGCAGCTGAAATATTAATTTTGATCAAGTTATACATAATTTTTCCTGCAGTTATTTATTTTATAATTATTGGCATTATTATTTTTTATATACTTTATTAATATCATAAAAAATAATTTGATTTTTACCATATTCAGCATTCAAATTTGCAATTATTTATATTTTAGGATAGATTATGTTCCAATAATTCAAACAAATGTTGTAAACCCCCAATTTTTGATTTGCATTGAAAACTGCACTAGGCCGATACATATCAGTTCATACGAATAGGTGTCTTATACAATAGACTTGTGAATCTTTGGTTTCTCTACGAAAAACGAGACCGGTGCAAAGAATCCGCACTTAATATATTGTAGATCTCTAAAGTATATTTTTGAGCGCAATTATATTAAAAAGCAGAATTAAGCTTTATATATTGTCCCTAAATTTACTAGTTAATGTACGTATAGTAAAGAAACTAACCGATATAGGTTGACCAGACCTAAAGTCTAAACTTAGACACATTAAACTTTAACTTTTAAAGTTACTAACTTATGACTGACCCTGTATAAAATTCTAACAGTTTGCAGCCAATTCACTCCACAAAAACTGTTCGAAAGAGTTTAATAATTCCCACGATACTGCGTGTTTTTATGAACTTGACTGTATAAGGATTTGAAATACTATTTTCGTATTGCATCAGAAAATTTCAGAATGAAATTCACTTACGAGCCCATTTCTTTTCAGTTAATGCGTGCTTGTTACTGTGTGTATAAGTGTATTGCTTAAATTAAGTGAATTTAAATTTGTATTTGAAACCAAAAATTGTTAGAACTTTTAACAAATATGGATTTGTTTCAACAATGTTATTTAATGGATTACTTAAGGAACGTGTTTTACGAAATAAAGTAAGTCGTAAATTTTTGTTTTAGTATAGATTATATAAAAATGAAAATTAAATATTCGTTTATTAAAAAACATTATGATATGTTGTTATTAAATTGTCCCAACTTTTTTGACAGGATAATTTATTAAATTAATTTGATACAGTCTATTAAATACAACGATTGCCATTTTTAAAATTTAGAAAAGGTGTCGCAGTCAAGCTAAACCCTTATGGCAAAAAAAATTATAATGTAATCGAAAATTAAAACAAAAATAATTTTGAGAAAAAATACTACATGTTATTCACTTTTTATTATCAATTAATTACGCTGGTAAGTAAAACCTTTTATTTTGAATTACAATTCCACTGAGAATTTGCTGAAACATTTCATTGGTTAATTTTAATAAATATTTATACCTCCTTGTTGGTAGGTGCAATAATCAGACATGACTTGCGTAACATTCTTCTAAAATTCAAAATCCTGCTGAAACTGATAAGGCTAAAAATAATTTTGATAAGATGCTGCAGAGGTC
Source organism: Ctenicera cuprea (assembly GCA_958336395.1). Classification (NCBI taxonomy): domain Eukaryota; kingdom Metazoa; phylum Arthropoda; class Insecta; order Coleoptera; family Elateridae; genus Ctenicera; species Ctenicera cuprea. The sequence goes on from OY284493.1 coordinate 3,186,139, forward strand.
GCTGAAAGACGACTGTTAGGTAATTTTAATGTAAGAAAAAATAAAAATGTTCTACTAAGGCTATGGCCTATGTACAATATAACTCTAAAAATTATTTTTATATAAAAAAAATCGCTTTTTGGCTGTATTAATGGGTGTGTGTGCGCTCCATAACTGCCAAACGGAAGGTCTGATTTTGATGAGCTTGGAAATGACGGGTTATATCAAAAATTCATTGAGGAAATAAGCGTTTAAAAAAATTTTAAACTAGAAGCGGAAGTGTGTTTTATGGTACCATTTTTTTGTTCAGATACTAAATCGAAAACAAAATCCGATAGAAAACACATTACACGTTTTTTTTTTCTAAACTATCTAGCTTCAAAGTGGCGCCCGCCCGCCCGACTTTAACGCCTTCTTACTTAAAAACTAGTTACGAGATCGGGATCAAAGTTTGTAACTAAATAGACATACACTGTGCCCATAAAGTACCCCCCCCCCCCCAACTAACTTTTGAACGACTTGATATTTTTTTACAAAATTTGGTGTGCTGTAATGGGAAATTAAATACTATTTTTCAGACCATATTAAAATTTTCTATCATCCAAAATGGCGACTGGGCGCCATTTTGAATTTTTATTTTAAGCGGAAAGGGGGGTCGAGTGACACCTTATTGGAAAGGTCTTTTAGTTCTGCGTCTGATCCTAAAGTTTCAAAGAAAAATATTTAGCCATAACAAAATGGCGGATTTTAAACAAATGGACTCACTCAATTCAAAATTGTTTTGATTTTTTTATCCAGGGTCGAGCGACACCTCATTTGAAAAGTCATTTAGTTCTGCGTTTGATCCTAGAATTTCAAAGAAAAATATTGAGCCATAACAAATTGGCGGATTGTAAACCAATGGACTCACTCAGTTCAAAATTGTTTTGATTTTCTTATCCAGTAGTCCACTTTTTCATTTGCAGGACTAAATTTTCGCAGCAATATCTCAGGTGGCTTGCAGTAATATTGAAAACGTTATGTTTAATAATAATAATAATAAATTTATTGGTGATTGATACACAAAAAAAAGGTATATACACAAGTCAAAAATACATATAAGGTATATAGTACATTTACACAAAATAGGTACACGTACAGTACACGCAAAATTGTTATTAAATAATATTTAATTCAAAATATTCACAGTATGAGTATAATGGATTAGCAATTAAAACCTCATAAACTTTTCTTATAAACGTGGTATGCGGCAAATTTTTCATATCAATGGGTAGTTTATTATAAAATTTTTGACACAGGCAATCAAAATTGTTATGGGTTATTGATAAACGACCGAAAGGTAAGTAGATGTTGTTTTTTTTTCTAGTATCATGATCATGGACATCCTTGACCATTTTGCGCTTATCAATAGTTTCTTTGGCGTAGAGTAGACAACTGTATACATACAGCGACGGTAATGACATAATACGTAAGTTCTTAAAAATTGGTCTACAGGTATCATTATTTTTAGCACCGGTCATAATTCTGAGTGCCTTTTTCTGTAATTTAAATAATTTCACGCTATGGGTACAACTTCCCCACAGTAAGATACAGTAATTTATATGTGAATGAAAATACGAAAAGTACAAATGTTTTAAAATATTTAACGAAACACATTGTTTAAAAGTTCTTAACATAAATATTGATTTTGACAATTTTTTTGCTGTTTCGTGTATATGTACACTCCAGGTTAATTTGGTGTCCAAATGCACACCTAAAAATTTTTCACATTGTGAATGTTCACTGGTATTGTTAAAGTTTTTTAGTGTAAACACCATGTCCGCAGTTTTTTCATTGTTTACCACTAACCGATTTATTGTAAACCACTTTTCAACTTCAATTAAACTTGCCTCTTTTACACACTGTAGGTCGTTATAATTTTGCGATGATGCAACCAGCGTAGTGTCATCAGCATAAAGATATGGCACCATTTTCGTTACCGAAGTCACTATATCGTTCATGTAGATTATAAAGAGGGTCGGACCTAAGACGGAACCTTGCGGTACTCCTATGTTAGTTATGTTTGTCTCAGAAAATGCTTTATTAAAGTAAACAACTTGCTTTCTATTTTTTAAAAACGATTGCAGTAGATTTAGAGCGGTTCCCCGTATTCCATAGTGCTCTAGTTTATCTATTAAGATGTTGTGATTAACACAATCAAAAGCCTTGGATAGGTCTAAGAATGCTACTGAAGTAAACCCGTTGTCCTCAAATGAATTAATAATATTTTTTATTATTGCTATAATGGCGTGCTTCGTTGATAGGCCATCTCTGTAGCCAAATTGGTTATCCGACAAAATGTCATGGCGTTCTAGAAAGTTCATAATTCGGTGCTTTATTGATATTTCCATTATTTTAGAAAATATTGACGTAATGGCAATAGGCCTAAAATTTGAGGTAATATCGGTGTCACCTTTCTTATGCACCGGTATTATTTTAGATAATTTTAGCCTCTCCGGAAACACCCCTTCTTCATAACAGGTGTTTATTATGTTCTCTAGCGGTTTGGCTATCCAGGGCGCTGTAACTTTAACTAGTTTGCTGGTGATCTGGTCCATATCTTTAGATTTAGAATTGCTCAGGTTATTTATAATTAGCAGCAGCTCCTTTTCAGTGCAAGGTTTCAGAAAGAACGAGAAAGAATTGGACATTACATGTTTTCGAATATGGTCGGTTGCTGAAATCTTTAGATCCGGTAGGTTTGCCACGAGAAGATGTGCAATATCACGAAAGTACGAACTGAAATCATCGGGGGTAAGATGTGATTCCAATTTCTTCTTATCATTACTTTTTATTTCGTTTATAATGTTCCAAATCTCACGTGGTTTGTTGATGGCATCTTGTACTCGGTTGTCATTAGCCTTTATTTTAGCTTTTTTTATATTGTTTCTATAATTGGCCAGAAGCCTCTTGTAGATAATATTGATATCTTGATCATTTACAGTTTTCCTGATCGTATCAACGCCTCGTAGAAAATTTCGTTGTCTTGCCAACTCTTCGTCATACCATTTCAATTTAGAGACCTTTTTTAGCAAGCGCTTTTCTGGAAAGCAGTTGTCCATCGCTTCAATAAACAGGTTTAGAAATATATCAAGTTTGTGCTCGCCTCCCTGAACTATCATGATGTCAGCCCAGTCTGTATTTTTTATCTTTAGACTGAATTTCTCCAAGCCAGCTTTTGTCATTGGCCTGCATACAAAGTATTCCTTTTGCTGGGAAGTAATATTTGATAACTTTGGTAAGTTAGCGAAGATAGCACAGTGGTCAGATAAATTTGGGTCCATGACCGTCACTTGTAGGTCGACACATAGGTTCGTAAATATATTATCAATAGTAGTAGATCTGTTACACGTAATGCGTGTTTTGTCATGTACTGTACTGTATAGGCCCCACGAGATTAGGATTTCTTCAAATTCCTTTCTTTTTTTCACTTCTTCTGGTTTGCTATCCAACGCAAAATTAATATTATAGTCCCCAGCGACCAGCAAGTTCTTTCCACTTCCAATTGTTGCCTCGCATATATTGTCAAATATTTGCAGGAAATTATTAAAATCTCCAGAAGGCGAGTGATACACAGATACTACAATTAAATTGGAATCACTTAAATACATTGCACTGGTTTCGAGGTCCATCTCTACACTTAGATTATTAACTTCCTCATACTTGACATATTTGATGTTTTTTTTAATAAGTAACATTGTTCCACCATACGATTTATGTTTCCTGCAAAAAACACTCACTTTTTCAAAGTTTTCAATATTAATTGAGTTTACTTGTAATTCTTGGAGCCAGTGTTCGTTTATAGAAATAATATCGATATTAGGATATTCGCTTAAAAATATGTTTAACAAGTCAACTTTATTTGTAACTGATTGTATATTTAAGTGCATAAGGTTACTAGAGGTTATCCGTGAATGGATAACTGAGGATTTGCTGCCTCTAAAAAAGAATTGCATGCAGGTGTGTTGTTATCACTTTGGTTACGGCGCATGAGAAAAAATCTGTTCACGCGAGTACCAGCTGGCCAAAGAGTAGGATCCATTGCCTTCGCGCGGTTCATTTCGCTAACTGTAACCTTGAAAGATGTGTACACTTCTGGATATTTTGAGTTCATAGATTCGCATTGTACTTCTGGAAAATGTGGTTTAAGATAATTAAACACGTCCTTAGATTTTGTGTTAGGTGCCAACCTAAAAACATGCAAAAATGCCAATTTTGGAGCAGCTTTTAATAAAGTGTTATCTTCTGATATTTGACATCCCAAGATTGGTTTGTTGTCCCTTTTTTTCTCATTTCTTTTCTTCACCACGGTAAACCATCCATTGTTTGCTTGCGATGTTGATACAGATGGGAGTTCTTGTTTATTCTCATTCTTAGCCAAACCGATAATTTCTTCACATATCATTGCTGATTGTGTTTGTAGAATTGAATTACTCACCATTTGATTCGTTATCGGTTCGACAAGCACATTAGCATTTTGTGGGCAAATATTGGCGTGTTTGCCCATCTGTGTTTTTGATAGTTGCTCATCTGTTTCAGTTATATTCCGTTTGATTACATTATTTAACTTTGCATTTAGAGCTGGACTCTCAACTTGAGATGGCGTTATAGTAATATTTGGGCATGGAAGAATTTTCTCTGGTGATTTTGTAATCCTGAAGGTTTGATTATTTTGATCTCGTACCTGTATTGTTCTCTGTCTCGTCGCATTGCGCTGGCGCGAGGGCGCTGTTGTATTTGATGTAGTAGAAAACTGCTCTAGCAATCTGTTCATCAAAATTATTTGTTCTTTTAGGGCTTGTATATTGTCCTTTTGGTTGTTTATTATGATATCTTTATGACACAATAGTTTCTTTAAATATTCAATTTCTACTTGCTCAGCTTTATTAAAGTTTATATTTGCAATTTCATCGCTGTTGAACGATTCGTTGTGGTCCTCCTCCTCCTTGCTCGACCCACTAGCACTATCACCATTGCAACAGTTTACGAATTTATCGTCAATCGAAATTATGTTTTTGATATATTTTACACAACCGGGATGTATTACGGAACCACACTTAATGCACTTAAGTCCGTTTACGGGTATATTTTTGCACTTTTTGCAGGGTTTTGCTGTACTGTCCGACATACCAACCTCAGTCGGCGCCATGTTCGTTCCTGTTGTGTTCCAACAAGACGGTGCGCCGCCTCATTATTATAGGCCTGATTCTGACTTTCTCAACGGACATTTTTTGGCAGATCGATTGTTAGGCGGGGGCCTGTAGAATAGCCGGCTCACTCCCCAGATTTAACTTCCTTAGATTTTTTTCTATGGGAATATCTGAAATCGAAAGTGTACAGAACCCGTCCAGAAACAATGGAAGAACTGAAGCAATGCATTACAGAAGTTTGCAGAAATATCACTCCAGAAACTTATAAAAATGTAAGGCAGGAATTTCATAACCGACTTTTTATGTGCCAAGAAGTGAATGGTAAACATTTCGAACACTTAATTTAATTAATTTAAGCTTTAATTCTTAGTTTTTTTAAATAGACTTCTTTATCTTCAAACATTGTCATTTTGTTATCGCTAGATATTTTTCTTTGAAACTTTAGAATCAGACGCAGAACTAAAAGACCTTTCCAATGAGGTGTCACTCAACCCCCCTTTCCATTTAAAAGAAAAATTCAAAATGGCGCCCAGTCGCCATTTTGGATGATACAAAATTTAAATGGTCTGAAAAGTAGTATTTAATTTCCCATTACAGCACACCAAATTTTGTAGAAAAATATCAAGTCGTTCAAAAGTTAGTTGGGTGGGGGGGTTACTTTATGGACACAGTGTATAAAGGCACACCGTTACTAAGCATAAGCATTTTTGAAAAGTTAATTAACACCTATAAAGTGAAAAATTTATTCAAAATTTTCAGAAAAAGATTGTTTAAATTGTGGCCACACTGTCTGTCTGTGTTTGTGTATGGCGAAGTGGGTGAAATGTTGCAAAGTTCAAGTTCGCAAAAAAAATTTAAGTTTTTTTAAATTTCTTTTTATTTATTTTAATTTTGATCTAATGCTAGGTACTAAAACAAAATGCGAAAATACAATAATAACCATTAATATAATCTTGGGTACTTCCAGTGCAGATAACACTACTTTTAATTCTGTAAGAACAAGAAGTAAGAACAATGTATTGAATTTGTTGGGTAACCTTGAAATGTTTGTTATATTACATCATAAGTACAGAGCCAATATAAATGCTCGAAGACCACGTGATTAGTAACTTTTGTAGATTTAGTGAATTTTACTTTATTATGTTGCTTGCAAGCAGCGGTTTGATGTTTGTAAACATTGGCGTTCGTAGTTTAATGTTGATTAGTTTCCTTTATTCTTCGCGCTTTTGTTGACCGTTTTACCTGTGTTATTTATCGAACTTACGACTTTTTATTTCATTTGCACCAAGAAAACAACAGTTCTTTTGAGAGCTAGCTTATCTACTTTGAAATAGCTTCGGTAAGGCGAGATTTGAGTTCAAAGACTGATATTACATAACCTATAAATTATTTCAGATTTGTAACTATTAACTATGCCTTTTACAAGCGAGCAAGACTCCTTTATTATTATGGCGCATTTCCGAAGTGGAACTCGCAATGCAGATGGTTTATGGTCGTATTCACTGCAGTCTTGTATCGAACAGTTTACCGAAGCTTTCCCTGACTACGACACCTTTGCAAATCATCAGCAAATTCTTGTTCATCGCTTTGAAAACAAGCACTGTATTTGTAAAAGCAAGTCGCCACGCCACTGTCGCTGCCACATTTAGTTTTCCAAACCAGTGCAGTGGTGCCAATCTGCTAAATGGGTTGCCTATATTACAGTGATCACGTGGTCTTCGAGCATTTATATTGGCTCTGTAGCTACCTCCTCTTGGAGAAGCCACTTTTATAAAGGAACTATTGTTGACTTAAGCCACTTGTTTGTCAGACAGCAATAACAAGAATGGATTAGGCTTAGAATTTAGGTGAATAGGGACAATAAATAGGGTCATTACTCATTGAAGTTGTTTACCTGGTTTTGTTAGTACCTGATAATTTACAGAGAAATATATTTTTTGATACTTTATGTTAGCAGAAAATACCAATGCAAATATTTAATAAATAAACTTCTAAATGAGAACTTTTAACTCAAAAGTTCTCTAAAATAAAGAGCTTTTACAGCAATAAAGTTCTTGCTTCCTAGAAAGAATAAGTTCCAGAAAAAGTTCTCAAAATGTGAACGAGCTCCTAGGATCTTGAACTTTTTAGAAGTTCTTTGCCCAACACTGACTTACAGTAATATCGAAAAAGCTGAAGTGTGGACTTCGAGTGGACTTTCCCATACTAAAACCTATCGAATTTGCAAAAGTGTAAATTTTATAATTATAACCTTCCATTCCATCCATCCAAATTCATAGAAAGCGCCACAGTGAAATTATAGCTTTAAAAAAAGTAATTGTAGCCAATACCAGATACTAATACTTGCCGTTGCCGTATTTGCAAAAGTTTAACTTTTAATAATTATAACGTTGTACAGTTCAGCGAGTAATAAATTTCTAAGAAAACAAGCAGCGGGAATTTGAATTTGCGATAGCCTGTTCAATTGGTTTCCGTACCGTAACTCTACCCATAGAAGCAGCGACTACCTGCACCAAAGCGCCCGCTCGACGCCGCGCCTATCGGCGCGTTCCGCTCCAGATGTCGGACAAAAAAGACTATATTAGTTTTATTTGGGAAGTTATCAAAAATATGCAAAAAATGAAACAATTTAACTAGAACTGATAGGCGTAGTTAAAATCACGTAACTGCCGGAAAACGCGTTGTTGATATTAAAAAGTATCGTTTTTTTGCTTAATTTTTGTAATAGTTGAAAATTCTAGCAAATCCTAATAAAGTACTTCAAATAGTCCGAGTAAAATTTGGGAGATAAGTAAAAAATAAATTTGTAGTTCAATGCAAGCTCTATCGGCTCAGAAAGTTTAAAAAAATCGTGTGACAATTTTTGAAAAGAATTTTTTTTTAATTTCAAAATTTTGACATGTACTTGCGATATGTTTCGGATTTTTAAAATTTATTTTATTTCATCGTATACTACCTAGGAAGGGCTCTCAAACAAGTGGTAGCTGATCCCGATCAGACCACTACTTTTTGAGTAAATGGGCGTTAAATTTGAAATTTTAAAAAAGCTGTAGCGGCTGCCATTTTGAAGCTAGAGAGTTCGGTAATAGTATATTTTGCAACAAGAAAAATATTTTCATCCCTAGAGTTAAAAAATATCACTTTCATGTAGAGTAAGCCGTGGAAAAATTGCTATTTTCACATATATGAGTAGAAAAAAAAGTTTTTGATTTGCCTTAAGGTCTTCTCTCAGATTCCGTGCTGATTTGATTTGCAACAGAAAGTATTTGGAAAATTTACAGTTAAGAAAACCTGTACTAAAATTGCAATAAAGTCTATGTAATTGTCTAAATGACAGGGGTGTACTTTATCATCATGCAACTCTAGTGATCTGCTAAAGGCTTTAAAAAAAACAATGAATTCCTAAACTTTTCCAGTTTCTTTAAGTTTAGAATAATTATTGAAGCTTTCGATGTCTGTTCTTATGAAAAATTTAAGGAAAACATTGTTTACTGATTGGCCGTTTAATTTTCGTAACAAATGGGCTATAAAATAATTTAACAAAAAGCGCAAAAATGTAAGTTATTTCTTTTGCTAAGAGTTATATTCAATATCGATCTCAATTTGCTCTGAAGTATATGTTACGTAATAAAAAAAGTTATTTGTTAATGTTTAATTGGTGCACTTATCATATAAAAAATTTCCAACTATGAAAATATTTGTAAATTAAACGCACAATCTTAGCATCTTGATAAAAAAAAATTCATGGCGTAGTGTACATGAGATAATTAAATATTATTTTCGTGGTTATCCACAAAATAAAAGCAATAGCAACTTAACAGCGTCTGGTATTATATAAACTAATATAAATAAAAATTTCATAAAATTTGCAAAACCTCAATTTTATTAACGATTCTGATAATCACCAAATTAATTATTGTTGTTTAGTCAAAGATGTAATATAACGCATGAAGTAAAATCCAACCAGCAACAAGATGATTATTATAATTATTCTATTATCATATTTTTTAGCTCATTGCAAGCAAATACACACATTGATAATGAAATCGTGAGGTCGAAAGGTTGGGCATGAATGAGTATAAAACCACCGTCTACCCTAACATCAGCACTTCAGTAGTCTACCTACCCACAGTCAAACATGGCTAAGTTCGCAGTTCTCATCCTCGCCGCTTTGGCTTTCCAAGTAAGTTTTCGTTATTAATAATAATTTTCTTCATCTTTGCAAAAAAATTTTGATTTTGTGTCCTGACCAATTTTTTCCTCACAGGCCGCCTCAGCACGTGTGCTTATGCAAGAACGCTACCAAGAGAACACCTTGGGAGATTACGAATACGGACTCAAATTCCACGGATACCCAACTGGAAAATTCGATGCTCTCTTCGGACAACTCCAAACCGTATCCCAAGACTTGACCGTTTACTTCCAAAAGGCTCTTCCCAATGACCGTCTTGTCATCAAGACCCTCGTTTGGCAAAGCCGCGAACTTGCCCACTACATCGATACCATCATCGAACGACTCCATGCTGAGGTAAGTTTCTTTTTTGATTTTTCCTACTACAAACGTTTTCTTAAAGTGTTAATTTGGAAGAAAAATTGTGTGAGATTTGAAAAAAAAACATTTCAACAAATAATGCTATTAAATATGGGTTGCAGTTTTTGGAATATTCTCACAGAAAAATTTAAAAATATCTACAGAAATTATTCATCATTTAATAATTTTTTCTTGGTTAATTTCTTAGCCGAATATGGCGCAGAAAAATAATTCAAAAGGCTGCAGTGCTCTGCTTTTAAATATCTGAAAAATGAAAAAAAAAGTATTATTTAAATTTTTCCAAATAAGACAAAGATTTTCTATGGCTAACATTTTTCTCAGCTAATAATATAGGTTTTATCAATATATTTAACTTAGTTAAAACAATTTTTTAATTTTGCAAATTAGCTCAAAAATCATTACTTTTAAATTATTTTTTTTTTGTTTTTGCCTTGTGGACTTGTTGCCAATTGAGTTTTTTTATTTAAATTAAACTTTTTGTGATATTATTACAAAACAATTATTGCACATTCAAATATTGTAGTTTAGTAGATGCGGAAAATTTAATCCAGTGGCGTAACAAAAACAGGGTGACAGTATAATGTGTGCGCCTTTTCCTTTTATAGTTTTTCGAAAAATTACTTTTACTAAAACTAACTACATCAACATTATTGCTTATTACCAAATTAATCCTGGTGTATAATACTACTTTAACATATATTTATTTTCCAAAATTCTCAACATTTTTGGAAATTTTTTTCTCTAGTTCCTTGCCAAAAATAGTCAAAACTGCTGAAAGTTGCTGATTTATATTTTAAAATTTCCGGAGGAATTTATAGTTGCTATAATCTCACAGCTTCGCCACTGTATGTTTTACAACTAAACAATTTAAAAAAAATGTATGCTAACATTTATACAATACTAGCTGAACTCGTGGGCCACGCCCCACGCAAGCAGTTCTTTTTCCATTTTTCTCTTCGAAAAGCCATTCAAAACCGAAAACATACGAAATCTCATACAAAAATACCATACAAAATCATCTTTTAGATTTTCCAAATTTTCCGACTTTTCCGGTGAATTTTCCCAAAATTTTCTTTCATACAAACCTTGTCCTCACAATTACGAACACAATCAAAAAAAATGAGCCAAATCGGTCAAGCCATTCTCAAGTGATGATGTACCAAACATGCGGCAATTGATTTTTATTTATATAGATTATTATTCAATTTAAGGCTCACAACTACAGTGGACAAGTCAGCATCGCTCTTGAACAATTCGTCAGCGAACTCCGTGACATCCAAGTCCAATACCAACAAATTGCTGGATACACCACCGATGTCTACGCTGCAAGCCAATTGAAAAACCAATTCTACACCACCGTTCAACGCACCGTTGTTCAACTCGAAAAATTGGTTCGTTTTGTTCAAACTGACTTCGATCGTAAGTACCTTTTATTAAAAATTTTAAACACAATTTACTTTCCACAATCTATTTTGATAGTTTAATACAAATTTACATTTTCACCTCAGAATCCAAAGACGATCTCTACGTCATCGTAAAGAACGTAGTCTCCGACTTCTTGTACGCTTTCCAAAACATCTACACCCACGTCCAATACTACGGTGTTTATGGCGAACAATCCCCCAGGCAATTGACCGTCCAAATCCACCAACTTAGCAACGGTTTGTCTGGATACCTCCAAGGCCTTACCTACGTTGATGCCCACCGCGCCCATGCTATTCGCGAATACGTTCAACATGTTGAAGCCATCATCAGCAAACTCCAAGAAGTTGAAGTAAGTCAATAAATTTTTCAAAAATTTTTCATTTTCTAATTTAAATCTTCTTTAGGGTACCTACGGCAATGTCCAAATCGATGCTATCTTCCAACAAGTTTACGGCAAACTCCGTCGTGTCCTTGTACCTCTGATGCAATTGGTTCAAACTGAAAACATCGAAAACGTTGAAATTGTACGCATCCAACTCATCAAGGAACTCCAAATTGTCGCTGAAGCTTTCGAACAATTCGTCCAATATGCCCAAGCTGGAGAATACCGTAAGTTTAGCAGTTTTTGTTTTTAGTAGAACAACAAGTAACAAATCTTTATTTCAACAGAAACCTTCTTCTTCGAAATTCTTGGTGATTACCTCTATTCTCTTCAACAATTCAGAATCCAAATCCAAAGCGGATACCAAGGTTACTACGGTCTCTACCAAAGTGGATTCTACGGCAAGAACGGATTCCAAGGACTTTATGGCAAAACCGGATACCAAGGACCTTACAACTACGCTGGACTTTACAACAAAGCTGGATACCAAGGACAATACAACTACGCTGGACTTTACGGTAAATCTGGATACCAAGGACTTTACAAATATGGAGGACTTTACGACAAAACCGGATACGGATACTTCAACAAATACCATGGATACGCCAAATACGGCCAAGACCTTAAACAATTTGAAGTACAAATTCAAACCATTGTCCGCGATCTTTACCAATCCCTCCAAACCGTCTCTTACGATGATGTTACCGCCAGACAAGCTTTCATCCACTTGATCCGCGAATACGCTCAACAACTCGAATTCCTCGTCGAAAAGTTGCACCAATACGTAAGCCAAAACAATTTTTTAAAAAAGGAAAAGCATAGTTACATTGTATTTTTGCTCACAGGTCAACTACAACGCTGAAACCGATGTCTACATCTTCCAACAAGTTGCCCAAAACTTGAGACAATACGTTGTTGCTCTTGAACAATTCTACTCCGGCGAATACTCCGCCGTCGAATTGAGAAGTCAATTCTACTTGTACGTCCAAAAGATCGCCTCTGAATTCGAAAAATTGATATCTGGAATCGAACGTAAGTACTTTTTGCTAATAATAATAATACAAAGATGTGGTCTATTAATAAAATAAAACCTAAAAATACAATGCTTGCATTAGATAAATTCGAAGGCTTCTTGATCTTGCATGCTTTAGATCCCAATATACGTCAAAGAGTCGGTCAGCGATAACTCAACATAATCAGAATTTGTGCTAACTAAGAATTTATTATATTAGTAGTAGTTGTAACCTTAACACAAATGAAAGTTCAAAAACCTCTCGTAATTATCCATTTTTAATAAAGTTAAATAGAAAAACGGTACTGATACTATACTGTAGTAAAACGTTTCTACTTTGACCACATTTATTATTGCCAAGCTGAATTATTTCTTTAGGTAAATATTTTCTTTTTAAATTTACAGAAACCAACGGTACCTTCTACAACCTTGTCCATGATGTGCTCTACCAATACTTGTCTGTCACCTACGACTTGTACATGCACGTCCAACACATCACTGAAATCGCTCAATACGGATATGGACCCTATGCCCGTCAATACTACGGTGACAACTACTATGGTAAATACTACGGTCAATACAACGGTGCTAAATACGGCCAATACTATGGACTCCAAGGACAACACGTTTACGAAACTCCCAGGGAATTGGTAAACCAAATCCACTACGTCGCCAGCGACTTGTCTGCCACTTTCCAAAACGGTATGTTCTTCAACCAACAACACGCCCAAGTTCTCTCCGTACAAGCCCGTCATTTCGCCCAAATCATCAAGAACGTCATCGACCAATTGGAAGCTTACGAACACGTTGATGCCGTCATCGAACAAGTCATCTACAAGTTGCGCGAAGTACAAATGCACCTCCAACAACTTGCTTCTTACAACGTCTTCACCAACGTCCACCAATTTAGGGCTGAATTCGACAACTACGTCCAAATCGCCGTTGCTCAAATCGAAAAGTTGGTATTGATCGCCCAAGAAGAATCAACCGGTAACTTCTACTACGTCATCAAGAACGTACTCAACTTCTTCCTTTATGGTCTCCATGACATTCACTACCAAATCCAAGAAGTTGCCCAATACGGTCAACTCGCTCACTACGACCAAGGTTACGGATATGGTAAATATGGACAAAAATACGGATTCGCCAAATACGGACAACAATACGGAATGGACAAATACAACAAAGGATACGGATTCGCCAAATACGGTCAAGAATACAGCATGGACAAATACGCTCATGGACTTTTGGGTCTTGGCCAGTACGGCAAGGGTTACGGATATGGTTACCAAAACCAATATAGTTACCAACACGTACCTTCCACCTACACCCAATACAACCAATACGCCATCCGCGCTTATTAAGAGAATATGTACTGATCTTTGTTATCTGCATTTTTTGAAAATTTAAAATGTAATTGCTGTTGATATTTTATTTATTACTTAAAAATAAAGCATTTGTTATAAATAATACTACCTACTTGTTTTGCTACCTTTGTAGTCATGTTATACACCTTTTACTGCTGCATAAGATATAAAGTAAGAAATTACAAGTCAAAAAAGGTTAAGTGAAAAAATAAATCATTTTCTTGTAAAAAGCAACTTTTACTCAAAGATTGCTATTTGCAATAGGATGGCACCGCAAAAAAATAAGGTTAGTCGGCCAAAAAAGAGGGGGGGAGGTGTGCTGCATGTCAAAATAAACTCGCTCAAAAAAGTACATAAAATTCGTATTCTATACGCATGACGAATAGCAAATCTGCGCAAACCTGATCTCCGTATCAGCCCCCATTGCCCCCCCCCCAACATCGATTATTTGTTTTTTCAAACATATACGAATTTTGGCTTCAAAATTGTTATGAGCATGTTAAATAACAATGGGAACAACTTTCCATTATTTAAATATTTTATATGGTTTTACATTTGCTAAAACTTTTATAATTTCGAAAAATCTTCAAGGCAACAAGCAATTTGACATTTAAAAAATGTTCAGTATTTGCAATTTTATAATTTGTAAAACAAAATGTCAAAATTATGCTAAAATTTTAAAAAGCATCCGGTATATAAAATTTGCGATTATTTTTTGGAAATTTAAGAAATATTCCAAATTTTCATAAAGTAGGTAGTCAAAATATATTAAAAACTTTTAGAAATTTTCATCAAAGCGAAGCGGTTGCTTGACAGATTTTTTACCAATACAGTGTAAACAGCTTTTTCTAAAATCTTCTGTTTGAACAGCTACTTAGTACTTACTCTATTGGGCCAGCGGGTGGTCTAGTGGTTAGAGTCCCAACCTCTAGAACTAGACTCGCAACGGCAATAGGTTCGAATCCTCTGCCCATCGGAAATTTTTCTGAATAAGTTAAACCCGGCGTGTCCATGAACGGTGTGTGTGGTGTGTATGTTGAGTTGCATGTCTTTTCGGGGTGGGGCATGTTAGACCGGTGAATAGCGCTAAATACGCTGAGTGTTTGCTGGAACGCGCTCACAAATCGTGGGGCAGGCACCAGCGTGGGATCTTACATACAGGGTGTGGCAGCCCGCTGTAATTGGTCGATTGCAGGTTAAGTATTAGAGCTAGAAAAAACTTTCTTAAATAAAAGTTGTTCGGGGTCGTGTGCACTATCACATAAAAATATTTTCCATTGTACAGGGTGTTCCATATCAGAATGGGGTAGCAAGCTTTTATTTTTTTAAATTAAACACCCTGTATATTTTTGCAAATTATTATTCGCCTTTTATTTTTCTTTCCGACTGTTCTTTGTTTTTTTAATTCCGTTGCGGTGTTGCCAAGTTATTCAACTTTTTTTCTGTATATTTGACATTATTTTCCAGACCTTACAAGTAAAATCTGTACAAGCCGTAGTTTTACAGATTAAAACATTTTTTTCTGGGAAATATTAGTCAAGACCAAGTGTTATTTTTTAAATATATTAAAGTTGAGTTTGGTTATACAGGATGTTTGTTGCCGCGATCCAAAGTTTCCTAACTTTAATGTGTCATAACTTGATTTTTCAAATAAAACCTTATATAATTGTAACCTCTTTGCCTACAAATAGTTTCTGTCTCTTTCCAACACGTATGGTAGAGATCTTAACCGAAATGCGACTAAATTTATCCACTTTTTATTACTTACGTAGTTAGAATATTAAAGAAATTATATTTTAATTTTACAAGTTACTCACTTTTGACTTGCACTGTATACAAGTGTAGTAATTTGGAGTTAATTTTCTGCACAAAAATTGTAAGGAAATTTTCAATAATTACCGCAACACTCTGCGCGTATATGTACAAGGATTTGAAATAGTATTTTCATGTTGCATCAGAAAAGTTCAGGAAGTATTTTTCGCAAACCCATTTCCTTTCAGTTATAGCGTGCTTGTTGCTGCGTTTAAGTGTATTGTTTAAACTAAGTGGATTTAATTTAAATTTAAAACCAAAAATTGTTGGAACTTTTAACAAATATGGATTTGTTACAACAATGTTATTTAATGAATTACGTATTTTATAAAATAATGTAAGTTTCTTTTTTTGTTTTAATGTAAATTATTAAAAAAATTGTCCCAACTTTCTTTGACGGGAGCATAATTGCAACTAATTTGATGTTGTTTATTACATACAGAGCGTGACGTCATGGTCAAACTAAAACCTTGTGGTAAAAACCAAATTATAGCGCAGCAACCGAGAAAATTAAAAAAAAAACATTTTTGGTAGTTTTGCAATAATTAATTGTTCAAGATTTTTTATTATATTTCTTAATTTTTTAAAATTCATAAGGGGGTTCACAGAGGACTTTAAATTGAAGTTAATCTTCAAATCGAACAGCAGGCAAAATTCCAAAAAAAATATTTTAAACTGTGTAAATTTATTGCTATTTTTCAAAACCTTTAAAAGTTTATATAAAACGCGCTATAATATAAGGATAAAAATAAAATTGTAGCTTGTATTTAATTCTAATAGGGTCCAAATAAAAAAAAATGTTTGGTTTATTCACATTACAGAGTGGCTACCAAAACCCCGGCCACTTTTCTTGCGGCGGTCAAGAGATGGCGCTTCAGTAAAGAAAAATTAAATTAAATTACTGGCAACAACGCAGAATCCAAGACGCTTTGGTTGTTTTGATTTAATATGGGGCGTATTTAATAACTAAAACGTCTTGGATTCTGCGTTGTTGCCAGTATGTTTCTTTACTAAAGCGCCATCTCTTGACCGCCGCAAGAAAAGTGGCCGGGGTTTTCCTAGCCACTCTGTAGATGTAAAAAAATTTTAAAAAATTAAAAAAAGCCACTTTGGGCAAATCGGTATTATAAGAAAAATATTTAAAGTTTATCACCGCGCAGCTAAAAATAATTACACTTAAAAAGAACTTTCAATTGAAACATAATTATTAAAACAATTTTGCATGATATTCTCTTGTTATTATCATTTAATTACGCTTGATAACAGAAAAGCTTTTTTTTAACTACAATTCTAATGAAACTTTGATAAAAACTTCCATTGGTTATTTTTTATAAATATTTATAGCTCCTTGTTGATAGGGTCAATAATCAGAAATGACCTTTATGATGTTATTTCAAACTGTTAGATCCTGTTGAAACTGGTGCAAGTTTAGTATGGCAACGAAAAACATTTTGATAAAATGTTGCCGAGGTCGCTGAACTTCAGGCTATTTTAATCAAAAACAATTTTTAGATTTTTTTGAGTCTCTTTTTTTGCCTATATTCTCGTTTCAATACAATCAATTTGCTCAGAATACAATAAATAAATTTAAAAATTGTTTTTATTTTGTTAAAAACAACGAATCGAACTATTTGAGATAAAAACGAAAAAAAAAACTAAATTTTATATTTTAAACAAAACAAACATTTGTATTCATATGACAAATTGGCGACACGATTTGATTTTAAATTTGCTATACGTTTATTATAGGGAGGTATTGAGTTCTTGAAATTGTTTGAAGTTAAGATTTTGAAGCAAACACATGTTTTTAACTAAATTGTGTGTGCGGGTGGGTATGTTCATACCTTTTTTACTTTGGTTGGTTCCATTTTGACGGTCTTTGCAATATGGGGCATATCAGAAACTATCTATTAAAAAAAATTCGAAACCGAAAGCGAAAGTTTCAGCGCTTTTTTTCCGAACTTTCTAGTATACAGATGGCGTCCGCTACGATCTTTTGAACATTGTGGCTTTTAACGCCTTATTACTATAAAACGCGTAAGCAAATCGCTATAAAATTATAAACAAAAACAGAATCTTTCCGTGTACGAGAATTTTTATAACCATGAAAACTGTGAAGTAAAAGTTATTTCAAAGTTTTGGAAATTTAATTAAAAACAATATCGCTCAAGAACTAGCAGTTTTTACGCAATTTTCTTTTATATTTTGTAGGTTAATATAATTAAAAATAAGCTACAGATAGATTTGTGTCCCAGTCCGCGAATTGTCTTGTAACGCCTCCTATGAATTTTTAAATATTTTTGTTTTAACACCTATTTATTCAAAATCGAGTTATTGTGTCGGGATGAAATTTGATATTGTTAATGCCCTAGTAGTACACAAACTATGACTATTTATAATGCTGCTAAAACTATGACGTAAAAAAGTTTTAAAATTTATATATACAAAGAGTTCAAAATTCTTGTTTAAGGTATATTTATGGCATCCGTAAATACGACCATATTTCCCATAAATTAATAGAAAGTAATTGGCTCAATATGGAAAACAGGCGATTGTTACATACAGCCACATTATATCACAAAATTATTACCGCGAAAACACCACCATATCTGTATCATAAAATAAAATTCCGGACGGATATACATACTTTAAATCTGAGGCACAGAGGCTTAATTACACCGCCACAACACAAAACTGCATTATACGAGAGATCGTTTCAATATAATATCAGCAAAGTTTACAACAATTTACCACTATTTTTAAAAGATCTTCAGCCCAAATTATTTCGAAAACGGTATTTTAAAACTCTTTTAATCCGCTAAAACCTGCACTGTTACTACAGCTCCCTCGTCTTTACTTTTGTTATTTTTTTGGTTCTTTTCTATTTTTAATTTGTGGTCTGAATGTGACTGCTTGTAAGGTGTTATAATTTATGTAATCCTTATGCATATGTCTGTGCATGCTTGTATCTTAGTTTTAGGCATTTAATAAATATCTGTGTTGGATATTAGTCCAGGTCTAGTTGAAAAGCAGTCCAACTGAACTAGACCCTGAGATTTTGATGTATTTAAGTGTATGTACTTATAAGTGGTATACCTATGTATTTCTTATACATCAAAATAAATAAACTATTATTATTATTATCAGTGTACATTCTACGTCGTGTCAAAAGCGGCGCTATGGTCCTTTGAGAATTCGGCGAAACGTTTGAGGCTCTGTTAGGGAGAGACCTAGTAAGGCAGAGTATTATGTACAAGGAGGTCTTAGACTTACCTAACCTATCAAATTTTTACTATTCATTAGCAGTCCCAAAAAGTAGAAGTATCATTATAAGTAAAACTGAAATAAAAATTCAAATTGAGAGCATGATTCTCTACAACTAACGTGCAAATTCCATATGCAACCTTCACACCTTCACAACAAAAATAAGTAAATATTTTTAAAAGGTTTACATTTATTTAGGTATTAACATCGTATTTTTATTTTAATATTTAAGAATAAACTAAAACAAAATTATATAAATAATACCTGATTAACTATTAAAGTCGTTTGTTCTAATACTTTCTGCAGCACATCTCATTAAAAAATTCCATACAAACATGAATATGCAAATATATGCAACCCTCTATGTAAAAATATGCCCTAACAAATAGGCACATAAAGCAAAGCTTCAGCTAAAACAGATTTTTACCTAGTTCATTTGTTTATAGACCAATGAAAAACAAATATGCCTTAGTATATTTTTAGTTGCCCTATTTAGAATATTTGTCCTTTAATTTTCTTTTTAATCTTCTGTAACTACATCTACAGGGTCCTCCCTCCACCTAGAATTCCTCATGCCCATAACATTTTTATTTAAAGAGGTATTAGAAGGGTACAGCAGCAAATTGTAGGCAATTAAACCTCTTTCAAAATCGAAAAACAGTGGCGATCAAAATGTTGTTGTTACTGAACCCGTTTTGTTAGAATGTGGCGCTTAAAACTATATTATATATTAATATTGAAAAAACCACCCTATATAAAATACACAAAATTGGCATGCGATTAGATTTATTAAAGGTCTATGTTTCACGCTAGTTTTCGTTTGAAAACTTTCTTCAGGGGTGGCACAAAGCGGGGCACTGGTACGGTACTCTTTTCTAAATATAGCTTTCTTTCTTAACAGCTTTTACAGTTGTTTATTAGGAATCTCATACTTCATACAAAATAGGCAAAAAAAGATTATTGTTAAAACTTGTTCAATCCTAGGCTTTTCGAGATAATTCAATTTTTGTAAATAGTCCAGTTATTTTTTACTGTAGGAAATGTCTTATAACTTCTAAATACATTATTTTTGGACCAATGTTTATTGAGACTTTTTTTGTTTCATGGAGTACTACACGTTCCTGAAATTTGGTACAAATGTTTTTCAAAACCCTGTGTAAAAATACACATCAAATTGACGGTAATAAACTTCTCTATTTAATGATGTTAAGAAAATCTTTGTAAGTATACAGGGAAAGAATATTCTAACAAACATGTTCAGATGACTAACAATTTTGACTAATTGTTTTTCGATTATCAGTATTAACTACATGTGATAACCTGTTCGTGATAATACCACTTTAAATAAAAAAATTATGGTCCTGGGGAGTGTTAGGTGGCGGACCCTATTAAGCACTGAAAATTCATTCTCCAATATGAATTTTTATATGTTGCTTCCTCTTAGCACGTTGGTAAACATTGATGTGGTTTTTCTCCTGTATGTCTTTTCATATGCTTGTGTAAGTAAACCTTCTTAGTACATTTGTAATCACATACGTTGCAGTGATGTGGCTTTTCTCCGGTATGTGTTTTGATATGTAAGTTGAGGTTACTCTTTTGTATACATTTGTAATCACATATATTGCATTGATGTGGTTTTTCTCCTGTATGTGTTTTTATATGTTGTGTGAGCCTACCCTTATGTATACATTTGTAATCACATATACTGCATTGATATAGTTTTTCTCCTGTATGTGTTTTCACATGTTCTTGTAAACGATTCTTTTGTGTACATTTATAATCACATACACTGCATTTGAGAGGTTTTTCTCCTGTATGTCTTTTCATATGCTTGTGTAAGTAAACCTTCTTAGTACATTTGTAATCACATACGTTGCATTGATGTGGCTTTTCTCCGGTATGTGTTTTGATATGTAAGTTGAGGTTACTCTTTTGTATACATTTGTAATCACATATATTGCATTGATGTGGTTTTTCTCCTGTATGTGTTTTTATATGTTGTGTGAGCCTACCCTTATGTATACATTTGTAATCACATATACTGCATTGATATAGTTTTTCTCCTGTATGTGTTTTCACATGTTCTTGTAAACGATTCTTTTGTGTACATTTATAATCACATACACTGCATTTGAGAGGTTTTTCTCCTGTATGTCTTTTCATATGCTTGTGTAAGTAAACCTTCTTAGTACATTTGTAATCACATACGTTGCATTGATGTGGCTTTTCTCCGGTATGTGTTTTGATATGTAAGTTGAGGCTACTCTTTTGTATACATTTGTAATCACATATACTGCATTGATATAGTTTTTCTCCTGTATGTGTTTTCACATGTTCTTGTAAACGATTCTTTTGTGTACATTTATAATCACATACACTGCATTTGAGAGGTTTTTCTCCTGTATGTCTTTTCATATGCTTGTGTAAGTAAACCTTCTTAGTACATTTGTAATCACATACGTTGCATTGATGTGGCTTTTCTCCGGTATGTGTTTTGATATGTAAGTTGAGGCTACTCTTTTGTATACATTTGTAATCACATATATTGCATTGATGTGGTTTTTCTCCTGTATGTGTTTTTATATGTTGTGTGAGGCTACCCTTATGTATACATCTGTAATAACATATACTGCATTGATATAGTTTTTCTCCTGTATGTGTTTTCACATGTTCTTGTAAATGATTCTTTGCTGTACATTTATAATCACATACACTGCATTTGAGAGGTTTTTCTCCTGTATGTTTTTTCATATGTTGTTGTAAGTTATACTTAGTTATACATCGGTAGGTACATAAATGACATTGATATGGTTTTTCTCCGGTATGTGTTTTTATATGTTGTTGTAGTTTACTGTTATTTATACATTTATAATCACATACACTGCATTTGAAAGGTTTTTCTCCTGCATGTCTTTTCATATGTTGTTGTAAGTTACTCTTAGTTATACATCGGTAGGTACATAAATGGCATTGTAAAGGTTTTTCTCCTGCATGTGTTTTTATATGTCGTTGTAGTTGACTCCTATCTGTACATTTATATTCACATACACTGCATTTGACAGGTTTTTCTCCTGTATGTCTCATCATATGTCGTTTTAGGTTAGTAAGATCTATACACTTATAATCACATATATCGCATTTTAATGGTTTCTTTCCGGTATGGGTTTTGATATGTCGTTGAAAGCTACTGTTCCATTTACATTTATAACCACACAAATGGCATTGAAAAGGTGTTGTAATGTGTTGAACTTTAGTAGACGTTTTTGTTGCTTGATCCATAAGAGTCTCATCAATTTCACTTTTTATATGTAACTCCTCACCTACCAATTGCTCTAGCTTGAATTTATCATTATCACTCATGATATTACATTTCAGATCAGGAACTTCTCGTTTTATTTTGAGGTCCAACGATTCCATGCTGGTATCTTCTCGTTTCGCTGTAATTGTTAAACACTTACTTTGAGAAAATTAAATTAATGTAAATAAAAATAAATTGTACAATTACTCAAGCCGCTACTATGCTTTACTGATTTGAGGGCAAGCCCCACATCTGAGTAAAATTTTTGAGCTACAAAGACGTGCCTTACGCGGGTAAATATTCTGCTTTTTTTTGTTGAAATGTTTTTAATTATATGAGCCTAATTTGTAAAACAAGCTAATTTAACAACTTGACGTTCTCAAGTGGTCACTACACGATTTGCTTGTCCTGGACATGGAGCATTTCGATACCATTTTTAAACCGTTTCGTCTGTTTAAACCAACTCGAACAGGCTCTTCAATTACGTCCATGCGCTTTTAATATTCTTTCATAAAGTTTAGTACGGTTTACTCCTTCTACAGTTAAAGATAGTATAACAGAATGCATTTATTTGCTGGTGTATTTTTCTAGTGACGCTACAGCTCTCAACTGACGCAACTACTTGACGCAATTGTTTTATACAGTAAACAAAGGCATCGCGGCCTCTCTAAATAAGTAATTAAAGTAGTCTTTTCTATTATATTTGCAACAGAAAATCGATTTGTATTTCTTTCCTAGTCACAATCCGGATTTCATTTGAAACAGCCTCGTATTTATCATTAGTACACAACCTATGTCTACATAATTTTTGTCTTTCATTGCTTACCAATAATATAGTTCATAAAATGACCATCTAAATGCGACTCATCATGAGAAAATGCTTCTTTCTTGATTTCATTTATGTGCGAAATGGCAGTTGTAGGAATGACAAGAGGAGGTAACGAGATTTCACCCGTGCCTTCAGGGTTCATTTCTTCTTTCATCTTCAATTTAAACTCGCTCATTACAAGTATATATGTATGTATGTTATACTACCTAAAACATTTAAAATTTATGTTTATAGCATTCATATGGCAGCAGTATAAAAAGTGGCTTACTTTGAAAGTATAAATTCGCGATACTAGTGATCAAGAACTTTATGAAATGTACATACTTTTAAACTGAATATTTTTGATGGCAATGTGATGAGCAGTTAATATCTAATAAACGAAAGTTGTTGGACGTTGCACGAATACGAATATTTTATAGGTTAAGTATTACTTCATCTTATTTTTTTGTTGTTATTAGAACTACTTCCGGTACAGGATGAGTCAATATGTTGGGAACTACTTGTACAACTTTGTCAGTTGTGAGACTTCGACGTTAACAACACAAGCGGATATGAGAACAGGAAAACCTTGGCAATTGCCTAGGGACGCCAAACAAAATTGGGCGGTGAAATTCTCTAAATATATGAAATCATTATTTTTTGTGATTTAGTTTTATTTAATGTTAAGCAGGTGGTCTCAGGGCAGCTTCACACATTTTTGTACATTAATTTAAATAAACCATTACTTGAAAACGTACGTAGAGAGTTGTATCAAAGAGTTTGCTGTTTATTTGTGTGGATTGCGGTTGTCAATACAAAATTTAGTATTTTAAGTTGTCAAATGTTAGGAAGACTTCATACTTTTAATTAAGAAGAAAGCTTTAAAGTTGCAGTCAAAATTTTATTTACATTTCTATCCAATCAAAAATTAAAAGAAATGCGCGTATATGTACAAGGATTTGAAATAGTATTTTCATGTTGCATCAGAAAAGTTCAGGAAGTATTTTTCGCAAACCCATTTCCTTTCAGTTATAGCGTGCTTGTTGCTGCGTTTAAGTGTATTGTTTAAACTAAGTGGATTTAATTTAAATTTAAAACCAAAAATTGTTGGAACTTTTAACAAATATGGATTTGTTACAACAATGTTATTTAATGAATTACGTATTTTATAAAATAATGTAAGTTTCTTTTTTTGTTTTAATGTAAATTATTAAAAAAATTGTCCTAACTTTCTTTGACGGGAGCATAATTGCAACTAATTTGATGTTGTTTATTACATACAGAGCGTGACGTCATGGTCAAACTAAAACCTTGTGGTAAAAACCAAATTATAGCCCAGCAACCGAGAAAATAAAAAAAAAAAACATTTTTGGTAGTTTTGCAATAATTAATTGTTCAAGATTTTTTATTATATTTCTTAATTTTTTTAAATTCATAAGGGGGTTCACAGAGCACTTTAAATTGAAGTTAATCTTCAAATCGAACAGCAGGCAAAATTCCAAAACAAATATTTTAAACTGTGTAAATTTATTGCTATTTTTCAAAACCTTTAAAAGTTTATATAAAACGCGCTATAATATAAGGATAAAAATAAAATTGTAGCTTGTATTTAATTCTAATAGGGTCCAAATAAAAAAAAAATGTTTGGTTTATTCACATTACAGAGTGGCTACGAAAACCCCGGCCACTTTTCTTGCGGCGGTCAAGAGATGGCGCTTCAGTAAAGAAAAATTAAATTAAATTACTGGCAACAACGCAGAATCCAAGACTCTTTGGTTGTTTTGATTTAATATGGGGCGTATTTAATAACTAAAACGTCTTGGATTCTGCGTTGTTGCCAGTATTTTAATTTAATGTTTCTTTACTAAAGCGCCATCTCTTGACCGCCGCAAGAAAAGTGGCCGGGGTTTTCCTAGCCACTCTGTAGATGTAAAAAAATTTTTAAAAATTAAAAAAAGCCACTTTGGGCAAATCGGTATTATAAGAAAAATATTTAAAGTTTATCACCGCGCAGCTAAAAATAATTACACTTAAAAAGAACTTTCAATTGAAACATAATTATTAAAACAATTTTGCATGATATTCTCTTGTTATTATCATTTAATTACGCTTGATAACAGAAAAGCTTTTTTTTAACTACAATTCTAATGAAACTTTGATAAAAACTTCCATTGGTTATTTTTTATAAATATTTATAGCTCCTTGTTGATAGGGTCAATAATCAGAAATGACCTTTATGATGTTATTTCAAACTGTTAGATCCTGTTGAAACTGGTGCAAGTTTAGTATGGCAACGAAAAACATTTTGATAAAATGTTGCTGAGGTCGCTGAAAAACCACTTTCAGGCTATTTTAATCAAAAACACTTTTTAGATTTTTTTGAGTCTCTTTTTTTGCCTATATTCTCGTTTCAATACAATCAATTTGCTCAGAATACAATAAATAAATTTAAAAATTGTTTTTATTTTGTTAAAAACAACGAATCGAACTATTTGAGATAAAAACGAAAAAAAAACCTAAATTTTATATTTTAAACAAAACAAACATTTGTATTCATATGATAAATTGGCGACACGATTTGATTTTAAATTTGCTATACGTTTATTATAGGGAGGTATTGAGTTCTTGAAATTGTTTGAAGTTAAGATTTTGAAGCAAACACATGTTTTTAACTAAATTGTGTGTGCGGGTGGGTATGTTCATACCTTTTTTACTTTAGTTGGTTCCATTTTGACGGTCTTTGCAATATGGGGCATATCAGAAACTATCTAATAAAAAAAATCCGAAACCGAAAGCGAAAGTTTCAGCGCTTTTTTTCCAAACTTTCTAGTATACAGATGGCGTCCCCTACGATTTTTTGAACATTGTGGCTTTTAACGCTTTATTACTATAAAATGCGTAAGCAAATCGCTATAAAAATTTGTATTATAATTGCTCAACAAAAACAGAATCTTTCCGTGTACGAGAATTTTTATAACCATGAAAATTGTAAAGTAAAAGTTATTTCAAAGTTTTGGAAATTTAATTAACAACAATATCGCTCATAAACTAGCAGTTTTTACGCAATTTTTTTAATATTTTGTAGGTTAATATAATTAAAAATAAGCTACAGATAGATTCGTGTCCCAGCCCGCGAATTGCCTTGTAACGCCTCTTATGCATTTTTAAATATTTTTGTTTTAACACCTATTTACTCAAAGTTGAGTTATTGTTTCGGGATGAAATTTGATATTGTTAATGCCCTAGTAGTACACAAACTATGACTATTTATAATGCTGCTAAAACTATGACGTAAAAAAGTTTTAAAATGTTGACATTTTGAAATCAAAATTGGCAACACGATCGTAGTTCATGTCCCAGTCCGCTAATTCTTCTGTAGTAGAATAAAGTTCTAAACCTAATTTAATTATAAGAGTTAATTTTTGTTGCTTTAGCCTAAATTTTGACTTTTCGTTTATAGTTTGCTTTAATCCCAAAAAAAACATTTTGTAAAACTAAAAGAATCGTTTTTTCTCTCTTCGTTTTCGGCTTCTAAATACAATAAGACATGTCTATAGGGAGTTTAACCTAACCGAGCAGGTGACTTTAAGTATTGCGAACTGGACCAATAACATTGCGCTGAAGCAGCCGCCAGCCGTGGTTATCAGCGAGGTTATGGCTTAGCTCGTTGTGATAGCACGTCACAATATGACGTTTTCGTAGCACGATCGGTATCTGTACGACGTGTTGCATTTGCTCTTTGTGGAGTTATATCAATGTAGGTTGGTTTTGTACCACCTTTGCTGCGGGGCTACAACGTTGCGCATAAATACTTACACCTGAAAAATTTAATCAAATATCGCAGCTATGATTGCAAAAATTTCCAATTAAATTTTATTTTTAGGATGTTCGCTCAGAAGCCATGCTTACTTTATTTTTTAATACAATGCTTGTAAGACTATTATTTAATTACTTTTTGTGTATTTTTTCGATATACAAATATTGACAAATTACTTTTTGTATTCGTTCTTGCATAAATAAAGTAAACGAATGAGCAACTTTAAGAAAAGGGTTAATTAGAAAAAAATAAAACCATTTAACGTTTACAAGAACTTTTTCTACTCTAAATGTACAATTCGACTGCTAAGCAGTCTCTTAGTGACTCACGCTTTGAGCCAAAGTAAGACGAATACACTTTATTTAAAAATATTAGACAAAGCATTAAAGAAAACAAAGTTTCAATAATATTTTAGAATCAATAGTTCTGTATAACTCGAAACAAAAAACGTAACTCTATTAAAACAGATACATCAGCGCGGACCGAGACGTTTCGCCGTCGCCGTTTCGCCGTCGCCGTTTCGCCGTCGGCCGTTTCGCCGTCGGCCGCTTTCTTGTTTCGACCTCTTCCAGTTAATAATTTTATAGATTTCTTCACATATCAAAAACCAATTATAACATTAAGTGTTCTGTGCAAAACCATTAAACAATAGTCGTTAGTTTAAATATTTGGCCATTTCTGTAATATTGTAAATAATTGTTTACTCAATAAATGTATTTAGACACTTAATGTTAAATGTTTGATTTTATTATTTTTAGGGTAGGTTAACTTAGGTTAATAATGAAATTAATAAATATGTGTTTATATCTTTTAGCAAGAATAAATTTTTTGGGAAATTAATAATAAAAAACTTTCCCATTTGTTGCATAATTTTTGGGAAACATTGTATATTGGGTTGAAAGCAAAATATCCGACGGCGAAACGGCGACGACGAAACAATCGACGGCAAAACGGCGACGGCAGAACGGCCGACGGCGGAACGTCCGACGGCGAAACGGCGATGGCGAAACGTCCTAGACCGACATCAGCGCTGTCTTTGATCTATGCTTGTTTTTGCACTTTTACAGATTTTTTTGCCCTAAAAATGATTTCATGTAAAATAATATTATCATGCTGGAAAAATCATGTACGACACTATCATCAGATATAAAATTAATATCTAGAACTGCTTTAGAAAAAAAAAATTAGTAACTACTAAGTTGGATCTTTGTCTAAATGAGTACCATATAATTGTTAATTATCTATTGTAGGTAATAAATGTCAATTTACCTCTAATGATGATAGCGTTGCTGTTGAAAACCGTATCTGGTATTAAGTTACTTGTGTAGAAGAATGCTGTACTTTTCTAGATAATATAACTCACGTTATTGACAAATAGACGACGTATGTAAAATATTTATTCGATTTTGAGATATTTTATTGATTGCCTTCAACTACTCGGCAGCGAGAGTTTTAGCAATTTCGAGTGTTATTTTGTTATTCTATAACGATTTTCTTAATTTTTTAAAGTTTGTAACCGATCCTGTTGCGCTTTAGATCTTAAATGATCTCACAGATACAACGTAAAAGGCTTAAATCTGGAGAACGATGTGGCTGCGGAAGTACCCCATTTAATCTACCTGTTTCGTTATCGCGAGGAAATAAAGCTTTTAAATCTGGATAACGATGTGGCTACTCAATTGACTTTCTTCTAATCAAGCATGCGGAAGTATCCCATGCAAGTATTTTTGAATATTTAATTTTAATTGTGAAAGTGCTCCATTTTGTTAAAACCAGATACACCCATTTAGTCTACCTGTTTCGTTATCGTGAGGAAATAAAGCTTTAAATCTGGAGAACGATGTGGCTACTCAATTTATTTTCTTCTAATCCAAGCATGCGGAAGTACCCTATGCAAGTATTTTTGAATACTTAATTTTTATTGTAAAAGTGCTCCATTTTGTTAAAACCAGATAGACTCATTTGATCTACCTGGTACGTTATCGTGAGGAAATAAAGATTTACTTACTGGAATAATGTTGTTTTGCCTACATCCATATAGCGATTTCCTGTAAGGATGTTACGTAGAAAGTACGGATCAATGATACAACCATTTTATAATAACTTTCTCAAAATACTCCTATGTAACCCCTATTTGTATTGTATTTATGATAACGTTGGGGTAATTTTGTTACTAAGAGAGATGCACCTTAATAAAATTTATGGCAAACAAAAGTTGCTAATAATACTGGAATAAACAATCTGAAAACTGATTTACCATAGAAGCTGAAATAGGGTCTCTTTTGAATTTTTTTAAATATTGTTCGGAATTTGCTGTTAAATACTTCAAAATTAAAATTATATTTTAATGATACTTATTTAAAGCAGTTATCCTATGATATTTTATTGCTACATTCGGTTACGGCAAGAATAAAAAGAGTTTACAGTTATTTGCACAATACTTATCTAGTTATTTACCTAATGCATCACCATGGTGACTTCCAGAACAAAAACATAGAAGGTTAAACGTTTCTGGTACATGCAAATACCAAAATAACTAAAAATTTTGCTTTAAATTTCATAACTCTATGTTTGTCAAAATTTTTTATATTTATTAAGATTATCATTGCTGTTTAGTATTAAAAGGTAAAAAAAAACAACGTACTACTACAAATTCAACGAGTAACAAGATAAAGCTTACGATTAATCTATTATCATATTTTTAAGCTCATTACAAGCAAATACGTTAGCAAGGTTTGATAATCAAATCTTGGGGTCGAAAGGTTGGACTTGAATATGTATAAAAACACCTTCTGCCCTAACATCATCACTTTTCTGGTCCAGCTACCTAACGAGTCAAACATGGCCAAGTTCGCAGTTCTCATCCTCGCCGCTTTCGCTTTCCAAGTAAGTTTTTCCTTCTTAATATTTGTTTTTAATTTGCAAAAATTCAAAATAATGTACGATTTATAATTTTGACTTATACAATTTTTCTTCCACAGGCCGCCTCCGCAGGTGTGCTTATGCAACAACACTACCAAGAGAACACCTTGGGAGATTACGAATACGGACTCAAATTCCACGGATACCCAACTGGAAAATTCGATGCTCTCTTCGGACAACTCCAAACCGTATCCCAAGACTTGACCGTTTACTTCCAAAAGGCTCTTCCCAATGACCGTCTTGTCATCAAGACCCTCGTTTGGCAATGCCGCGAACTTGCCCAATACATCGACACCATCATCGAAAGGCTCCAAGCTGATGTAAGTTTTATTTCTGATTTTTCCCGTTAAGAAAGTTCCATTTTTGAAAAAAGGCGTAAGACTTTGAAATAGTATTTTTGCAAGCAAATTTATTACTTGAATTACGTTTGTTATATTTAGTTCTGTTTTATTACTAGAGAAAAATGTGAAAATAGTAGGACGGAAAAAAGCATTGTAGGGTGTTTGCCCAAGTTATTCCTCCCAATCTTTCAAAAAATTATTGATTCAAAATTTACCGTAGAAACTTAATTTTTGTACCATAGAAACTAGAATTTAATTTTGGAAGTTTGTAATATACATTTGCAGGAAAATAAAAAAAGGTAATTTTGCCTTTAATATTCTTTGCACATTTTTAAAAACCAAAGGAAGTTGTAAAACTAAAGCAAAGTTAACTTACGCAAGCAATATTATTATTATAAATTAGGTAGATGTAAATGAGGATTGAGACTGTTTTATGTATCAAAATTACAGGTTCTCTTTTAATTTATTTTTAATATTCACGAATAACTAAAAAGATCGGCATCTCTAAAAACATTACCAGTGAACTGCCTCCAGTACGTTCACCACGTATAGTTTTAAGAACAAGCAAGCGTTTGACGATGCTTTGTTATTGCAAATTGAATTTTTACACTATTTTGTAATATTTAGGCCCACAACTACAACGGACAAGTCAGCATCGTTCTTGAACAATTCATCAGCGAACTTCGTCACATCCAAATGCAATTCCAACAAATTGCTGGATACACCACCGATGTCTACGCTGCAAGCCAAATGAAAAACCAATTCTACATGACCGTTCAACGTACTGTTGTTCAACTCGAAAAATTGGTCCGTTTTGTTCAAACTGACTTCGAACGTAAGTTGCCTTTTAATAAGTTTCTTGCATGCAATCCACACACTATTTTTCAATATTTATCTTCAGAAACCAAAGGTGATCTCTACGTCATCGTCAAGAACGTAGTCTCTGACTTCTTGTACGCTTTCCAAAACATCTTCAGCCATGTTCAATATTATGGTGTTTATGGTGAACAATCGCCCAGGCAATTGACCATCCAAATCCAACAAGTTAGCAACCATTTGACTGGATACATCCAAGGCCTTACCTACCTTGACGCTCACCGCGCCCATGCTATCCGCGAATACGTTCAACATGTTGAAGCTATCATCAGCAGAATGCAAGAAGTAGAAGTAAGTTGATATACTTGTTTAAAGTTTTTCCTTTCTTAACTTTAAATTTGTTCAGGGCATGTACGGCAATGTTGAAATCGACGTTATCTACCAACAAGTTTACGGCAAACTCCGTCGTGTTCTTGTACCTTTGATGCAATTGGTTGATACCGAAAACATGGAAAACGTTGAAATTGTACGCATGCAACTCATCAAGGAACTCCAAATCGTCGCCGAAGCTTTCGAACAATTCGTCCAATACGCCCAAGCTGGTGAATACCGTAAGTTTCTCGTTTCATTCAGCAGCAGAATTATATTTAACAATTTTTTGTTTGCCAGAAACTTTCTTCTTTGAAATTCTTGGTGATTACCTCTACGCTCTCCAACAATTCAGAATCCAAATTCAAAGCGGATATCAAGGATACTACGGTCTCTACCAAAGCGGATTCTACGGCAAGAACGAATTCCAAGGCTTCTACGGCAAATCTGGATACCAAGGCCTTTACAACTACGCTGGACTTTACGGCAAGACCGGATACCAGGGACTTTATAAGCACGCTGGACTTTATGGCAAATCTGGATACCAAGGGTTCTACAAATATGGTGGACTTTACGACAAAACCGGATACGGATACTTCAACAAGTACCAAGGATACGCCAAATACGGCCAAGACCTTAAACAATTCGAAGTTCAAATCCAAACCATCATCCGCGATCTTTACCAATCCCTCCAAACCGTCTCTTACGATGATGTTACTGCTAGACAAGCTTTGATCCACTTGATCCGCGAATACGCTCAACAACTTGAATTCGTCGTCGAAAAATTGCACCAATACGTAAGTTAAAATATTTTTTTAAAAAGCTAAATTGGTGTTAACATAATATTTTTGATCACAGGTCAACTACAATGCTGAAACCGATGTCTACATCTTCCAACAAGTTGCCCAAAACTTGAAACAGTACGTTGTAGCTCTTGAACAATTCTACACCAGCGAATACTCCGCCGTCGAATTGAGAAGCCACTTCTACTTGTACGTTCAAAAAATCGCCTCTGAATTCGAAAGATTGATCTCTGGAATTGAACGTAAGTACTATTTTCTAACACTAACTCACAG
Source organism: Ctenicera cuprea (assembly GCA_958336395.1). NCBI lineage: Eukaryota > Metazoa > Arthropoda > Insecta > Coleoptera > Elateridae > Ctenicera > Ctenicera cuprea. The sequence goes on from OY284493.1 coordinate 3,218,568, forward strand.
AAGTGGTTTATCAATCAAAAGCAAATTAAAAAGTACAGTACATGCATTATATAAAATTAAAGGCTTTATGACTTCTCATGCTTTAGATTTCAATCAGAGTGTGTGCTAACTAAAATTTTATGTTATTCGTAGTAAGTGTAACCTTATCCTTATCCACTTTTGATAAAGTTAAGAAAAATTAAACCCTTTCTAAATAAAAGCTAGTAAAAAATCCTTCCTTCTGATCACATTTATAATTACCAGACTATGTTATTGTTTCCCGTAAATAATTTGTTTCATATATTTCAGAAACCAACGGTACCTTCTACAACCTTGTCCATGATGTCCTCTACCAATACTTGTCTGTCACCTACGACTTGTACATGCACGTCCAACACATCACTGAAATCGCTAAATATGGTTACGGACCCTATGCCCGTCAATACTACGGTGACAACTACTATGGTAAATACTACGGTCAATACAACGGTGCTAAATACGGCCAATACTATGGACTCCAAGGACAACACGTTTATGAAACTCCCAGGGAATTGGTAAACCAAATCCAACACGTCGCCACCGACTTGTCTGCCACTTTCCAAAACGGTATGTTCTTCAACCAACAACACGCTCAAGTTCTCTCCGTACAAGCCCGTCATTTCGCCCAAATCATCAACAACATCGTCGACCAATTGGAAGCTTACAAACACGTTGATGCCGTCATCGAACAAGTCATCTACAAGTTGCGCGAAGTACAAATGCACCTCCAACAACTTGCTTCTTACAACGTCTTCACCAACGTTCACGAATTGAGGGCTGAATTCGACAACTACGTCCAAATCGCCGTCGCTCAAATCGAAAAGTTGGTCTTGATCGCTCAAGAAGAATCAACCGGTAACTTCTACTACGTCATCAAGAGCGTACTCAACTTCTTCCTCTACGGTCTCCACGACATCCACTACCAATTCCAAGAAGTTGCTCAATACGGCAAGGCCTACGGATTCACCAAATACGGATTCGGCAAATACGGACAACAATATGGGTTCGACAAATACGCTCATGGTCTTTTGGGTGTTGGTCAATACGGCAAAGGATACGGATATGGTTTCCAAAGCCAATATGGTTACCAACACGTACCTTACGCTTATACCCAATACGCCATCCGCGCTTATTAAGAGAATATGTACTGAACTTTGTTATCTGTATTTCTTGAAATTGTAAAATGTCAATTGCTCTCTTATTGTTTATTTATTATGCAAAAATAAAGCATTTGTTACAAATAAAACTTTTTTTGTTTCACTACTTCTATAGGCATGCTATACACCCGTAGAAGTTTTATTGCTGGATCACATATAAAGTAACCAAGACCAGTCAAGTAGTGTTTGGTAAAATAAATAAGTCAACGGAAAGAGTGTGATTTTATATCCTTTTGGTATTGTTAGGGTTGTCTGGTAATATGTAACAACAAAGTTAAAAAAAACTTACATTGTCATACAGCAATTTTTCCGATCTGCATAATTTTGGATACAGTACTCAAATTTTCCTTGTATGAGAATAGCTAAATATTGTCTGCAGACACTACTTTAGAGCCAATGGAACGTTCCAGTAACCATAGGCATTCCCTAACAACGGACTTTCTAATGGTTGTTTCATTGAGCATAGTCTCTATCTACCGACAAAGCTGGAGAAATCTGCCTCTTTTCTGCAGCTCGGTTTCGGCATTTGAACGAATTAGTGTCAAATGCATTCTGGTTGTCTAAAAAGGCCCTTCGGCCAAAGTCTTTAAACCCTGCTGGTTAGCTTACGAACCGAACGCTTATATGATTTTTCTGTTTGGTAGGCATACTGGTGTCGAAGCAAGAAAAATCTGTCCAGTGCATCGTTCCTAATGTGCCCTTTAATCATTTTCAGCGTTTTTTAGAAAAACCGAGAGAATAGTTCTTTTGAACCCTGCATTAATATGCTATCCCATCTACAGTGCACATATGCGCTTTTTATTTCTTTAGCGCGGTAGCAGCCATTAGGCGCATTGTTTTACTTCTAGTCCCACAAACAATATTTCAAACATTTTAGCGATAACAATTATACAAAGACTCCAACTACAACAACGTGCACACGAAAGTCGAGATACAATTTTGATAGACTAGTGCGAAGCAATACCACATGGTCAGGTTAAGGGTGGTCTTGGCAGGGCAATACTGAAAGGCAGCTAAAGTGGGAAATAAAATCTGAAACACTATTTTATAAAATGTCATGCAACATTCTAAGATTGTAGATTGCCAACATGGTTATACAGAGTGGCTAGGAAAACCCCAACCACTTTTCTTGCGGCGGTCAAGAGATGGCGCTTTAGTAAAGAAAAATTAAATTAAAATACTGGCAACAACGCAGAATCCAAGACGTTTTAGTAGTTTTGATTTAATATGGGACGTATTTAATAACTAAAACGTCTTGGATTCTGCGTTGTTGCCAGTATTTTAATTTAATTTTTCTTTACTAAAGCGCCATCTCTTGACCGCCGCAAGAAAAGTGGCCGGGGTTTTCCTAGCCACTCTGTACATTCAATTACGTATGTGGTAAAATTTGAAACTCTTACTAAATCTAACCTTACTGCTACATTCGCAGGAAAAGTTGTTTTGACGACATATTTCCCAAAAACGTTCGAGATTTTCCACTGAGATTTATCAATAGATAAAAGATTTAAAAGTTTAATTAAAACAGAAAACCAAATAAATATCTTTCTATTGTAGATATTTTTAATTATCATCAATGTGAAGTTGTGGTAAACTTTTCTAATAAAATGGTAATCTATTGAAGCATGTATCGTTCAGCGTTTTTTTTTTTTATTTGCTCACTACAATAATATAGACGTGTTTATATTACGTCTACAATATCTTACGGTATTCAATAAATAAATACGGATTTTACTAGACGATAAACATAGTATCAATATGCAAGTGCAACAACAGTTTATCACCATAGTGATTAACAGAGCAAAAACGTAGAAAACGTTTCTGATATTATGCAAGATAATTAAAACTTATACTGGTAATTACTAATTAGCTAATTACAAATTTTATCATTATTTTTAATGCAGCAACATTACGATAATGCAATGCTGAAAGTGCAACCGAACGGGTCACAAGATCAAGGTCACGATTAATCTGTTATAATAAATAGAATTCATTAATCACACACCCAGAACAACAATTAACCGTTTTTAAAAACTTTGTCTGCTAGTTTAAAAAACTTGCTGGTAACTCTTCCAAGAAATTCCACGCTGCATGGAGTTTTCTTTGTTTAAATGTTCGTGATAGCTAAGGACAATGCATTTGTTAATTTCTACGGTCTATTTCGTTTTTTACGAGTTTTTGGAGCTGTTATTTGGTTGGGCTGCGGATCTCCTGTTTTTGGGCGGATGCCATAAGCTCCTTCCTGCCCCTCAGTGGGCTATGAACTACTTCCACTGAGCGCATCCTGCGCGTCCAGTGCATCCGAAGCTTGTTTCTTAATTCTTCTTCTTCTTTATTTACACGTGCAAGGGTAGTTGGCTTCTTAGACGGTTGACTAGGGGTTGACTAGGTTTGTCATGCCCGTTATCCAAATCTGGATACCCTTGCGGGATTATCATTATTTTTGATTCACAGGTTTAATGTGTTATCTACTTTATTCATATCGACTGTCGCAAGCCAGTGAGCTTTTTATTGTCCATTATTACTGACTTTTGAACCAAACTAATTAAATATCTATTTCGTTTTTTCCGGGTTTTTGGAGCTGCTGTTGGGTTGGGCTGCAGATCTGTTTTTGCGCGTGATGCCATAAACTCTTTCCTACCCCTCAGTGGGCTGTGAACTACTTCCACTGAGCGCATCCTGCTCGTCCAGTGCATCCGAGGCTTGTTCCTTAATTCTTCTTTTTCTTCATTTACACGTGCAAGGGTAGTTGGCTTCTTAGACGGTTGACTAGGGTTCGCGGGTTTGCTATACCCGTTATCGAAATCTGGATACCCTTGCGGACTTACCATTATTTTTGATTCACAAGTTTTACGTGGTATCTACTTTACTCATATCGACTGTCGCAAGCCAGTGAGCTTTTTATCGTCTATTATTACTGACTTTTGAACTGAACTAATTAAATATCTATTTCGTTTGTTCCGGGTTTTTGGAGCTGCTATTGGGTTGGGCTGCGGATCTCTTGTTTTTGGGCGGATGCCATAAGCTCCTTCCTATCCCTCAGTGGGCTGTGAACTACTTCCACTGAGCGCATCCTGCTCGTCCAGTGCATCCGAGGCTTGTTTCTTAATTCTTCTTCTTCTTAATTTACACGTGCAAGGGTAGTTGGCTTCTTAGACGGTTGACTAGGGTTCGCGGGTTTGTCATACCCGTTATCCAAATCTGGATACCCTTGCGAGCTTACCATTATTTTTGATTCGCAGGTTTTACGTGGCATCTAGTTTACTCATATCGACTGCCGCAAGCCAGTGAGCTTTTTATTGTCCATTATTACTGCCTTTTGAACTGAACTAATTAAATCTCTTCTTAGGTTTACGGAGGCAATTGTTGTACCAGGTTTTTGGGTATTTCTCTGGATACACTAAGAATGATTGTTATAAATAGAACTTTGGCTTAGTCCCACATGTCTTTTCTTCACTTTTTCTTCTAGTAGTAATTGTTTATTTTTTCTTGTTTTTCTTTTCAAAAAAATCAAGTATTATGTTCCGTATTATTATATTATTATTGTTATTACCATTTTAAGAGTTTCTAAGCTACCACTTGCTTTATTTTCCGACTCGGCTTGCAGCAACAGATTGGCGATGGTTTACGATGGTGTACTAGGTATTCCTCTGCAGATACTGCACGTGTTAATAACTACTGCTTTTTTAAATTGCTATGGTCAGTTTAGCTTCCAAAATTAGCGTGGCTAAGTTTGTGCTAGATATTTTAGCACTTCTCAGTAATCCCAATAATAATAATTGATACTATAGTGGCTTGTTTTCAAATCTTCCTGGAAGATTTGAAAACTACCAAATAGCTTAGGTGTTTGATCAGTGCGTGCTCCCCGTGCTTATATACGGAACAGAAACATGGCCACTGACGAAGAAAATAATGAACAAAATGCTGGTGACCCAACGAAGCATGGAAAGATCGATACTGGGAATTAAGCTACGAGACAAGAAAAGAAATACATGGATACGGGAAAGAACCAAGGTAAAAGATATAGGACAAGCCATAACAGAACAAAAATGGCGATGGGTAGGACACGTAGCGAGAATGAAAGAGGATAGATGGATAAGAAAACTAATACAATGGAGATCCTGGACTAGAAAAAGACTAAGAAGACGCTCACAACAGAGGTGGAAATATGACTGACAGACTGCCCAAAACAGGAAAGAATGGCAAAACGGAGGGGAGGCCTATGTCCAATGGTGGACGAATAGAAGCTGATTAAAGGAGACAAACGAAGATAGTGGCTTGATTCTGTTGCCACAATATTGCCTGAATTTCTTCACCGAGTGGTAAGTATTTGGTAAGCTGTATTATTATTATTATTATTTTTAGGTTCACTCAGCTATCGCTGCGACGTAATAATAGTAGTTAGTAATAACTATACATAGTTCAGAGAATATTTTTGCTAAAATATTAACACTTTCGCTGCTAGTGACGGGAATTCGCTTTTTCCAACGTCATAATATGAGCAGGGAGGTAAGGCAGTTTCAATCTTCTGTACGATTTCAGTACTGAAATTTAGTGTATATGAATTGAAATATGTGCAAAATTTAAATATAAGCAAAAATCTAATCAAAATCTATAAATTCAACACATGTATTTTAAATCCCAGAGCAACAACCTGCCTTTTAAGCAGAAGTTCCAGGTTTAAATCCTGGGTGGGACAAATTTAAAACTTTTTTTTGGTATTTAATTTTTGAACTGTTTTCATATTTTCATAACTGAAGTTTTAATTTTCAATTATAAAATAATTATCTTTTTAATTATTTTTTCATTATTTTTAAGTACTAAATTTATAATTTACTGTACAAATCGTATTCTTTTAACTATTTGATTGTAGAAGTGGTAAGAAAATTAAATAAATAAGAAAAATAGTTTGTCTTAACAAGGATTGGAACACGGGACTTCCGCTTAGAAGACAGCGTACGCAATCGCTTCTGTAGAAAATTATTAGAAAACGGTGTTGTTACTGTTGGATTAAAAGGGCATCTTAGTAAAGTGTTGTAATAACGTAGTTTAATTATCGTTTCTGAATTTAAGCTGAGGTTAATTTTGTGCCGCAAAGAAAGGATTGTGCCGGCAAACACATAATAAGAGTTGAATTTACTTATTACCGGCCAGCAATGTGCAGAGTGAGCATAAAGGGTCAAGAACCACGTGACCATGTAACATAGGCAACCCATTGTACAGAAGAGGCTACCCTGCCTCAGGAAACTAAATCTGACAGTTGTAGCAATTACCATTGGCGTAGCACGTACAAATTAGAGCACAGAAAACATATTTTTTTATAAAAAATGAATTTGGCACGTCACAAATTAAAAAAAAAACTCTGTAAAAACATTTAATAAAGCAAAAGTAAGTGATAGGTATTATTTATTGTAGAAATACATATTTGCTTTATAAATTACAATAGCTGCGAACGCCTATGAAACACAATGACATTGCAAAAGGAAATCAGCACGACAGGCAACATTAGAAAATAAAATTCACTACATTTAAATTAGTCAATGGTCACGTGGTTCTTAACCTCTTATGCTCGCACTGTAGGTAAGTTACTTTCGAAAAGCAGGGCCTAGGCCTAGGGCCACATAAAATGTAAATCCGGCGCTGCTATTAGTGATGAACTGGCAACACTTAAATTTAAAAAAAAAATTATAACAATTTTACTACATCAGAATAAAAAAGCTTTTAGATACAATACCTAATAAGACCAATAATCATTGTATAGTGTAAATAATAAAAAGCCCATTAGTATTTCATCAAAATTGTACAGCAGCTACATAACGTTTACATATAAATACATTTCTTTAACTAAAACCGAAACTATAACATAATCAATAATTTACTTATAAAATACACGATAACAAATTTTCTTTAGTTCCCACCTACAGTTATAGTGCTAAACTAAAAACAATAAGAATATTTTGCTTCTTTGAATAAATATATAAATTACGGAAATTTCAAGATGAAAACAATTGTTCTTTTTGCAATAACAATTTTATTAAATTATTGGGTGTATTCAATAAAAATCGAGAACGCCAATACAGCGTTAACGTTGTGTGTATCACAAATAAGACACAAATTGTTTTCAAGTGACGTCACAGTATATTTTATTTCTGAAAGTTTCGAACTTGATTCTGTTCTTCTTCAAATTCATAATCCACGTATTATTGTAGATATTAAAAAACCCATCAGATTATCATCAAATTTTCGTAACGCGTACGTAATTTACGCCTCTGGACATACTTCCTTGAACGTAACCCTAAACAAACTCAAAGAAAGTTCAATTTGGAACAGAAGTGAGTCCCCCAGAGGAAAATTTCTGGTTATCACTTCTTCAAGCAGCAATCTGAAGGGCGCATTTGAAGTGCTTTGGAGAAACGATATAATAAACGCCGTAGTAATAAGATATACTGAGAAATCACTTCCGGAACTATACACGTCTGATCCATTTGAAAAAAGGAACAAATGTGGAAACGAAGCCAATATTATTTTTGCCCAGCGTTGCGATATTAACGCTACGAGCGGATATAACGAAACTATTAAGAATCTCAATGGTTGTGTAATTAAAACGCTTCCTGGGATAATGACAACTACAATTAAAGTGGCAATGGGTGGTTTTCTTATACGCTGTGTATTGATTTTTGTTAGTAAAATTTTAAACGTAGATAGTTTGAGTGGTATTGTATTCGAAAACGAAAAGGATACCCACTACAACTACAGCGAAGGTATAATTTTTTCAGTTGCAGTTACAAGAGGAAAGGAATTACTGGCCGACTACGACTTGACAGAAATATTATACCATGATAAACTCGTCTGGGCTGTGCCTAAACCTATCAAAAGTTATGGTCTTGCCCTAATTGCTAATATTTACGAGCAAACCCTTTGGATAGCGCTAGGAATATCCCTATTTGTCGTGATTGGTTTCTGGTGGTTATTGGCAAAATTCGCTGACGATCGAGCAGAGTTTAAGCAGTTCTGGAGGAGTGTCATAGCTATTTTATCAATTTCATTGTATGGTTCCGATAACCTTGCCCCAAAAACAACCGCAATAAAATGCCTTGCTTTGTTTTATTGCGTTTATTTCTTACAAATAGACAACTCGTTTAATGCGAACTTGATCAGTGCCCTGACAAAACCCCTTTATGGTAAAGGCATTACCACAATGGAAGAGCTTGCAGAATCGGGTCTAGCGTTGGTAATACAAGGGCCCATGCGCCAATTGAATTTCAGCCATGCCTATGGTGAAAAATTGTACAACAAACTGCAGCAACAGATGATAATGCAACCCAAAATTAACCATTCCGATGCGTTAATGAAAACTGTGTTAAACCGCAACGTTAGCGTCCTAATGACCAAAGACGAAATCAAAATATTAGGGAACCATGGTGGGTCTGAAGTCGATCAATTAGACGCGAAGCTACTCGCTATGGAAGCAGCATGTTACATGAGGAAAGGCCACTATTTGATGCCTACTTTCAACAAGCTTGCGAAAATTGTGTTCGAACATGGGTTTAACCAGAAAATTATGCGCGAGGCTCAAAACCAAACCAACATTGAAAATGACAACTCAAATATCCCGCTAGGAATTGCTCATTTGAAATGTGATTTTATTTTTTGGGGAATTGGATTGTTTACTGCAGCTGTAGTGTTTATTGCAGAGTTATTAATTCCAATTCTCGTCTATTAAATATTGAACCTCTATTATAAGAATATTGTTTGTGTTTGAAGTATTTCATCACTGTATTGTAGTTTACGGTTTAGTGCTTTAAGCCTGTTTCATCACCCAAATAAAGACGGTAGAAAAACCTACAAATAGACTTAAAATATTTAAAGTATACGAAATATTCCCGAATTTAAATTAAAATTGATCTTTTTATCTTAAATAATTAGAAAGCTTAACAACTGTGACCACCACACCAAACCCTTCGTTTATATATATAGTGCATTATTATTATTATTATCATTTACATATAAGACCAAGCGACATGAGTCGATGCGCCGTTCCTAGCAATTTTATGACTATATGTAATTAAAATAAATAAATTATTGTTTAAGTAAAATAAAGTGTTTTATTTAATCTTTTAAGCATTCACGGTTTCTCAAACTGTCAAGATTACAATTTGCTTTCGGCTTAGACCGCGTCGTTATTTGAAGATTACACCCACCAGTTGTTTGCGGACCCTGCCTGCCTAAACAGGGCCGTGTCCTTAAACCTGGAGGCAGACAAGGATTCGATCTTAATATATTTTGTTTATCAGGACAAAAACACCTAATCGGTTTATATGCCTGTTACCTGTTTGGAGCCATTGCAAACTAACGTTTTGCAAGACATTGCAGCTTGCATCTTCAGAGTGATTAGAGCGCTGAATTCAAATCCGTGATGCAGAGGTATTTGAACCTCGTTGAGCCAGTCGGGCAGAACGGTCACCGTTGGGCGAAGACGGATCCAGTGGAGCGTAATCGTGAGATCGATGCTGCTTACGAGTCCTTGGAGAACAAACTACTAGAGTCTCAGCTTTACTGAGTCTAAAACATTCGCTCTATTTATGTTGGTGGATTGTTTCTCAATTTCAATTAGTTCACGTATGAAACGAGGAAAGTAATGAGGTACTTGTCAAAGTCCATCTTATGCCCAGTTAAACCAGTATGTTTAGCCACCGCAGATTTTGTGATGTGTTTGTGTTTGCAATCACCTCTGTGCTCTCGCAATCTTAACTCAATGAAACGACCAGTTTGTCCGATGTAGTTTGAACCAAAGACCAAGGAATGTTGTAAATTCCGGCTAATTTTAAGCGATCTTTTGTGGATCTGAAACCGATCATCGATCTCACGATCACGCTCCGTCTCCGCCTAACGATGACAGCCAACTAGAATTTTGCTGTTCTGACCGACTGGCTCAAAGGGGTTCAAATATTTCCGCATCCCAGAATTAAAGTTAAAAATGCAAGCTGCAATGTCTGGCAAAACATCTCAACGATAAGTGCTATATGAAAGAAATGCTACACATCTCTTTTGAACTGTCTCCCAAGTTTGTATAAACATTTAAATTATAAATAAATATCTCAACAACTTTAAATATAATTAAAATTGAGTGATATTATTCTGGATTTGTCTCATTAATTGCAATTTTTAGAGCTCGCGCTTAAGTGTTTTGTTACTAGTCGTCAGTATTGTTTTTAAGGAGCAGTAATGTTCTCTATAGCTTATTTCAAAAGAAAACTAACTCTTTGATTTGTAAATACAGGGCATTATTAAAATACGTGCAGATATTTTAACCTGTAATAGAATCACGAAACTGAACCATTTTGTTATTTATTATATTTTCAAAACTGCATATTTTGCAGCATTTACCATTCCCCTTCAATTTGACGAGCCGTACAGTAATGTAGATTGCGTTAAATGAGAAAGAACAAAACAAGCCCTGTTCAAAATAGGTGCGCTCGGAAAAGAACCTTAAATTCGTATTCTGCACATGTTGAATAGACGATCTGCGCAAGCCCCCTTTGTGTCCCCTTACTTAAGATATTTTAAAAATGGACAAATTTCGGTTTTTAAATCGGCATGGACATGATAAATAAAAATAGGAACAATTTTCCATTGAGAAAACATTACCTACGTAAAACCAAAAAATCTTTCTCTCTTCTTTTATGGCAAACCAAAATCATCTTTTTGCGATGTCATGCTATTGCAATTAGTCATCTTTGGGCCAAATTGCAAACTAGAATTCTTGTTATGTAAGCTTTTCTTATGAGGTTTCTGTATTACCAGGCTATAAACCACAAAATTAAGACTTGGCACAATTGAAATTATTATTAATGTGATATTGTTGCGTATTATTACACAATTTAAAAAAAAATAACAAAGAGATATCAAATAATAATATTCTCCTTTCTTTAGCTATTTCCCAACCAATTTTTTAACTTGTGATTTGTCACGTGAAATGTTGTGCAGTGTTTGGTGGTAAAACATTTTGAAGCACACAGAAGCAACAAATATACATAAACAAATAAACAGTATATTTTTTATAACAAATGCTTTATTCTCAATTAATAAAAAAAAACATAGAACAATTAAAATTTCAAAAAATACAGGTGACAAAATTCAGTTCATATTCTCTTAATAAGCGCGGATGGCGTCTTGGTTGTATTGGTTGTACATGGAAGGTACGTGTTGGTATCCATATTGGTGTTGGTAACCATATCCGTATCCCTTTCCGTATTGGTCAAGACCCAAAAGTCCATGAGCGTATTTGTCCATACCGTACTGTTGTCCGTACTTGGTGAATTTCCATTGTTGTCCGTCTTTGCCGAGTCCGTACTTGGTGAAGCTCCATTGTTGTCCGTCCTTGGTAAGTTCCCATTGTTGTCCATTCTTGCCGAATCCGTATTTGCTGAATCCGTATCCTTTGCCGTATTGAGTGAATTGACCATATTGGGCAACTTCTTGGATTTGCTGATGGATGTCGTGAAGACCGTAGAGGAAGAAGTTGAGTACACGCTTGATGACGTAGTAGTAGTTACCATGAGTTTCTTCTTGAGCGATCAAGACCAACTTTTCGATTTGGGCAACGGCGATTTGCATGCAGTTGTCGAATTCAGTTCTCAATTGGTGAACGTTGGAGAGAACGTTGTAAGAAGCAAGTTGTTGGAGGGACAATTGTACTTCGCGCAACTTGTAGATGACTTGTTGGATGACGGTATCTACGTGTTCGTAAGCTTCCAATTGGTCGACGACGTTCTTGATGATTTTGGCGAAGTGACGGGCTTGTGCGCAGAGGACTTGAGCGTGTTGTTGGTTGAAGAACATACCGTTTTGGAAAGTGGCAGATAAGTCGCGGGCGACGTATTCGATTTGGTTTACCAATTCCCTGGGGGTTTCATAGACTTGTTGTTCTTGTCCATAGTATTTGCCGTATTTACCACCGAAGTATTTACCGTAGTATTTACCACCATAGTAGTTGTTACCGTAGTATTGATGGGCATATTTTTCATAACCGTATTGGGCGATTTCAGTGATGTTTTGGATGTGCATGCACATGTGGTAGGTGGCGGTCATGTAATGGACAAGGACGTCTTGTACAAGGTTGTAGAAAGTTCCATTGGTTTCTAAAAATTAAAAAAAGGTGTTATATTGGCTCATTGTAAGAAGAAGTAATAATGTTGTAATAATATTTAACAGATGGATGTACTAGAACTATAGTTAGAGTATTTACTATCTCGTTCATTTTGTAACCATGATAAAAAAAACTAAACGCTATTTAGAAGTAATAAGTCTTAAACAGTTTTTAAAATACCTCCCTATTAAGATCATAGTTACTAAATGTGATTGTATGCGGTTATCACCAAATTTAGTTAAGAACATGCAGTGGAAATTTTAACCCTGCACGTTTAAAGAGCTTTCAAATTTTACAATTTGTACAACTTTGTATTTGACAACTACCACACACTTACGTTCAATTCCAGACATCAATTTTGCGAATTCGTTGGCGATTTGTTGGACGTACATACAGAATTTAGTTCTCATTTCGATAGCGGAGTATTCGCTGTTGCAGCATTGTTGGAGAGCGAGAACGTATTGCCTCAAGTTTTGGGCAACTTGTTGGAACATGTAGACATCGGTTTCAGCGTTGTAGCTGACCTGTGAGCAAAAATACATATTTAAAAAATATTTCCCGTTTTAAAAAATAGTTCTTGACTTACGTATTGGTGCAGCCTTTCTACGACCATCTCGAGTTGTTGAGCGTATTCACGGATCAAATGCATCAAAGTTTGTCTGACAGTAACATCATCGAAGGAGACGGTTTGGAAGGCTTGGTAAAGATCGCGGATGATTACTTGGATTTGAACTTCGAATTGTTTAAGGTCTTGGCCGTATTTGGCGAATCCTTGGTATTTTCCGTGGAATCCGTATCCGGTTTTGCCGTAAAGTCCACCATATTTGTAAAGGCTTTGGTATCCAGATTTGCCGTAGAAGCCTTGGAATTCGTTTTTGCCATAAAGTCCACCTTGGTAGAGACCGTAGTAGCTTTGGTATCCGCTTTGCATTTGCATTCTGAAGTGTTGGATGGCGTAGAGGTAATCACCAAGAATTTCGAAGAAGAAAGTTTCTGTCGGGATAAATGTTGGTTAATTTTTGCTTCATTTAGAAACAATTGAGAACTTACGGTATTGTCCAGCATGGGCATATTGTACGAATTGTTCGAAAGCTTCAGCAACCATTAAGAGTTCTTCCATAAGTTGGGTGCGGATAACTTCAATGTTTTCCATGGATTCGGTATCGATCATTTGCATCATTTGCATGAAAGGTACAAGAACACGACGGAGTTTGCTGTAAACTTGTTGGCAGACAGTGTCGATTTCAACATTGCCGTAGGTACCCTGATGAAAAAGAAAGTTAGCAAATAAAGATTTTTTGGGAAAATTCGTTAACTTACTTCTACTTCTTGCATTCTGGTCATGATGGCTTCAACATGTTGAACGTATTCGCGGACAGCATATTTGCGTTGGGCATCAAAGTGGGTAAGACCTTGGAGGTATGCAATGAAACCGTTGGTAGCTTCTTGGATTTGGAGGACCAATTGCCTGGGGGATTGTTCACCATAAGCACCGTAGTATTGGACGTGGGTGTAGACGTTTTGGAAAGCGTACAAGAAGTCAGTGATCATGTGCTTGACCATGACGTAGAGATCACCCTCGGTTTCTGTGGGAAATAATTAAAAACTGGTATTTAGTTTTACAAAAAGCGTGCGAATTTAGTTTTGTTTGACAAACTTTAGACTTACGTTGGAAGTCGATTTGAACCAAGCGAACCAACTTTTCGAGTTGGGCAACGGTACGTTGGACGGTCATGTAGAATTGGTTCTTCATTTGGCTTACAGCGTAGACATCGGTGGTGTATTCAGCAATTTGGTGGTATTGGAATTTGATGTCACGAAGTTCGCTGATGACTTCTTCAAGAACAACGCATACTTGTCCGTTGCATTTGTAGGTCTATAAATTGAAAAATATTACATCAATTAAGTTTTTCAGAAACAAAATTTATAAAACTGTTTGATTGTAGTTCAAAAATAAGTTGAGAAGAAAAATTGATAAATGGAAAAAACTTGAATTGCATTCTTGAACTTAACGAACATAAATAATGTAAATTTTCTTCATTGTCTTGTAGCAGTACAGTGCGAAATTACACTGATTAACTCGGTAAGAAAAATTAAGACAATAAAAATTGGTATTTGGTTAAAATTTACCAGAAGCTATTTTGATGGTATAGAAAAGTAAACCATTGCAAACTATGCAACCCTTGCTTACTAAATTTACCGTTCCTAATTTAAACACCATTTTTCTTCTAACGTAAGCCTTTCAGGAAACGTTTCTGCAAAGAAACGCACCAAAAATTATCTTACCTCAGCTTGGAGTCGTTCGATGATGGTATCGATGTATTGAGCGAGTTCGCGGCATTGCCAAGTGAGGGTCTTGATGACAAGACGGTCATTGGGAAGAGCCTTTTGGAAGTAAACGGTCAAGTCTTGGAATACGGTTTGGAGTTGTCCGAAGAGAGCATCGAATTTTCCAGTTGGATATCCGTGGAGTTGGAGTCCGTATTTATAATCTCCCAAGTTGTTTTCTTGGTAGCGTTCTTGCATAAGCACACCTGCGGAGGCGGCCTATAACAAGAAAAAAATGTATAAGTCAAAAACTCAAAATCAAAAATCATTGCATTTTTGCAAAGTTATAAAAAGTGAAAAACTTACTTGGAAAGCCAAAGCGGCGAGAATAACAACTGCGAACTTGGTCATGTTTGACTCTATGTAGCTGGACCACTGAAGTGATGATGTTAGGACAGCAGGTGGTTTTATACTTACTCAACTCCAACCTTTCGACCTCAAAATCTTATTATCATGCTTATGTATTTCTTGCAGTGACAGAAAAAATTACAATCATAATAGAATAATAATCGCGGCCTTGATCTTGTTACTCGTTGAATTTTAATTTTACACTGTTTTAATCTCACGATAATAAAATTAGTAACTATAAGAATAATTGATAAAGTTAAAGGTTTATAAACATTTTTTTATTTATTTTATATTTATATCAGAAGCGCCTAACTTTCTACGTTTTTGCTCTGTTAATCACTAGGGTGATAATATTAAAACAGTTAACGCAATTATGCAATTAAGTGGTGTTGCAAAATGTTTTTCTTTAAATAGGATTTGTGTTATTTTCGGAAAATTAATATACAGGATGTATCAAACTGCGTGTTAACTATGGGGATCTCGCTTATTTGAAGAGATACGACGATGGTTAAATTAGAGAAAAGTTGTGGAATTTTATGCCCATCTGAAAAGAAACTAGAGAAACTAGAGCTATCTTGCTTAGTTTCTGAATAAACTATAAACAACTGAAATTTTAAATTTTTCCTTTTGGCTATAACTCATTCGGAATTTATATTACAATTCTAGTTAACGCATTATTAAAACACTTTTTCATGCTGAATCTAATGTTTTGATTAGGTTTGGTATAACTGTTACCATTGCTCATTTTTAACTGTCTACTGTTTTTTTTTTCTAATAGTTGGCATTTTAAATTGTTTCATATTTGAATAGAGTTTTTGATTCTGATTTCAACGATGTGTCACACTTTGCATTTTGTTTAAGTTACGAGCATTTTATTACAAAAAATAAAAATTTCATAAGAGTGCCATGGAAAGCCCACGTCATTTAATTTATTTTGAATAAAATTTAGTAGGCCATGAACTGATAGAAGTAAAACAAAACACTACTTTTATTTACTTTGGCCTTTATTAGATACATTAGGTACGCGAAAAATTCATGAAATATTGTTTTGAGCGTAGGCAGCAGGTTAAGTTATTTTTTACAAAAACAAATGAATGACACAGTTACTAACACACAGATTAAAGAGTTCATTTTAGACGAGCTTCTGAGCATGTTTTTCAAATGTTTAGAATATTTATTTAATAATTGTTTGTATTAGTGCGGTTCTAGTGTTATCTGTTGCATTTATGTAACCTTATAATAAAATTTGTTATGTCAGTTGCAAACATAGAAACTGCAAGTAGAATTTTCAGTAAATTGTGTATGTTAGAAAATTTGTCATCCATTTGTTTTTATACAAAACTAGTGTTACTCCAGCACACAATGCACTGACAGACAGCGTTGACAGAACCGGCGAAATGTCAAGTCACGTGATGCATTAGTTCCAATAATGACACGCGACGTTATTGTAGATGGCGCCCCAAGTGACGCGCGTCTAGCCGACCTTCATATATATTATAAATTAAAATTATTATTATTAAAAAATCGACGTAGAATAAAAATATAAAAATGTTTCATGGTCCATCTGTGGATAGAGACCTTTCATTTAAAAGAAATGGTCCAAATTGGTGAAGCGGTAGCCGCTGGAGGAACCGGAGAAAAAACCCCTTTGTGCTTTTATATATGTATGAATAACATAACCTGCTGCCTACGCTCAAAACAAAGTTTGCTGAAATGTTCGCGTACCTAATGTATCTAAAGGTAAAAGTAAATAAAAGTAGTTGTTTTTACTTCCATCAGTTCATGACCTACTTGAATTTTTTCAAAATAAATTTAATAACGTGGTCTTTCCATGGCACTCTTATGAAATTTCCATTTTCTGTAATAAAATGCTGAAAACTTAAACAAAATGCAAAGTGCAACAAATCGTTGAAATCAGAATTAAAAACTCTATTTAACCCTTCACAACACGCACCATATTTAGTAACACGAGCGCACGCACCGGTCTGAGAGACCAATTTGTTTAAAAAAATGACGTATATGACTTTATTACCAAGAGGGTGCAGAAAACTATTAAAAGGTTTATAATGGAGTACTACTCCAATGTACAACGCAAAAAAATTGAAAACTAACTTTTATTTGAATATTTTATATTTATTATCAATTCAATAACACAAAACATTAAAAGAGAGAAAATAAAAAGAAATAAACATATTAATGTAAAAAAAACTTAATAGTAGTAATGTAGTAAAGGTAATGTTATCAAGAGAACACAAAATGTTAACAATAATGCCTCTATAAACCCAAAAAAAAAATATTCAAGAACTATCAACTACCTATTGTTGTCCCACGAGGCTGCAGTCCTGGCAAGTTGGACGAATGTGTTCTAAACACAAGTATTTCTTACAAACGCAACAGAAGTACTTTGTTTTTCTATTTTTCTTGAATGAATGAATAGTAATGCACTCAAATTGCTGATATAGTGGCTATTTCTTACCTTTTGTAGAAAAATTTCGGATACGAAAAGAGCAACACGAGCACACGCACCGGTGATACAGACCGTAAAGTTATGCAAAAATTTAACGCTTACTTAATTCAATTAGCGCTCTTGCACAACTGAAGACGATCATGCCACCGAAAGGTACTGTGAGGTACAGCAGCACTACCCACAGGAATACTGTAATATTAAAAAAATTTATAGTTGATGGTCTCTGAGACCGGGTGCGTGTTCTGGAAGGTTAAATATGAAAAAATTTAAAATGCCGACCATAAGAAAAAAAAGTTGACAGTCGAAAATGAGCAATGGTAACAGTTATGCCAAATCTGATTAAAAATTTTAATTCAGCATAACAAAGTGTCTTAATAATGTTTTAACTAGAAATATGTAACATAAATGATAAATGCGTTATAGCCGAAAACAAAAAAATCCATTTAAGTTTTTTTCAGTTCTTTGAGAAACTAAGCAAGATAGCTTTTTTTCTTTTCAGATTATTAATGGGCATAAAATTCCACAACTTTTCTCTAATTCAACCATCGTCGTATCTCTTCAAATAAGCGAGATTCCCATAGTTAACGCGCAATTTGAAACATCCCGTTTAGATTGTTGCTGTGAGTAAATGTACAAAATATCAGATAATAAATGCTTCAATAAATTACTTCTTTATTGCTACAATTTAAAAAAAAATTAGGATTAATTAAGTTTGTAAATAATTGTGCAATGATATGCGTGTGCATGGACTTACTAGAAACCAATTCCCTAAATGCCCTCAATTCACGCAATCCTAAATTATGTTTTCTATGAGACTCTTTATTAACTTTCTTGTCGTTATATAGCTTGTATGATAAGTTATTAATAAATAAATAAGAAATAGAATAAACACAAAAAATATCAACGTTACATAAAAAGGGTTTTATTTAATAAATCAATTTTTGAATGAAGTTTTCGAAAAATCAAGTAAATTCTGCTAACTACTATCGTTCTTTAAAAAGAGAACACTTATCTTAACGTCTCCTTATTGGGATATCTTTCACTCGAGCAAACGATGAATGTCCAACTTCTACTTCACTAGTTTGCTGGTTCCTCAAGTAACCACAAACACTCGCCTTTGGTTTGAATCTTGCTTTGGTGTGTTTTTTATTATTTTAGACTTGGTTTTACCTCCATCACAACTGGAAAAACTTTCTGGATTGTTTTTTCCTTGTTATTCTTCTGGAACTTTTCACAATTCGTAGATAATTAGTTGTATTTTCTTCCTTTATATTCACAATCACTTTTACGTTACTTTTAAACTCGTTTTTCCTCTTTTCATCCAGAGGATATAAATTTTTCTGTCTTTGTTTACAAAGACGAGTCGTAACTAACCAAAACAAATTCTCCATTTTTTTCTTCCTTCTTTGATTCCCATTTTTTTAACAAACAAATAAATCTCATGACCATGAGTATTCTTTTATACGTTTGTGACATTGACACTGACATCCAAACTGACATTAATCGACGCACAAATCAAGTAACTCTAAAACTTCTTATAAATTAAACCTTTTAAACAATTCTGAACTAAATTATAATTAAAACTAACATAAATAAAAATCGTATCAATCTGATTGTGTTTTTCATTTCTTTCAATAAAAACAAACCTCACAAATATGAAAATATAAATTATTGGAATTTATAACAAGAAATTATAGCAAAAATACGCAACCCTGAGTTTAAAAGTTAGAATATCAAAATCTTACAGTCTTCATAAATCTCCAAATGTAAATTGAACTGTAGCAAGCATCCCAAAAATTGCCTTCCAGGAACTACAATACCCCAGTCAAAACATACACCTCCAAATATCATAGCAATATAAATACGTTTCCGTTTTTGTGTTAATTAAACTTCGTATATACGTCATTTATCACAATATTAATAAAACAGCAAATGGTCTATCAATAAATTTGGTTTGAAAATCTTAAGATTTTTCACCAATTTTTTGTGCCAAAGTGGCGTAAATTTTGATTTAATGAATGCGTTTTATTCTAACGTAAACGCAATTAATGTAGGCCATTTGGTGCCCAAAAATTGTGTAAATTTGAAAGTTGATAAAGACATCGCCAAAATACATATTAAATATTCCTAAGTTCCCAACCCGCTATGAATCACCTGTGATTGGGTAATCTGGCAACTGCTTCTGATGCTTCTTTTTCGTGCTTCCTCCCCCCTGCATTATATAAGTTGATAACGAAACCAGGCCGATTTTTTCAACAATTTTCACGATGTTAAAATAAAACTTTCAATTATTTAGCCACTTTCAGTTACACCCATTTTTTTTTTAATAACAGTTCATATTTGTTACGAACTTATGATATATTCTGCTAGAGCAGTAAATTTTCTATTCAGTAATGTAGGGCAGACCGGAATTAGTTGGCGCACTTTTTATATTTGTTTTTATAAAAAATTTTGGATTTTTACTTCAATGCCTTCTACCGGTTACTTGTTTAATTTTTTAAGTAACTTCCAGTTTAACCGGAAGTGGCTGAAATGCAAATAATATGTTATGAAATACGCACCATCGAATAATTAAACACCCCCCGAGTTTTCTAACATTATCGTGAAATTTGTAGAAAAAATTGAGGGTATACTTGGTTTTATTATCACCCGGTATAATAGAGTTAAACAGGTAAAACCATCATCGGCAGAAGTTGCGATATTAGTTAATTACACGTGCCTGTTACCGAGTTGTCCCGCAAAAAAAGCATTTTTTTTTATTTAGGGCTTTCTTGCTCCGAAAAACAGGGATGACGCCAGACTAAGGAACCCTAGGAATTTTTACTATGTTGCTGGGGGAGATGAATGAATACTATCTTTAGAATTAACTTTAGAATGTAAGAGTGTATCAAATAATCAGCAGGAAAATAAGCTTTTAAATAAAATTCGAAACCGAAAGTGGAAGTTAGACCTGTTTTTTGGTAGCGTATTTTATGGGAAAAAGAATTGTTTTTAATCTAAAAACGGAACCACATAGAAGATTTTAAAGCAAAGCGAATGCTTTTTACCCGAACTATCTAGCTTCAAAATCGCGGTTGCTACAATTTTTTAAAGATTTTTAATTTAATGCCTTATTGCTCAAAAACGAGTTGGTAGATCAGGTTAAAATTTGATGTTGTAATAGCTCTAGGAGTATGCAACAATATTACTAGTACAACAATTTTTAAACGCATGAAAATTGTGATGTATGAATTATTTAAAAGTTTTGGGAATTTTTAAAAAAGTATGTTCAGAAATTGTTCCTACACAATTTTTAAAGTTACAACTTGGTTTGTGTTCCAGCCCGCTAAATTCTGTGTGACGCTTTCTATGAGTTTTTTAAATTTTACTGCTTTGCTTTTTTATTTAATAAACGGGGGACGACAAAATATTTCTGATTGTGCTAAATTGCTCAAGAGTAATGGTAGAATAAGAATCATAACTAATTTTTTAGGTGCAGCATTATTTACTGAAGTTAAATTTTTTCAATTTTTGCCTGTTAAATTTTGCTGTGTCGTTTCTCGTTTTGTATATATTAAAAAAAATCTATCGTTTACTTAATACAAAATTTGGTATTAAATCCAGTGGCATAATGCGGGTCAGGGGGGCAACTATAGATGTAAACCGGGCAACTATAATAGCTTGACTAAATCATTCGTCTGTTGTAGAGGTAAACATTGTAACCGCATAAAAGCTGTTGAGTGGTGATGCGTTTCCTTCTAGTTCTTGTGGAATTTTGTAACATCTACTGCTAGAAAATTTTGTGTATGGTTCCACTCTTAATATGTTATATGTGTGATAATAGTTATTTAAGTAACAAGGAATGTGAAGACGTAATAACATTCGAGGTAGGTAAATATGAGTCGAGGCGAAGCCGAGGCTTGTGGCCTGCCGAGAATGTTAATAGTCGATACATTCCGTGTTACTTATTAAATTTTTCAAGCTACCGGTAGAAATTTAATCATATTTTTAATAGTTATTTAAGTATCAAGGAATGTAAAGACGTAATAACATCCGAGGTAGGCGAATACGAGCTGAGGCGGAGCCGAAGCTTGTCGCCTGCCGAGGATGTTATTAGTCGATACATTCCGTGTTACTTATTAAATTTTTCACGCTACCGGAAATGTAAGTAGGCCTACAGGTAGAAATTTAATCATATTTTTAAAAGTTCGTTTTGACAGCTGTCATCGGAATTATTTTTTAAAAGCCCCATTATTCTAAGTTGTCTGTGCTTGTTACCATATCAACGAACAGTTAAAATCAACATTATTTTCCTAGGAACGTAAGTGACACTATTAAGTTCCGTCGTCAAGGGTAACTAGTACACGAATGTTATCAGCCACTTACGATCCCTGTAGCTATGGATGTAAGGCCTACTTACACTGCCGGTAGCGTGAAAAAGTTCGTTTTCACTGCTGTCATCGGAATTATTTTTTAAAAGCCCCATTATTCTAAGTTGCCTGTGCTTGTTACCATATCAACTAACAGTTAAAATCAACACTTTAGTAAATTTAAATTTGAATTGGTTAGGTAATATTTAAACATTATCACCATAGTGATTAACAGAGCAAAAACATAATATAAAGTTCAACGTTTCTGATATATCTAATACAAAACAAAAAAAAAGTTGCAAAGTTGCAAAACCATAACGTCATCAATGATGTTTATGACTACTATTTTTATCGTTGATATTTAATTCAGCAAAGTTAAGACAATGCAAAACTGGACGTAAACCCGAACAAGTAACAAGATTAAAACCACGATTATTTTATAATGATATTATTTTAGTTCGTTACCATCAAACACATTAACATTGTTTGATAATGGAATCTCGAGGTCGAAAGGTTGCACTTGAAAGCGTATAAAACCACCTGGTGCCTTAACATCTTCACTTTACTAGTCCAGCTACCTAGCGAGTCAAACATGGTCAAGTTCGCAGTTCTCATCCTGGCCGCTTTGGCTTTCCAAGTAAGTTTTCCTTTCTGCTAATACTTACAAGCAAAAGTATGGTATTTGTGTATTGACTAATTAAATTGTTTTTGCACAGGCCGCTTCCGCACGCGTGCTTATGCAACAACGCTACCAAGAGAACACCTTGGGAGATTATGAATACGGACTCGAACTCCACGGATACCCAACTGGTAAATTCGATGCTCTCTTCGGACAACTCCAAACCGTATCCCAAGACTTGACCGTATACTTCCAAAAGGCTCTTCCCAATGACCGTCTAGTCATCAAGACCCTCGTTTGGCAAAGCCGCGAACTCGCCCAGTACATCGATACCATCATCGAACGACTCCAGGCTGAGGTAAGATTTTTGTTGTTCTTTCCAGCACAGAAACGTTTCCTAAAAGTCACAAAATAGAAGAAAAGCTTGTACAGTTTGTAATATGTTATACTCTCTTATATACAAAAATTAATAATAATAGGTTCTTGTAAAAATCATATACCAGTTTTTAATGACCTAATTTTTCCACCAAGTTCAATGAAGCACAAAAACATTTTGAGTGTTGCCGCTTTCTTTGGTTTTTTAATATCCTACATGACAATAAAAGAAATTGTACATTTTTGAAATTATTTATGTGTTTGTTCAAAAATTCAATTTAATGATTCGCTTTCTGCTTAACACTTCTTCCTTCTTAACTTATTTTCTGACGTCTACAAGACTTCGTTGTTGCCCACTAGATTTTACTAATATTTTACAATTTTTAGACCTACAAATGCAACAGACAAGTTTGCGTTGTTCTCGAAGAAGTCATCAGCGAACTCCGTGACATCAAATTCCAATACCACCAAATGGCTGGTTATACCACCGATGTCTACGCTGTCAGCCAAATGAAGAACCAATTCTACATGACCGCCCAACGCACCGTTGCCCAACTCGAGAAGTTGGTTCGCTTGGTTCAAATCGACTTCCAACGTAAGTTACTTTTTTAAAGTTTTTCAAACAAAACTAATTCGTACGCTTTTTGTAAAACTAAATAATAAAGTTTAATTATTTTCCACAGAAACCGAAGGTGATCTCTACGTCATCGTCAAGCACATGGTCACTGATTTCTTGTACGCTTTCCAAAACATCTACACCCACGTCCAATACTACGGTGCTTATGGTGAACAATCCCCCAAACAATTGGTCCTCCAAATCCAAGAAGTTACCAACGGTTTGACTGGATACCTCCAAGGCCTTACCCATTTTGATGCCCAACGCAGATATGCTGTCCGCGAATACGTTCAACACGTTGAAGCCATCATGACCAGAATGCAAGAAGTAGAAGTAAGTTAACGATTTTTACCCAACATTCTTTATTTGCTAACTTTCTTCTTCTTCAGGGTATCTACGGTAATGTTGAAATTGAAGCTGTATGCCAAAAAGTTTACAGCAAACTCCGTCGTGTTCTTGTACCTTTTATGCAAATGATGCAAATGATTGATGCCGAATCCATGGAAAACGTTGAAATGATCCGCAGCCAACTTATGAAGGAACTCCTAATTGTTGCTGAAGCTTTCGAACAATTCGTACAATATGCCCATGCTGGACAATACCGTGAGTTTCGCGTTTCTTTTCTTAGGGTAACACCAATTAACCAAAATTTACTTTAACAGAAGCTTTCTTCTTCGAAATTCTTGGTGATTACCTCTACGCCATCCAACACTTCAGAATGCAAATGCAAAGCGGATACCAAAGCTACTACGGTCTCTACCAAGGTGCACTTTACGGCAAGAACGAATTCCAAGGCTTCTACGGCAAATCTGGATACCAAGGTCTTTACAAATACGGTGGACTTAACGGCAAAACCGGATACGGATTCCACGGAAAATACCAAGGTTTCGCCAAATACGGTCAAGATCTTAAACAATTCGAAATCCAAATCCAAACTATTATCCGCGATCTTTACCAAGCCCTTCAAACCGTCTCCTTCGATGATGTTACTGTCAGACAAACTTTGATGCATTTGATCCGCGAATACTCTCAACAACTCGAGATGATCGTAGAAAGGTTGCACCAATACGTAAGTCAAGTTTTCCTAAATTGGGAAGAAGTTTTGTGACGGTATTATTTTCTGCACAGGTCAATTACAACGCTGAAATCGATGTCTACAGGTTCCAACAAGTTGCTCAAAACTTGAGGCAATACGTTCTTGCTCTCCAACAATGCTGCAGCAACGAATACACCGCCGTCGAATTGAGAACCCAATTCTACTTGTACGTCCAAAAGATCGCCGCTGAATTCGAAAAAATGATGTCTGGAATTGAACGTAAGTCTTTTATCATACTTTAACTATGTGTGTAGTTATGTAACGTCAAAAAAAATTGTATGTTGCCATTTGATAAACCCAAATGATCCTTGAACTTGCATGCTTTAGATTCCAGTACAGGTCAGAGAGTAACTCAGTAATAACCGAATATAATCAGAATTAAAATCGATTGACATTTTACCAATTTTTAATAGTTGGTATCTAAATCTAAAATGTAGTTTCAAAACATGTTTCCAAAGTCTGACTTAAAGATTGAAAACCTTAAGCTCCGCTTTTTCCTGTTATACACCGTCTAATTTCAATATTAATTTTTTTAATTTTCAGAAACCATCGGTACTTTCTACGACCTTGTACAAAATGTCCTCGTTCATTACATGACCGCCACCCACGACTTGTGCAGGCACATGGAAAACATCAATGTATTTGCTCAACGTGGATATGGACTTGAAGCTCGTCAATACTACGGTGAACACTACTTTGGTGGTAAATACTACGGTAAATACTATGGACAAGAACAAAAAGTCTATGAAACCCCCAGGGAATTGGTAAACCAAATCCAATACGTTGCCAGCGACTTGTCTGCCACTTTCCAAAACGGTATGTTCTTCAACCAACAACACGCTCAAGTTCTCTCCGTACAAGCCCGTCATTTTGCCCAAATCATCAAGAACGTCGTCGACCAATTGGAAGCTTACAAACACGTTGATGTCGTCATCGAACAAGTCATCTACAAGTTGCGCGAAGTACAAATGCACCTCCAACAACTTGCTTCTTACAACGTCTTCACTAACGTTCACCAATTGAGAACCGAATTCGACAACTGCTTCCAAATTGCTGTTGCCCAAATCGAAAAGTTGGTATTGATCGCCCAAGAAGAATCGTCCGGTAACTTCTACCACGTCATCAAGAGTGTGCTCACCTTTTTCCTTTATGGTCTCCACGACATCCACCACCAAATCCAAGAAGTTGCCCAATACGACCAAGGATTCGCCAAATACGGTCAAAAATACGGAATGGACAAATACGCTCATGGACTTTTGGGTCTTGGTCAATACGGAAAAGGATACGGATACGGTTTCCAAAACCAATATGGATACCAATACGTACCAACCTACAACCAATACGCCGCCATCCGCGCTTATTAAGAGAATATAAACTGAACCTTGTCTGTATTTTTTAAA
Organism: Ctenicera cuprea; assembly: GCA_958336395.1. Taxonomy (NCBI): domain Eukaryota; kingdom Metazoa; phylum Arthropoda; class Insecta; order Coleoptera; family Elateridae; genus Ctenicera; species Ctenicera cuprea. The sequence goes on from OY284493.1 coordinate 3,244,487, forward strand.
ATTTTAAAATGTAATTGTCCTACTTTTATTGTTTATTAATTCAGAATAAAGCATTTATGAGAAATATTACAGTTTATTTTACTGACTTCTATTTTTCTTAATTTTATAGGTCTACAATCTACTACTACATAATATAAATAAAATAGCCAATCAGGAAATCACAAATACAAAAAAGGGTTATCGCAAAATAAATACATGAACAAAAATATGTGATTTTATAATCTCATTGTATTTTTTATGCTGATTAAATTAAGGCAACAATACGCTAGCTAGCTTTGGCACTATTCTTCCAAATGTGCACTGATTCAATTTCGAACGCGTGACTCACTGTAATTTTTAAATTTTGTGTCGAAGCCTTACAAAATTAACTTACAAAACATTAAACTTGACAAAATTTATTAATAGCAACGACAGTGTAGGAAAGATAAAGTTTTTGTGGAACGTATTCGCGCAAGCAAGGCAATTACACCATGTGTAGTACTCGTTAAAAATTTTTTTCCTGAAAAGTCCCTCCCTAGACGGGTGCAAGCCCCGGGAGGGAGAAAGGGGAGAACCCTGAAAGTTGCGACTTTTCGCTTTAGGGCGATTACGATAAAATAACGGGTGTCAAGGTTTTTATTTTGAATTATTTACTTTCTGCATATTTCTTGTTATAAAATGTTTACGTAAGAACAAAAAACCTTTATTGTGAAATATTATTTTCGCAATGGTCGTCAACAATTAGAAAACGGAAATTGGAATTATTCCATCAATGCGTGTAAACAAGAATTTCGACAAAGATATCCAAAGACATAAGTTATACAATCCATAGCCGCCCAGGATTGAAAGACTTTCTGGACACCCGTTATTTAAACCTGTTTTTGAGTAATAAGGCGCTAAACTCAAAATTTTTTAAAACTTGTAGCGGCCGCTGTTGTGAAGCTCGAAAGTTCGGAAAAAGGCGTTGGATTTGTTTTTCTATTAGAATCTGTTTATGAAATTTATAAAATTTGGTTTAGAGAAAAATGCTACCAAACACATGGCTAACTTCCGCTTCCGGTTTCGCAGTTTTTTAAAAGCTTATTTTGTCTGTGTTATGGTGCACCACACACATATCCACCTACCCACAAACAGAGTGGTCGAGTGGTTAGGGCACTTGACTGCTACGCGGAAGGTCTTGGGTTCGAATCCCAGACTGGATGCCTAGCGGGCGCCCTATCCAGTCGCTTTTTAACATTTGGGAACCAAACCCCTCGAGGGGTGAGAGAAGTAAGGCAGCCGTCAAAGGCGTGGTGCTTACCAAACCACCCCCTGCTTCATACAAGAGTGCGAGACGGCTGGGTATGGGAAGCGATAATCCGGTGGCCCTGACGCACCGCATTGCAGGCCAAACTCCTCATTGGAGTGTAGTGCCACCGACTTTACTTTACTTTACAGACAGACAAATTAAAAAAAAAACGGTTGGATTTGTCCCAAAAGTTTCTAAAATTTGGATTCGGAAAATTATGTTACCAAAAAAATGTGTCTACATTCCGCTTCCGGTTTCGGGTTTTTTGTTTTGTCGGTAAAACTATGATATAACGCCACATTTAAAAGCTCATTAAAATCGGTCCACCCGTTCGGGAATTATGATGCACCACACACATACCCACCCACCCACCCCGTACCCACCCACAAACAGACATTTAAAAAAAATACTTTTTGGGTTCTTTAAGTCTAAAACATGTATTCAAAATCTCGATTACAAAAATTTTTGTGAAATTAATACTTCCCTATATCGAAAGTATAGGAAAGTGAAAAAAAAGCAATTGTTTTATTCATAGACACTAATAAATTTTGTCAAATATAATAACTCCTAAGTTAATTTTCAAAACTTTTTGACACAAAATTCAAAAACTTGTCAAGAAATGGAGAAAAAAACACAAGACATAATTTACAGGCAGCGCTAAACTGTAGCCTGTTATTATCGAAAAAGCTTTAATTTAAGTTATTTTTCAAAATTCTAGTTAAAAGTAAATTAACATCAGTAAAACCCCTCTTCACTTGAGAAAAAATTGGAAACTTTGATAACCTGTAAAGATATGTAAGCTATTTTCTACTTTATAGCCCTTAAACAAGACACCAAAAAAGTTTTATGCCAGTAGGCGATGCAATTTTTTTGCCTACACATACGGAAGCCAATAACTGTTAAGGTCACATGGTCCTCTAACAAACACAAACATATACATATTACACATACAGCCAGAGTCACCCGTTCCGAAATCGAATTATAAACGCTTGAAAAAAAAACACAAAAGCCAGCGGCCTTAACCAATGCTCTATCTACTAGACTGTCTTTAATAGTATTTAAATGCAACTCTAAAAATTTGCACACGTGTTGTCATCAATAACTAGATATGCGATACGACGTTTAAGCCTGTGAAAAATGCCATTTTTAAATGCAATAACCAAACATGTTTGTTGTAGTGTAAACACGTTAAAGCATATTTGAACGGCGAGCCCTTCTTAGTACGCAACGTCTTGGCACTGCTTTGTATTCTACGTAATCAAAAAAGAAGCTGCAACATTAACACTTGGTATTAGTTGCAGTGCCTTGCAATTATGGCATTGCAGTGTTGTATATTTAAAAAAAATAAAAGTTATTTATGTATTAAGGGCGTAAAGAGGCTTTTATGGCGTAAGACGTAATTTTGAGCCCGAGGCGGCAGCCGAGGTCTAAGAATACGTCGAAGGCCATAAAAGCAAGTTACGCGCGTGGTACATACACAACTTTATGCACGGATGAAGATTTTTTTAATTTAAAAATATTTCTAAAATAAATTGAATTTTCCGCCCACATCTAGCGTTGCTTTTATTAAATTTGGGGTTTGAAGCGTAACTATGGTAGCGGGTAAACAACGGTAGCTATATTGCCTAAAATCTCAGCCCATGGGCAATAAAGAGGTCCATGGGCTATAAAAAGACGTTTATGGCAAAGAACTTCGTGTATAATTGTCAATTTATGATACATCCCTGCATAAAATGTATAATAACAGGTTTTTTGTTCATGTATTTATTTTACGGTAGCCTTTTTCGATTTGTGATTTCCTGATTGGCTACTTTATGTGTTTTGTAGTAGTAGATATATAACATGTCAAAAACGATGAGGTCAATAAGGTAACTCTAATCTTTATCATAAATGCTTTATTCGAAATTAAAAAGAAAAATAATCGTAGGACAATAACATTTCACAATTTCAAAAAATTCAGAAAAGGTTCAGTTTATATTCTTTTAATAAGCGCGAATGGCGGCGTATTGGTTAAAGGTTGGTACGTGTTGGTATCCATATTGGTTTTGGAAACCGTATTCGTATCCTTTTACGTATTGACCAAGACCCAAAAGTCCATGAGCGTATTTGTCCATTCCGTATTTTTGACCGTATTTGGCGAATCCTTGGTCGTATTGGGCGAGTTGGCCGTATGGGGCAACTTCTTGGGTTTGGTGGTGAATGTCGTGGAGACCATAAAGGAAGAAGTTGAGCACGCTCTTGATGACGTAGTAGAAGTTACCGGACGATTCTTCTTGGGCGATCAATACCAACTTTTCCATTTGGGCAACAGCGATTTGCATGCAGTTGTCGAATTCAGTTCTCAATTGGTGAACGTTAGTGAAGACGTTGTAAGAAGCAAGTTGTTGGAGGTGCATTTGTACTTCGCGCAACTTGTAGATGACTTGTTCGATGACGGCATCAACGTGTTCGTAAGCTTCCAATTGGTCGATGACGTTCTTGATAATTTGGGCGAAATGACGGGCTTGTGCGGAGAGAACTTGAGCGTGTTGTTGGTTGAAGAACATGCCGTTTTGGAAAGTGGCAGACAAGTCGCTGGCAACGTATTGGATTTGGTTTACCAATTCCCTGGGGGTTTCATAGACTTTTTGTTCTTGTCCATAGTATTTACCGTAGTATTTACCACCAAAGTAGTGTTCACCGTAGTATTGACGAGCTTCAAGTCCATATCCACGTTGAGCAAATACATTGATGTTTTCCATGTGCCTGCACAAGTCGTGGGTGGCGGTCATGTAATGAACGAGGACATTTTGTACAAGGTCGTAGAAAGTACCGTTGGTTTCTGAAAATTTAAAAAATGACATTGTAAAGTGGTTAACATTGCACAAAGAAAAGAAGCCCTACTTAAATTGTTCTGAGGTAATATTACTGTAAAATAGGTCTTAAGGCTACCTGTGGGTATAGGTTACAAGCATTAAGAATTGGTCAAGTGTAAATCGACAAAAATTCTGATTAGGTATATTCAGTTATTACAGAGTTACTCTGTGACCTATAATACTGAAATATAAATCATGAAAGTTCAAGGATATTTTAAGTTTATCAGACGCAAACGCCATAAAACAAGTTTTTTTTAAAGTGACATAACTACAAAGTTTACATATGGTATAAGACTTACGTTCCATTCCAGACATTAATTTTTCGAATTCAGCGGCGATCTTTTGGACGTACAAGTAGAATTGTGTTCTCAATTCGACGGCGGAGTATTCGTTGCTGCAGCATTGTTGGAGAGCAAAAACGTATTGCCTTAAGTTTTGGGCAACTTGTTGGAACCTGTAGACATCGATTTCAGCGTTGTAGTTGACCTGTGAATCGAATAAAACCCGTTACAAAATTTCTTCCCAGTTTAGGACAACTTGACTTACGTATTGGTGCAACCTTTCTACGATCATCTCGAGTTGTTGAGAGTATTCACGGATCAAATGCATCAAAGTTTGTCTGACAGTAACATCATCGAAGAAGACGGTTTGAAGGGCTTGGTAAAGATCGCGGATGATAACTTGGATTTGGACTTCGAATTGTTTAAGATCTTGACCGTATTTGGCGAATCCTTGGTATTTTCCGTGGAATCCGTATCCGGTTTTGCCGTAAAGTCCACCATATTTGTAAAGACCTTGGTATCCAGATTTGCCGTAGAAGCCTTGGAATTCGTTCTTGCCATAAAGTCCACCTTGGTAGAGACCGTAGTAGCTTTGGTATCCGCTTTGCATTTGCATTTTGAAGTGTTGGATGGTGTAGAGGTAATCACCAAGAATTTCGAAGATGAAAGTTTCTGTTTAAACAAATTTTAGTTAATTTTTTTTGCACTGAGGAAAAAACGTGAAACTCACGGTATTGTCCAGCATGGGCATATTGTACGAATTGTTCCAAAGCTTCAGCAACAATTTGGAGTTCCTTCATAAGTTGGCTGCGGATAACTTCTACGTTTTCCATTGATTCGGCATCGATCATTTGCATCATTTGCATGAAAGGTACAAGAACACGACGGAGTTTGCTGTAAACTTGTTGGCATACAGCTTCAATTTCAACATTACCGTAGATACCCTGAAGAGAATGAAAGTTAGTAAACTAAGAATTTTGGGGAAGAAATCGTTAACTTACTTCTACTTCTTGCATTCTGGTCATGATGGCTTCAACATGTTGGACGTATTCGCGGACAGCATATCTGCGTTGGCCATCAAAATGGGTAAGGCCTTGGAGGTATCCAGTCAAACCGTTGGTAACTTCTTGGATTTGGAGGACCAATTGCCTGGGGGATTGTTCACCATAAGCACCGTAGTATTGGACGTGGGTGTAGATGTTTTGGAAAGCGTACAAGAAGTCAGTGACCATGTGTTTGACGATGACGTAGAGATCACCTTCGGTTTCTGAAAAAAAAATACATATTAGTTTTAGAGTTTGTAGATAAGCTTCGGGTTTGGGAAAATTGTAATAAAACTTGACTTACGTTGGAAGTTGATTTGAACCAAGCGAACTAATTTTTCGAGTTGAGCAATGGTACGTTGGACGGTCATGTAGAGTTGGTTCTTCATTTGGCTGACAGCATAGACATCGGTGGTGTAACCAGCCATTTGACGGTATTAAATTTGGATGTCACGGAATTCGCTGATGACTTCTTCAAGAACAACGCATTCTTGTCCGTTGCACTTGTAGGACTAAAAATTAAAAATTGTTGTAAAAAGAGGAAACAGCTTCCAAGGTTTGATTGTTTGTTAATGGAAAACTATGCAACTGGTGATTATTGAGGAGAAACATAGAAAACTAATTTTACCTCAGCTTGGAGCCTTTCGATGATGGTGTCGATGTATTGGGCAAGTTCGCGGCATTGCCAAACGAGGGTCTTGATGACAAGACGGTCACTGGGAAGAGCCTTTTGGAAGTAAACGGTCAAGTCTTGGGATACGGTTTGGAGTTGTCCGAAGAGAGCATCGAATTTTCCAGTTGGGTATCCGTGGAATTTGAGTCCGTATTCGTAATCTCCCAAGGTGTTCTCTTGGTAGCGTTGTTGCATAAGCACGCGTGCAGAGGCGGCCTGTGTAAAATATTGTATTAGTTAATATACAAGTACCCGACACAATTTTCTTTATTTTTTTGCAGAACTGAAGGTAAGTATTAGGAAAAGAAACGTACTTGGAATGCGAAAGCGGCGAGGATGAGAACTGCGAACTTGGCCATGTTTGACTCGTTAGGTAGCTGGACCAGAAAAGTACTGATGTTAGGGGACCAGGTGGTTTTATACGCTTTCAAGTCTAACCTCTGAACCTCAAAATTTCATTATCAAAGCCTGTTTAAGTGTTTATGTATTTAATTGTTATGACCTAAAAAAATATCATAATAGACCAATCACGGCCTTGATCTTGTTACTTGTTCGGTTTTACGCTTATTTTTGCATTGTTTTAACCTCGCTAAATTAAATAACAACGATAAAATTAGTAGTTATAAAAATCATTGATGACGTTGGTTATAGTTTTGCAACTTTGTACTTTTTCTTTGATTTTGTATCATATTTATCAGAAACGTTGAACTTTATGTTTTTGATCTGGTTATCGCTATGGTGATAGTATGTGAATGTTACCTTACAAGTAATGGAGGAGGCGGATATTTTTATTCAAATTTCAGAAATTTTTGCTTAACAAAAAACGAATTTTTGGAAAATTCTAAATTTTTTTGTAAAACAATTTTCCACGCGATTTTTTGCACGAATCGAATGTTCGCATCTACTATAAAGCAATTAAAATACTAAAACTAAATGACAAACCATAGAAAAATTGGTGTTAAACTCCGATTCTGAAAATTTAGATATTATTGCTTCACACATTATTATTTTTAGTGCCGAAGAAGAAGACATTTCAATTTTGAAGCTTACCAGAATATTTAAATAAAATTTATTTTCCAAAATTGATTTTTGAGAATTTACAAAAAGTTTTCTTGGTATAAACAAACAGCAGAGACTGAAAAATGTGATTCAAATATTGAGTGAGAAAGGAAATGAAAAATTAACATCTAAGCATTGTTTGCAGACGGTTTTTCTTACTGGAACACTTTTAACTCATTGGTAGATTTCGAAGTTAATCAATCAGTACGAAATTTAAAAAGTTTGGCTTTTGATGAAAAAAATGTTAAAAATTGTTTGTTCTGAAAAATGACTAGTCCTACAAAAATTTATATTACAGACTCAAATTTGTAAAAAAATATATTATTAGAAAATTAATAAATTAAAATCACCCAGCCCCACAGTTTGAGACGCCTCTGGTTTAAATAATTTTGTTTGGATGTTGTTAGAATGTAGCACTTATTAGTAGTAAACCGTATGGCAAATGTAATTACTTTACATTTAAGACTGTCTAAGATATTAAATAAAATTTAAGTTTTATTCACCCCCTTCGGGGGGCCGTAGCTCTTTTCAAAAAAAAAATTAGAACACATGTTTTTGGGGATATTATTTTAAATGACCTCGAGCTCTCGAAGTTTGCCAGTGTAGTTTATATACACCGTGTATATGTCGTATTGCTAAGGTTTCATCTTTGCTATTTTCTAAAAGTTCATTTTGTCAACACATTTTGATAAAACTTTTCTATTCTAAAGCTTATTCGAGTGCCTTTATCCGTTACGTAGATATACGTATCCACTCACACACCCACCCAAACAATAATTATTTAAAAATTGAGTTTCGGGAGGGCATAAACATATATTTTTGTTAAAATCCTGAAATTAAAGTTTCTCATGAAATCAATACGTGTAAGATACTCTCTTACTGACAGTATGGGAAAGTAAAAATCATAGTTGGCGTTACAACGGTTACACTTGTTTTTAGATAACCAGATCAATTAAAAGGGTGCAAAAAAAGACGTAACGCCTACCCATATTTGGCACTTGCCTAAGGCCCCTCAATGCAAAATTTTATTAAATAGGCAGCTGTGTTTTTTATAGATTGTAGCAAAATGCGTAAGAAGTATACATTGATAAGCTGCTAACAAATTAAAATCTCTTATCGGAGTGTTATACATACATATTTATTTATAGCTAGCATTATTTTAATTTTTATCACTAACGAGAAGGGGCCCGTTAACATGCGGACTCTGATATCCAATAGCGCCAGCTTAAAGCGCGCGCCGCAATACATTGAAATTGAAATTGAATTGCTTATCATCGCTTTTAGTTGGCTATGGAAAGTACAAATACCTATAATTAAAAATAAAACATATTATTCGATTAGGTACATACTGTTGCAATTTTTTTATTAATAGGTATATGATTAAATCTATTTTTAATTTTAGAAACGTACAGTTTATAGGGCTATTACAATAAAAAATTCTAACCTGATCTGTCCACATGTTTCCGAGTAATAAGTCAAAATTTGCAAAACATAGTAGCGGCCGCCGTTTTAAAGCTATAAATTTTAAATCATAAAACGTTAGTTTTGCCCTAAAGTCTTCTATCAGATTTATAAAACTCGATTTTGGAAAAAATGTTACCAATAAAAACATGTCTAACTTCCCCTTCCGATTTCTAATTTTTTCTTTTAATAATTTTTTCGGTGCATATTTGTTATATTCCCACACATTACTAAGCGCATCAAAATCGGACCAACCGTTTCGGGGAGAAGAGGGAACGAACCTACTTGCCTAACCCTAACCCCATTTAATGCTTTTTAACTAAAACCATAAAGTAAATAGCTTCCCCATAATAAAAAATTATCAAACATTCTCTTGGGTTTAGCTGTTACGTTACATTTGTCATAAACAACGTACAAATAACCTGTAATCCTGAAATGGGTAGGGGTAAATGAAATTTCAATGACACCATTTAATGCTTTATTAATTACAATAGAACATGTGTAGCTTTTGAAAAATGTTTCTTATCTCTTTGTCAAAAGAATCTCGAGTGAAACATTCGTGAAAAGAGCCGCGGAAAAAAGCTTGGAAAAAAGCCGCGGAAAAAAGCTTGGACAAAAGCCGCGAAAAAAGGCTTGGAAAAAGCCGCGAAAATAAGCTTTTACAAGCTTATTTTCACCAGCGACAATAGAAGCGAGGAAAAAAACGACAACGAAAATGTCTAGTCGAAAAAAAGGCCGAGGAAAGAAAAACCAATGGAAAAGAAGAGATTAATGATTTGTTATAAGAAAATATTTCTATTTTTTATAATCCAGTCTAATATTACCTAATCTAACCTTTCCCAACTAAAATGAAAGACAAATAAAAATAAAGTTAACATAAAAATCAGGAGCCTGCTTTTTTCTCGGCAGTTTTTTCTCCGACTGTTTTTTGTCCTGCCTTTTTCCAGATTTTTATCCGCGGTTTTTCTTAATCAGCTTTACTGGCTTTTTCACGTTTTTCCTGCACCTTGTTTTCGTCGTCATTTTCTTCGATTTTTTTTTCTCACTTCGTTTTTCACTGTCTGTTTTTAGTTATTTCTTCCGCGGCATTTCTTCTGTCGTTTTTTTCTCGATTTTATTTCCCGGCTTTTTTTTCAGTTTCTTTTGGCGGCTTCTACTTCAACGACTTTCTGTTCTTCGGATTTTCTTCCCGCTTTTTTTTAACTGGTTCTTTTTCGTCGTTATTTATCTTCTTCGTTTTCTCCTCGACTTTTTTTTCTATTGGCTTTTTGTAGGCTTTTTTCCGCAACATTTTATCTGGCGGCTTTTCTTTATAAATTTTTTTTTTGATATTTTGCTACCTTTTTCTTCTAGGCTTTCTACCCCGGTTTTCTTAGTTTTTTATTTTTGTTTTTTTTTCCACTGGTTTTATTTCTTCGCGGCTTTTGTTCGTTGTCGCCTTTTCCTCGTTTTTCCATTACTTTTTTTTACTGGCTTTTTTCCAGGTTTTTGTTGCGGCTTTTTCTTTGTCGGCTTTTTTTCTCGGCTTTCTGTCCCGGCTGCTTTTCTACTTGCTATCTTTCTAGGCTTCTTCCTAAGTTATTTTCCGCGGTTTTTTTTCATCAGCTTTCTTTTTCATCGTTTTTTTTTCCGTCTTTTTTTTTACTGGCTTTTTCACGTTTTTCTTGCACCTTGTTTTCGTCGTCATTTTCTTCGATTTTTTTTCTCACTTCGTTTTTCACTGTCTGTTTTTAGTTATATTTTCCGCGGCATTTTTTCTGTCGTTTTTTTCTCGATTTTATTTCCCGGCTTTTTTTTCAGTTTCTTTTGGCGGCTTCTGCTTCAACGACTTTCTTTTCTTCGGTTTTTCTTCCCGCTTCTTTTTAACTGGCTCTTTTTCGTCGTTATTTATCTTCTTTGTTTTCTCCTCGACTTTTTTTTTTCTATTGGCTTTTTGTAGGCTTTTTTCCGGAACATTTTATCTGGCGGCTTTTCTTTACCAAATTTTTTTCGGATTTATTGCTACCGGTTTTCTTAGTTTTTTATTTCCGCTTTTTTTCCACTGGTTTTATTTCTTCGCGGCTTTTATTCGTTGTCGCTTTTTCCTCGTTTTTCCCCTACTTTTTTTTTACTGGCTGTTTTCCAGGTTTTTGTTGCGGCTTGTTCTTTGTCGGCTTTTTCTTCTCGGCTTTCTGTCCTGGCTGCTTTTGTACTTGCTATCTTTCCAGGCGTCTTCCGAAGTTATTTTCCGCGGGTTTTTTTCATCGACTTTCTTTTTTATCGTTTTTTTGCCCGCTTTTTTTTACTGGATTTTTCGGGTTTTTCCTGAAGCGGTTCTTCGGTTTTTCTTCCCCTTTCCTTTTTTAACTGGTTTTTTTGTTCCTCGTTATTTTTCTCGTTGGTTTTCTTCTCGACTCTTTTTTCTACTGGTTTTTTCCAAAGTTTTCTTTGCAACACTTTGTCCGTCGGCATTTCTTTCGTAAATATGTTCCGGCTGTTTTGTTACTTTCATTTTTCCAGGTTTTCTTCCTCGGTTCTTTTCCATCCGTTTTTCTTTTCTCGATTTTTTAATTTTTTAATTCCGCCTATTTTCCATTCGCGGTTTTTGTTCGTCGTCGCTTTTTCCTTGGTTATTTCCTCGACTTTTTATTCACTGGCTTTTTCCAGGTTTTCTTTGCGGCTCTTTTTTTGTTTGCTTTTTTTCCTCGGTTTTTTTTGCCCCGGCTGCTCTACCTGCTTTCTTTCCAGGCGTTTTTCGAGGTTCTTTTCATCGGCATTACATTCCTGGGTTTTTTTCCCGCCTCTTTTATCTACTATATTTTTGCGGCTTTTATTCGTGTTTGTATTATTCTCGACTTATTTCCTCGGCTTTTATTTCTACTGTTTTTTGCCAGACTTTTTCCCGCGATTTTTTTGGCATTTTTCCACGACGTTTTTAGTTCTCTTTTTTCCACTATCTCTCTTCCAGGCCTGCTTTTTCGCGGCTCATTTTTAGTCGACTTTTTCCTCTACATTTTTCTCCGCCCCTTCATTCCATCGGCCTTTTTCTAGAATATTTTTTACCGCTTACCTAACACGCAAATACGTAAACTTTAAAATGATGAAAAGCAAATTATTAACAATTCGGATTTTCTCTTTAAATTTCCTTTCTTTTGATTTTTTCTTGGATTTTTGCTCTTAGATTTTATTTTCGTGTTTTTTTTCCTTTTAATGTTTTTTCATTTCTTTTTTTCTGAAATATTTCCTACAGATTTCCTCACGGATTATTTAAACATTACTAGCGCTGCCTTGCACGACATGCACTATGGTACGATTATTTAGGCCGTTGCTAACTGGTCACTGTTTAAGTGTTTAAGGAGGGTTTAATACAATTATCGCTGAAAACACTATTATTAAAAATATACTTGTAAAACGTTTTGTTATTAAACCATTGAAGCACCCCTACGTGTCTTTTGTTTTCTATACAGGTGGTAATACAATTTTGGCTTCTTCCCCCCAATTTTTCCTTTCTAGGGAGGAAGATATTGTGATCGTCAGGTTGGACTTACATTTAGTGAAATTTTGAAATTTTTTAAAAACTGGGCAATCCCCCAAAAATTTCAAAGTATTAAAATTGTTTTACATTTTAAAAATTTCAAATGTTTTTTAAATTTTTAATAGGTAAATATAAAATTTTGAAACTTTACATAATTTTCAAATTATTTTATATTTTTTACGCTTTTTTAACTTTGTAATAATTTTGAAAATTTTTAAAAACTAGCAAAGCTCTCAAAAATTTCAAAAAATTTAAAATTGCTTTAAATTATGAAAATTTTCGTACATTTTTAAAATTTTTCAAAAATTCTAAAACCAAATATGTTACATATTTTTACAAATTTCTTAATTTCCAAAAGTCTTTCTTCTACAATACTTTGAATTTTTACCAGAATTTCATAGTGAAAATTTTCCAAAAACAACTTTAATTTTTTTAACGCATTTGGTATAAAATATATGGGAAATTTTTTTGAAAATTTTAAAAGTATTATCCAAATTTTCATTAATACGAAATTAGTTTCATTTCTTGTACAATTATTTTCAGTTAATATCGATTTCAATTTGTTGTAAACGTCTCTAACAAAAAGCTGCTCTACGTTGTATTTATTTCTTGCAGCTACGTAGAAATTTTCATATTATTAACATAATATTTTTTAATATAAAATCTAAAAGTAGGTACAGCATTTATGTGATGGAAACTGCTTACGCCACCAATTTAATTGCGTAATTGCCATGGCCCATGGCTATTTTAATGTTATCACCAAAGTGATTAACAGATCAAAACCGTGGAAAGTTAAAATTTGTTTCTTGAATAAACGGAATAATTTAAAAAATGGCTTACAATCTCAAAGCGTTAATTATACTCCTATTAATGTTGTTTGTAAAAACAAATTTTATTATTAGGCTCTAGTTCAAGCAGCTTAAGAAAATTCAATATTAGGGAAAAAAACCGACAAGTAACAAGATCAAGGCCATGATTATTCTAATATCATCTTTTTTTCTTGGCTGGCGACAAGCAACCACACAAGCCGTCTTTGATAATCAAATCTTGAGGTCGAAAGGTTGGATTCGAATGGGTATAAAACCACCTTCTGCCCCAGCATCTTCACTTTTCTGGTCCAGCTACCTAACGAGTCAAACATGGCCAAGTTCGCAGTTCTTATCCTCGCCGCTTTCGCATTCCAAGTAAGTTTTTGAATTTTAATTGTTTTCTTCAACTTTGCATTTTTTTCTTGAAAATTTGTCTTGCTTTGATTTTTTGACTTATACAAATTTTTTCTCCATAGGCCGCCTCCGCAGGCGTGCACATGCACCAACGCCACCAAGAAGAAAAGACTTTGGGAGGTTATGAACACGGACTCGAACTCCACGGATACCCAACTGGAAAATTCGATGCTCTTTTCGGACAACTCCAAACCGTATCCCAAGACTTGACCGTTTACTTCCAAAAGGCTCTTCCCAATGACCGTCTTGTCATCAAGACCCTCGTTTGGCAAAGCCGCGAACTCGCTCATTACATCGATACCATCATCGAAAGGCTCCAAGCTGAGGTAAGTTTTTTTTCTAATTTTCCTCCCAAGAAAAAAAATTATTTGTGGCTTCGAAAAAATTGTATTTTTAACACGCAATTTTAATAATTTCTGTTTCCATACAAGGGAAAATTGGGGAAAACTTCAGTAAAACACCAGTTTAAAACAATATTAAAGATTTTTGTTTTTAACAAATTGTTTTTTAATTTTTATTACATTTTTTCATCGCATTCTTATTTAATTTAAAATTTTATATAAAATAATAAAAAAAATTCAAAAAATTTTCTAAAATGAGTTAAAACTGTTAGAAGATTAAAATTTTTTTTTTTTAAATTTATTTTGAAACCCAATCATTCAATTAAGTAATTATGCCAAGCCAGTCCCGCAGTTCCTGTATTTTTTAAAATTTTTCTAAATTAATTAAAATGATTTTTTAATTTTTGTAAATTAGCTCAAATTTGTGTTCCACAACTTCAAAAATTATTTTCTTTGCCGAATTTTGTGTTTTAAACTAGCAATGTTATCGAACAGTTGCTAATAATCAATCATTTGCCCTTTGAGTTGCTTTCCGCAATAACTTTAATTACAAATTAATTCCGAACAGACTTTACAATGCTTGGCAATTTAATCCAGCAGCGTAACAGAAACAAATTAGGGTACTGTATTTTAGATTTAATTAATTTTGAATAATTTTAGAAAAATTGTAGTCTTGAATAATATTATCTATCACTATAATCATTTCTTTGTTCTTCTACCACAGCATAGTTTTCAAAAACCAAATTTTTTAGAATTTCCTTTTTGTTAACAAAATTTCTATAATGTTGCTTTTTTACAATTTAAGACCCACAACTACAGCGGAGAAGTCAGCATGGTTCTTGAACAAGTCATCAGCGAACTCCGTCACATCCAAATGCAATTCCAACAAATTGCTGGATACACCACCGAAGTTCAAGCTGTTAGCCAAATGAAAAACCAATTCTACATGACCGTCCAACGCACCGTTGCCCAAATTGAAAAATTGGTCCGTTTGGTTCAAACTGACTTGAGTAAGTCACCTTTTGTTTTTTCTCATTGTGTCTGTAATTTTGCGTTTTTCTTTAATACTTTTATACTAATTTTTAACTATTATTTGTAGAAACCAAAGGCGATCTCCACATCATCGTCAAGAACTTGATCACTGACTTCTTATACGCTTTCCAAAACACCTACACCCACGTCCAATACTTCGGTGTTTATGGTGAACAATCTCCCAGACAATTGGTTCTCCAAATCCAAGAAATGACCAACGGTTTGACTGGATACCTCCAAGGCCTTACCCACATTGACGCTCAACGCAGATTCGCTATCCGTGAATACGTCCAACATGTTGAAGCTATCATCACCAAAATGCAACAAGTACAAGTAAGTTAATTGTTGTTTTTCAACGTGCCTTATTTTCTAACTTTCAAATTTTTTAGGGTACTTACACCAATGTTGAAATCGACGCTGTCTTCCAACAAGTTTTCGCCAAACTCCGTCGTGTTCTTGTACCTTTGATGCAATTGGTTAATACCGAAAACATGGAAAATGTTGAAATTGTACGCATGCAACTCGTCAAGGAGCTCCAAATCGTCGCTGAAGCTTTCGAACAATTCGTCCAATATGCCCATATTGAAAAATACCGTAAGTTCATAATTTTGCCCTCAATGAAATAAAAACTAACCAAATTTTTTTTCAACAGAAACTTTCATTTTCGAAATTCTTGGTGATTACCTCTACACCATCCAACACTTGAAAATGCAAATGCAAAGCCAATACCAAAGCTTCTACGGTCTCTACCAAGGAGGACTTTACGGCAAGAACGAATTCCAAGGCTTCTACGGCAAATCTGGATACCAAGGCCTTTACAAAGACGCTGAACTTTTCGGCAAAACCGGATACCAAGGACTCTACAAATATGGTGGACTTTATGGCAAAACCGGATACGGAAAGGGATTCTCCGGAAAATACCAAGGATTCGCCAAATACGGCCAAGACCTTAAACAATTCGAAATCCAAATCCAAACCATCATCCGCGATCTTTACCAATCCTTCCAAACCGTTTCCTTCGATGATGTTACCGTCAGACAAACTTTGATGCATTTGATCCGTGAATACGCTCAACAACTCGAAGTCATCGTCGAAAGGATGCACCAATACGTAAGTAAAACGCATTTTTTTTACAAAAAAAAGTATTTTCTAACGTTGTATTTTTTATATCGTACAGGTCAACTACAACGCTGAAACCGATGCCTACATCTTCCAACAAGTTGCCCAAAACTTGAGACAATACGTTGTAGCTCTCCAACAATTCTACACCCGCGAATACTCCGCCACCGAATTCAGGACCCAATTCCATATGTACGTCCAAAAGATCGCCAGCGAATTCGAAAAATTGTTGTCTGGAATCGAACGTAAGTATTATGCAATAAATTAATTATGTACTTGTTGTCGAAATTTTATAAATTCTCAAGCTTCTTAAACTTGTATACTTTAGACTTAAATACATGCCACAGGGTCGCTCTACGATAACCGTATTTTATCAGAGTTGGTTCCAAATTATATTAATAAAACTTTGTAGTTGTAACCTTGAAGAATCCAAAGATAATGCAGGCTTAAATTTTATTCTGGAACAACATATGATAAAATGTTGGTCTTTATAGCGTACTACTGCTGGTCTTTTGGTTTCGATTATAATTAGGATTGTAGCTGCCTAAAGAGTTCTAACAAGAACAAAACGGTTTGCAGTGTATCCTAGCCGTAGTTCAAACCAACTTTCCCATTTGTATAAAATGTTGTCACCAATCTTAATTTTTTTACTTCTTTATGCCTTATTAATTCTCTTTTTAATTTTTAGAAACCAACGGAACTTTCTACAACCTTGTACAAAACGTCCTCGTCCAATACATTACCGTCACCTACGACTTGTACATGCATATCCAACACATCACTGAAATCGCTCAATACGGTTACGGACCATATGCCCGTCAATACTACGGTGACAACTACTCCACTGGTAAATACTACGGTCAATACTTCGGTGGTAAATACGCCCAATTCAACGGACTCCAAGGACAACAAGTCTACGAAACTCCCAGGGAATTGGTAAACCAAATCGAATACGTCGCCCGCGACTTATCTGCCACTTTCCAAAACGGTATGTTCTTCAACCAACAACACGCTCAAGTTCTCTCCGTACAAGCCCGTCATTTCGCCCAAATCATCAAGAACGTCATCGACCAATTGGAAGCTTACGAACACGTTGATGCCGTCATCGAACAAGTCATCTACAAGTTGCGCGAAGTACAAATGCACCTCCAACAACTTGCTTCTTACAACGTCTTCACCAACGTTCACCAATTGAGAACCGAATTGGACAACTACATGCAAATCGTTGTTGCTCAAATCGAAAAATTGGTCATGATCGCCCAAGAAGAAACCCACGGTAACTATTTCTACGTCATCAAGAGCGTACTCAACTTCTTCCTCTACGGTCTCCACGACATCCACTACCAAATCCAACAAGTTGCCCAATACGGTCAACTCGCCCAATACGACCAAGGATTCGGCAAATACGGACAACAATACGGATTCGGCAAATACGGCCAACAATACGGATTCGCCAAATACGGTCAAGAATACAGCATGGACAAATACGCTCATGGACTTTTGGGACTTGGCCAATACGGAAAAGGATACGGATACGGTTTCCAAAACCAATACGGTTACCAACACGTACCTTCCATGTACACCCAATACAACCAAGACGCCATCCGCGCCTATTAAAAAAATAGACACTTAAATCTATTCGTCATCTGTATTTCTTGAAATTTAAAAATGTAATTGGTCTGCATCTTTTGTGTAACAATTCATAATAAAGCATCTGTTAAAAATTACAAGGTTTTATTTTTACTACTTTTGTAGTCATTTACAGAAAGGTATTACGATCTAGTGCTTCAATAAATATTAAATAACGTATCACAATCCAAAAAGTTGGTTCAAAAGTAAATAAACTACATCATAGAAAATGGTATAAATTAAAAATTAATAAGTTCTTGCTTTACTTCGTTGAAGTTCATATTGATCTATGAATAAAAGAAGCTTTATTTATAGTATACAATATATGTAAATTAGATTTCCATTGAACGTAAATAGGTTCAGCGAGCAAAGATCTCAGTTAAGGTTACTGTACGAGCTCCTGGTTAGTACATTTATTAATTTTGAAATGAAACCAAACAATGACATTATCGCCGACCCTCAGACTGCTTCAAATTTATTTAACATGAATTTTCTCAATTTCATGAAAAACTTCTCCAATTTAGAAAATGTCCCACTTATTTAAATCGATAAAAAAGAATTCCACCAGCATGCCAAGTGGGTTTAATTTTTCACAAAACACGAAATTGTAGAAATAATAAATAAAATTAAAAACAATAACTCCTGGTGGTGTAAACAACATCTGCAAAGTCGCTGGAGCAATTATTCTTTTGTCTCGAACTATTTCGGTAAATGCTTGTTTTCTTTAGGAAAGTTTTCCAGATGCTTTAAAGAGTTCAAGGGTAAGTTTTATCTATGCAAAAGGAGATAATGACTTTTTGCATAATTACCGGCCAGTTTCCATGACTTTCTTTTTCTGTAAAGTTCTTGAGTATGCCATGCTAAACAGATCAACATATTCATGAGTTTCACAAAACGATGATGGTGGATGTCAACGCTGGTCATGTTGTCGTTTATTTGTGATCCCAGCAGAGTATTCGATTGCGTTGATCATATTTTGTTATTAGGTAAATTGGAGTCATGTGGGGTCAGAGGAAATGTTTTAGAGAGACTTCTATTAGATCATCTGAACTTTCAGTAATGACGGAAGTTCCATAGGGTACCATTATTGATTTAACAATTGGAAACAGCAAAAACGAACGGGCTAGGTTAGGGCTGTAACAAGGGTGAGGAACCAACTGAACCCCGGAATCTTGCAAATATCCAGTGTTCTGGCAGCAGTGTTTGATGATGCGTTGTCCTGGTGAATTAAGATGTTACGCAAACCACTTCGTAGATGACTTGGTTTCAATTTCTTAAATACTTGCGGAGAAGCTACTTCACAGTACCACTCAGTCAACTTTTTCTACGATCTTCCAGCGAAATAACAGGTACAGGGCCACTTCGGCGAAAAAAGCCAGCAATCATTTTCCTGTTCATGCTTTTGCCTCGAACTACCTTTGTGGGTAAACCATCTTTAAAGACTCATACAGTATATTTAAGATTCGTTACCAGTTACAATGTACGAGACCTGCTTTGACTCTGCCCTGTCAAATTTCTTTAGCATAAATTTACACCCAAGTCTACCCGCGCCTGTTACTGTTCTTCTAAGAGCAAATGAGGTATTTAATGACCAACTAGCTTTCTTACACCAATGTGTTTGTGTAAAATGACATTAACTGCAAAAGATCCAATCTTTAGTTTCTCCTGAATTTTCCTATACGAAATATTTCGATTGGCCGCAATTAAATTTTCCACACGAACAACATTTTCTGGGCAGGCAACATCTGCAGATCTGCCAGGTCTTGCCTCATCTTCTAACAGCTCTCGTCCTCGCCGAAACTCTTAGAACCAATTACTTAAAATGGATAACAAAACAGCGACATTACCGAGAGCTACGAGAATCGTTCGAAATGTACGTAGCTTATCAAAAAAAAGTTTTTTGGGCAAAAAATTGTTTTATTTTTCAATATAGTCTCCTGTTCGCTTAACGTAGTTTTCCCAACGATGCTCTAAAGCAACAATGACGTCTTTGTGGCTCGATGAACCCAAGTCCTCAAAATAGCTATTTACAGCAGCGATTACCTCGGAATTGGATGAAACTCTTTTAATGCCGAGCCATTTCTTCAGGTTTGGAAATAGATAAAAATTGCTGAGAGCCAAGTCTAGCAAATAGGGCGAATGGGACACTAATTCGAATTCCAATTCATGTATTTTGGCCATGGCGATTACAGACGTGTGTACAGGTGCGTTATCCTGATAGAAAAGCACTTTCTTTTTTGCCAAATTTGGCCGTTTCTCTTTGATTTTGTCGCTTAATTGCTGCAACAAATTGGCATAATACTCGCCATCTATTGTTTTTCTCTTTTCCAAGTAGTCGCCTAAGATAATTCCACGAGCATCCCAAAATACAGTTGCCGTAACCTTTCCTGCTGACAAAACCGTTTTTGCCTTCTTCGGTGACGGAGAATTTGTGTGTCCATTGTTTGGACTGTTCCTTGGTTTCCGGAGTGTAATGGTGGACCCAGGTTTTATTGACGGTTATGAAACGGCGCAAAAAGTCTTTTAGGTTGCGGCGAAAACGTGTCAAAAACTCACGAGAAACAATCAAACGGGTCAGTTTTTGCTCCGGTGTGAGCAAACGCGGCACCCAACGCGCGGAGTTTTTTTTTCATTTTTAATTCTTTAGTTAAAATTCTGTGCACACTGTGATTTGATATGCCCACTATGTCTGCTAGCTCGTGCACTTTTACTAGACGATCATCCAATAAGATACGGAGGACTTTTTAAATCATATCCGAGGTAGTAGCCGTTTTTGGCCATCCACTGCGGGGTTCGTCCTTTGTGCTTACACGCCCACGCTTAAACTCGGCAACCCAATTTTGAACCATTGAAAACGAAGGAGCGGGCTTCAAAAATGTCGAATCCAACTCTGCTTTGATTTCGGTTGGTATTAAGTGTTTGAAATGAAAGTACTTTATCACTGCTCACAACTCAGTTTTTTCCATTATTTACGAAATCACCCAAGACGGTCACTTTGGCGCACTGTCAAACACAAACTTATTGACAGATCGCTCTATACTATCATATTTAACTTAAGAAAGGATGGTTCTGAAAAATGGTAATGCAAATTTCGCCGAATTAGCGCCATCTCTGTGTTAGGCCACGTATATTTCGAACGACCCTGGTATTACTAAATTTGTATGACTTTGCTCGTAAGTTAACTGTCTTTTGTATTCATACAAAATCATTGCTCGAAAATCACTTAGCGAAATGTTCATTTTAAGTGATTTCAAATATAAAACCGCTTGACTTGAAAATAGTCTTTTTTATTTAAAAACTAAGAATTAAAACAATAAAAACAAATCAAATGTTTGAAATGTTCACCGTTGATTTCTTGGCACACGAAAAGTCTGTTACGAAATTCTTGCCTTACTTTAACATAAGTTTCTGGGGTGATATTTCTGCAAACTTGTGTTATGCGCTGCTCCACTTCTTCAATTGTTTCTGGGGAGAAATCGGTACACTAGACATATCTTTAAAAAAAAATCTAAAGAGGTTAAATCCGGAGAGCGTGCAGGCCATTCCACGGAAACATTTCTACCAATCCATTTTCCTGGAAAATGTTTGTTGAGGAGGTCAGTAACTGGTTTTTAAATATGAGGCGGTGCTCCGTCCCGTTAGAAAATAACGTTTTCAAAAAGGGTTCTAGCTACCTAAATTCATACTAGCTTCTCAATGACAGCAAATTAACGCAAGCAAACAATTGTAAAAATAGCCTCGTAATCAGCCTTTACGTCCCACTGCTGGTCACCGGCACTCTTCTCTGCCACGTACTCTCCTTAGCGCTAAGGTGGAGTACGGGGGACCTACAGTTTAACGTCGAATCCGAACGACTAAATTCCAGAGAAGGTTTCAGGCATTAAGACCCCACGGCTGCCTACGCCGGATAGGGGAATGTGAGTGGCGGGTTGCGGCATAGATTTTATTGCTGCATGGCTTCGGCGGGGAATCGAACCCTAGACCTTCAGCGTTAGAGACTGAGCGCCCAACCTCTGAGCTACCGCCACTAATAGCCTACTAGATTAAAAACCAAAATGATTTAGTATTCAGATCTTCCGTTAGTTTCAGAGGCGTCATTTTGTTCTGGATCAGACGCAGAATTATAAAACCTTTTAAATGAGGGGTGACTCAAGTCTTTTTGCTAATTTTTTTTATCAAAATGGCGCTTAGCTGCCTCTTTAAATGATACAAAATTTAAATATAAGCAGAAACGCAGTATTTAACTTCCCATTAAAGCACACCAAATGTTGTGGTAAAATATCAAGTGGTTCAAAAGTTACCAGGGAGTTACTTTATAGACAAACGGTATAAGTCTTCGCTTTTCTAAAGTCGTCAGTGGCGTTCAGTGGAGCTAACATTTGGGTAGGCATATGCAAAAATAATTTAACACGTAAGACTAAAAAACTAAATAGTTTTATTTTAGAAAGTAAGCTCGTTATCTTTATCAAATATCAATAAACAACAAAACATATACAGGGTGAGTATAGAATGTTGTAAGCATTTTTAAAACAGTACTAACTGACTAACGAAATGTTTTTTTGTTGCGATTTCTACAGCATGTATAGACATGAGCCAGTGTAATTAATGCAGCGTTAAAAAAGTTTTTAAATTATACAGAGTGTTCGATTTTAAGTGTTAATTTGCACAAACGTCAATCAACTATACGTTAATTTTTGGCACAATTTTATGAGAAATTTAATTCCTTTCCAATTTCATAACATGTATCTTACAGCTAAAACAAGTAGTTTTGTAGGTAATTGACTTTTTAAAATTTAATGGTTTTTGTGAAACTAATAGGTCATAGAAATTTTGTTTCGCAAGAAAAGTAAATTCTTCGTAAGACGATGTGATAATATACGGGTGAATAAAAAGTATAAAACATCTAGGCAGACCTGAAATTTTTGTCATAAAATCTTTTTAAGTTATTATTTAAGGCGGTGGGTGGTCCATACGTGTTCTTTAAAAAACATTCTTCTGAAAAATATTATACTTTTGGCTGCCTGAAAGCTTTCTAAACCGCCAGCACTCCAGACTCTACCTTTGGCTGCTAGAGTCCTTCCCATTCCGCTCAGCTGCTTGTGGGCTTCTCATTCATCCCAGCGCTGTAGTCTTGAGATTCTACCTTTGGTTACTCAAGGCGCTCAGTGCTTGAGGATTTACCTTTGGCTTCTTGTAAGCTTTCTATTCAGCCCAGCGCTAAGACTTACTTTTGGCTGCTTGAGGATTTTCTAATCCGGCAAGCGCTTGAGGTTCTATCTTTGGCTGCTCGAAAGCTTCCTAGTCTGCACAGCACTCGAAATTCTACCTTTGGCTGCTCGAGCCCTTCTCATTCTGCTCAGTGTTTGAGGTTTTACCTTTGGCTGCCCGAAGGCTTTCTAATCTGCCCAGCGATTAAAGTTTTACTTTTGGCTGCTCGAACGTTTCCTAATCCGCCCAGCGCTTGAGATACTACTTTTGATTACTCAAGGCCTTTCCATTTCGCTAACCGCGTGAGGTTTTACCTTTGGCTGCTCGTGGGCTTCCCTTGCAGCTTGTGCCTAAGGTTCAACTTTTAGCTGCTTAAGAGCTTCTTAATCCGCTCAGCGCTTAAGGTTGTACCTTTAACTGCTCGAACCCTTCCCATTCTGCCAAGTGCCAAGGTTTTCCCTTTGGCTGCTCTAGGGAAAGAAAAAATTATCTGTTGCCTTTTTACTATTGCATTACTAACAGCAAGCACCCTACCATAGCTAAGTTTTTTAACTTTCCCTAGTCTGTACAGGTGAATACCGGAAGTACAATACTATGTCAGCTGCAGCTGTAATTTTTTTCCCGAGGCTGGCATCTATTGCTTGTCCCAAGCAGCGCGGCTTAAGACACCTATTGTGCACCTGCAACTGTAACTTGTGCCAAATCAACGCCCACAACAATTAATTCCTTGCTAGCATAATATATGCCAACTGATTGTGGTGCTACGTTTATAATTAGTTGCGGTGGCTATACTAGAGTTATCACCATAGTGATTAACAGAGCAAAATCGCAGAAATATAAACGTTTATTGAGTATTCATAATCTACAGAATAATTTAAAAGTATTTCAAAATCTCTAAGCTTTAATTATATTAGTGATGTTCAAAAAAACTAGTTTTATTATTATCTTTTAGCAGAAAGGGGATAAAAAATGCAATATTAGGAATAAGGCGGCAAGTAACAAGATCAAGGCCGTGATTAATATATTATCACATTTTTTGTAGTTGACAACAAGCAACTACACAAGTCAGCTTTGATAATGAAATCTTGAGGTCGAAAGGTTGGATTCGAATGGGTATAAAACCACCTTCTGCCCCAGCATCATCACTTTTCTGGTCCAGCTACCTAACGAGTCAAACATGGCCAAGTTCGCAGTTCTCATCCTCGCCGCTTTCGCATTCCAAGTAAGTTTTTCACTTTTTATTAATTTTATATACTTTGTAAATAATTTTGAAAAGTTTTCTTGTTTTGAGTTTTTAACTTACTTAAATTTTCTCTCAATAGGCCGCCTCCGCACGCGTGCTTATGCAACAACGCTACCAAGAGAACACCTTGGGAGATTATGAATATGGACTCGAGCTCCACGGATACCCAACTGGAAAATTCGATGCTCTTTTCGGACAACTCCAAACCGTATCCCAAGACTTGACCGTATACTTCCAAAAGGCTCTTCCCAATGACCGTCTTGTCATCAAGACCCTCGTTTGGCAAAGCCGCGAACTCGCCCAGTACATCGATACCATCATCGAAAGGCTCCAAGCTGAGGTAAGTTTTTTTCTGTTTTCTTTCTCCCCGAAATGTTTGCTTAAAGTTTTACTTCAGAAAAAACATGTCGCAGTTAAAAAAATTTTTTTCACCAAGCAAATTAATTAAAAACTGCGCAATTTGCTACATTGTATGTTTTAATTTCAAGCAAAAATTGAAAAAACTTAGCACTGACACCAGCTTCAAAAAATGATACAATAGTTTTTCTAACAAATAGTGCATGTTTTAGTTGAATACTGATCTTCGTTTTTATTTTATTTTTTACATATAAAATTTTATTTTTTACCTTTAATTAATTTTGATTTTTTATAATATTTCTATGCTGCCACTAAAACGTGTTTTACCTTTGTTCGTTTTGCCTCTACCATAGTACGGTTTACAAAAGAACACACATTTTCACAATCTTGTTTTTGTTAACGAAATTTCTATATTGTTTTCTTTTTACTTTAAGACCCACAAGTACAGCGAAGCCAGCATGGTTCTTGAACAAGTCATCAGCGAACTTCGTCACATCCAAATGCAATTCCAACAAATTGCTGGATACACCACCGATGTCTACGCTGTTAGCCAAATGAAAAACCAATTCTACATGACCGTCCAACGCACCGTTGCCCAAATTGAAAAATTGGTCCGTTTGGTTCAAACTGACTTGAGTAAGTCACCTTTTATTTTTTCATTGAGTCTTTACTTTTGCGTTTTTTCTTATAACTTAAATACTAATTTTTAACTATTGTTTTGTAGAAACCAAAGGCGATCTCCACATCATCGTCAAGAACTTGATCACTGACTTCCTGTACGCTTTCCAAAACATCTACACCCACGTCCAATACTACGGTGTTTATGGCGAACAATCTCCCAGACAATTGGTTCTTCAAATCCAAGAAATTACCAACGGTTTGACTGGATACCTCCAAGGCCTTACCCACATTGACGCTCAACGCAGATTCGCTATCCGTGAATACGTCCAACATGTTGAAGCTATCATCACCAGAATGCAACAAGTACAAGTAAGTTAATTGTTGTTCTTCAACGTGCTTTATTTTCTAACTTTCAATTTTTTAGGGTACCTACGCTAATGTTGAAATCGACGCTGTCTTCCAACACGTTTTCGGCAAACTCCGTCGTGTTCTTGTACCTTTGATGCAATTGGTTGATACCGAAAACATGGAAAACGTTGAAATTGTACGCATGCAACTCGTCAAAGAACTCCAAATCGTCGCTGAAGCTTTCGAACAATTCGTCCAATATGCCCATATTGAAAAATACCGTAAGTTCATAATTTTGCCCTCGGTGAAATAAAAACTAACCAAATTTTTTTTTAATAGAAACTTTCTTCTTCGAAATTCTTGGTGATTACCTCTACACCATCCAACACTTCAAAATGCAAATGCAAAGCCAATACCAAAGCTTCTACGGTCTCTACCAAGGAGGACTTTACGGCAAGAACGAATTCCAAGGCTTCTACGGCAAATCTGGATACCAAGGCCTTTACAAAGACGCTGAATTTTTCGGCAAAACCGGATACCAAGGACTCTACAAATATGGTGGACTTTATGGCAAAACCGGATACGGAAAGGGATTCTTCGGAAAATACCAAGGATTCGCCAAATACGGTCAAGACCTTAAACAATTCGAAATCCAAATCCAAATCATCACCCGCGATCTTTACCAATCCTTCCAAACCGTTTCCTTCGATGATGTTACCGTCAGGCAAACTTTGATCCATTTGATCCGTGAATACGCTCAACAACTTGAAGTCATCGTCGAAAGGATGCACCAATACGTAAGTAAAACGCATTTTTTCAGAAGAAATATATTTTCTAACGTTGTATTCATTGCGTACAGGTCAACTACAACGCTGAAACCGATGCCTACATCTTCCAACAAGTTGCCCAAAACTTGAGACAATACGTTGTAGCTCTCCAACAATTCTACACCCGCGAATACTCCGCCATCGAATTCAGGACCCAATTCCATTTGTACGTCCAAAAGATCGCCAGCGAATTCGAAAAATTGTTGTCTGGAATCGAACGTAAGTGTTATACAATAAATTAATTATGTACTTGTGGTTGGAATTTCATAAATTCTAAATCTTTTTCAAATCGTGTACTTTAGATTTTAATACACGTCACAGGGTCACAGCGTTAACCGCATTTTATCAGAGTTGGTGCCAATTTTGAATATTAAAATTTAGTAGTTGTAACCTTGAAGAAATTTAAAGATAATGCAAGCTTTACTTTTGTGCTTGTTCAACATATTATAAAATGTTTGTCTTTATAACGTACTGCTGCTGTTTTTTTGCTTTCGATTATAATTAAGAATGTAGCCGTCTGAGAGTTCTAACAAGAACAAAATGGTTTGCGGTGTATCCTAGTAGTAGTTTAAACCAACTTTCCTATTTGTATAAGATGTTACTACTGAGATTAAGTTTTATACTTTCTTATGACGTATTAATTCTGTTTTTAATTTTTAGAAACCAACGGAACTTTCTACAACCTTGTACAAAACGTCCTCGTCCAATACATTACCGTCACCTACGACTTGTACATGCATATCCAACACATCACTGAAATCGCTCAATACGGTTACGGACCATATGCCCGTCAATACTACGGTGACAACTACTCCACTGGTAAATACTACGGTCAATACTTCGGTGGTAAATACGCTCAATACAGTGGACTCCAAGGACAACAAGTTTATGAAACTCCCAGGGAATTGGTAAACCAAATCCAACACGTCGCCACCGACTTGTCTGCCACTTTCCAAAACGGTATGTTCTTCAACCAACAACACGCTCAAGTTCTCTCCGTACAAGCCCGTCATTTCGCCCAAATCATCAAGAACGTCGTCGACCAATTGGAAGCTTACGAACACGTTGATGCCGTCATCGAACAAGTCATCTACAAGTTGCGCGAAGTACAAATGCACCTCCAACAACTTGCTTCTTACAACGTCTTCACCAACGTTCACCAATTGAGAACCGAATTGGACAACTACATGCAAATCGTTGTTGCTCAAATCGAAAAGTTGGTCTTGATCGCCCAAGAAGAAACCCACGGTAACTATTTCTACGTCATCAAGAGCGTACTCAACTTCTTCCTTTACGGTCTCCACGACATCCACTACCAAATCCAACAAGTTGCCCAATACGGTCAACTCGCCCAATACGACCAAGGATTCGGCAAATACGGACAACAATACGGATTCGGCAAATACGGACAACAATACGGATTCGCCAAATACGGACAACAATACGGAATGGACAAATACAACAAGGGATACGGATTCGCCAAATACGGTCAAGAATACAGCATGGACAAATACGCTCATGGACTTTTGGGACTTGGCCAATACGGAAAAGGATACGGATACGGTTTCCAAAACCAATATGGTTACCAACACGTACCTTCCATGTACACCCAATACAACCAAGACGCCATCCGCGCCTATTAAGAAAATAGACACTTAAATCTATTTGTCATCTGTATTTCATGAAATTAAAAATTGCTCTGCATTTTATGTTTAGCAATTCACATAATAAAGCATTTATTAAAAATTACAAGGTTTATTTTTACTACTTGTGTAGTCATTTACAGAAAGGTATTACGATCTAATGTTTCCTAAAATATAATATAACGGATTACAATCCAAACTGTTGTTTACAAAATAAATACACTAAATCAAAAAAAAATAGTATAAACTAAAATTGTCATTTATGGTACACAATTTACAAAACTTTCTACAAAATGTTTTTAACTTTAGCAAAACCAAAGTACCTTCGTTATCAGAAACAATTTACTTGGTAAGCTGCTAATTTTAAAATAGCACATATAAAGAAAAGCAATCTTACACCTTACGCATCATAAATAAATACTGCATCTACTATAGGATACATACAGGATGCACAATTCAGAAGTGACATACTCAACATTTATAGTTTTTGTCCTACTTCCAATCTGACGTGCAAGGGAAGCTTCCACACCTTGTCATCCTGTACTTGCTTAGAGTATAATTAAATATTGTAGCTATTTATGCTACAAACTACCAAGACCCCCACTGCCTGTCTATCCTTTGGTGTGGCATGCTAGTGTAGAAGAACCCAGCTTGAGGAGTCAACCATCTGGATTTTATCATGTCGGTACCCTTTTCGGCTATCATTATTGTTGGAGCGTTAGTGTTGCCCGATGTTACCTGAGGCATAATACTTGCATCGATCACTCTTAGTCGATCGATTCCATATACCTGAAAAGTTTATAATATGGTGCTTAAATTAAAATATTTAAAATTTAACAAAAAACCAGTTAAGAATTAGAAAAAATAAAAAAGAAATGAAATTCATGGAAGGATTCAGGGTGTTGGCGACTTCTCTCCTATGTCTGTGTTTGGTGCGTGGAGATAGATATTTTTCACAGACAAATATAGGGGACCTACAGTTTACCGTAGGCTCCAAACCACAGGAAATGCATGCACTTCTTCTCCAGAGAGGTTTTCCTGAGGGAAAATCCACCTTGTTTGTTTCACGTTGCCTTGCGAGGGAGCACGACCAATACGAACAATAGTTATCGTTTAAAGTCGACTAAAATCACCACAATTCACAAAGGGATAAAAAAATACGTATTAAAAAAATATTAAACCGCAACAATAACAAAAACAAAATTACATACAACCCAAACATCTGATATAGTACTCGATCTAAATTGTTTGTACCTGTAGTAAAGGATTAACCACAGCCATTTCATCAGAAGGAGGTCCCATTTTACAACTACCCGCTTGGTGGTTTTCCGGCCCTGTTTGCCTCCTTGCAGCACATTCCCAATACGGATCGGTTCCAAAGGCAAAGTTTTCACAACCAGCCACGTGCGTTCGATCTAATTGGAAACCATACCTCTTCAACGCTAAAACAACCCAAATTTAGAATTAAACAAATGATTTGATTTGCAAAACTAACCTTTGGTTTCTGATAACTTAAGTGCAAACTTAATACCTTCCACCATTATCTTCACATCATCAGGATTCGAGTAGTACCTGGCGTAAATCAACGGAGGGCTTAGAGGATTGTTGTCCTTAAGTTTTATATATCCACGACTTTTTGGATGAAGAACGGTTGGAATTATTTGAATGGACCTGGAAGCATTGTCGAGTCTTTCGCCAACCTGTCCTGTTCTTGCACAATTGGCCAGAAAACCCCCAAAGAAAAATTGGATGTCTGGATGATCACCTGATTTGTGTGCGTATTTCGAGTTGATTAAACCTGTCACTTCGGATATTCCTGATAAATAAATTTAGGTGAGTTTTGTTTAAAAACACTTGTTTTAGACATACCCGTGCCACTCATCAAGCCATCCCTAAAGAGTAAGTATTCCATGGCCGTGGCCCAATTTAAAGGTGCACTGTTAGTGTCATTTATGTTAAAGTTGACGTAAAACGCAACGTGGTTATGCAAATTTTTACCAACTCCAGGAAGGTCATGCACCAGTGCAACACCAACGTCATGAAGATCTTGTTTTGGGCCAATACCGGACAACAAAAGAATCTGGGGAGAATTAACAGCACCTAAAAGAACAAGTTGAGTACCTCTTTTTGGTTCTTTTTGTGCCAACTTACCGCCCGAAACAATTACTTCCTTACTAGCATAAACCAACTGTTTGTTACCATTGTTGATAACTTCCACCCCATACGCAGTTTTGGTTGTGGTGTTTATAATAACCTTTGTGACAGTGGAATTTAACAAAATATGAAGATTTCCCCTATTTCTAAAAGGCCGCAAAAATGCCCTAGCTGTGCTCATTCTTGAACCGTTTCTATTGGTGGTTTGTGCGATTGAAAAACCAGAATGGGAAGGACCATTTAAATCCCGCGTTGGATACCCTGGATAAATCTAAGGTTAACGCAACAGTACGTAAGCCAATTTTAGTACCATACCAAGTTCCTCTGCTGCTTTGAGAATCGCCGTGGATAAGGGAGGGTGATATGGAAACTGGCAGACTGATAAAGGTCCCCCTACTGAATGGTAACCTTGATCCATCAAATCGATCTGCTTATTGTCTTCACTTTTCAGGAAATAAGGAAGTACCTCGTTGTAGCTCCAACCTTCGTTGCCCATATCAGCCCAGTTGTCAAAATCCTTGTAGGAACCACGTATGTACATCATGCCGTTCATGACTGAAGTACCACCAAGCACCTATAATTTAAGGTAGTATTAAGCTCATGTAATTTAACAACAATTTTGGTAAGAAAAAGTCAATTGAAGTGTAGACCTGGAAAATGGTACCAGAACAAGATGTCGTGGTATTTACTGAAAGTGATCAAAAAAATACCTTTCCTCTTGGCCAGTAGCACCTTTGATCGGTTTCTCCAAGGCAAGCATTTTCTTCAGGTTCAGTTAAGTAGCCCCAATCAATTTCAGAACCAATGAAGTTCAAGAACATTGATGGTACTTGTGTCCCCGTTGGTTCATCTAATCCTGTAACCAAGCAGTGATTACGTATTATGTTTTAATCATAATTTGTTGACCATTTTTAGACCAAGGGTATAAATTATTTGGTTAACAAACAATTCAAAACTTTCCAGAAAAGACTAGATGAGCGTATCTAACAGCCAAATGCGTATATTTAAACAACCACCTTCTCTTTTTGGTTGGTTTGCTCACTGGCAGTTCTGGACAAACTATTTTTACCTGCTTCTATAAGTAATACATTCCATTCCGGTATCTCCGAAAGACGGCTAGCAACCACCGCTCCAGCTGATCCACCTCCAACTACAATAAAGTCATATTCGGGTAAAATTCTTGCTTTCTGTGGACGTCCACATGGATCTTCTAAATCACATTGCGATCTTAGAAATACTTCCAAAAGGCCCATGAAGAGCATATAGGGAGCACCACCACATGTTGAGGCTAGGGTTGGTCCTGGTTGGCTCACCGGACAGTTGCAGGGCATCTGAAATGTGAAAATGGTAATTAGAATTCGTCCTTTTTATGCCTCATTGTCAAAAAAGCATCATTTTTAGAAGGAAGTAATATTGAAAAAAATTGTTAATCAATTTTATATAATTACAGATATCCAAGAAGTTGTTGAATTATAAAAAAATACATGGCGAGAATGACTATGATCTATTTTTACGCAAAACATAAAAGGTTACGTTACGATAACGTTGTGGTTATTTCTTAAGTCTTTTACTATGTCACGACAACACTAAGCTATTGTTCGAGGAGCTGGAAACTCAGCTTCAAAGACTGGTTTGTTTGAGAGCCACAGGAGTAATGCGCACGGCACTTCTGGACCGTGTGCCCCCTCATAGTTTGATTAAAGCAGAGTCCCGAAAGAAAACTTACAGACTAAAGTATAATGGCCAGTGGAAAGACAAAGACATTACTAAACCAAATTTTTCAAAAATTACGAATTACGAATTGTTAAAGTTTTCACAATTTAAATTTTTTTTAACTTTCAGTGATTTCAACATATCAAAAATTCCCCAATTTTGAGTATTACGAAAATCATAAACATTTTTCAGATTCAAAACATCCTAAAATTTTTATATTAGAAAAAATTTTTAAATTTTTCAATTCTTGAAATTTTATTTGTAGAATTTTTATATTAGAAAAAATTTCAAAATTTTCTAGTTCTCGAAACCTTGAAAAACAAATCCAAATTTATTTACATATTATTTTCTATATTTTTGATACTTTCAACATTACGAAACTAAATTTTTCAAAAATTACGATTCACGAATTGTCAAAAACTCACACTTTTAAAAATTTTCCAATTTCAGCGATTTCAAAATATCTAAAATTTCCAAATTTTGAAGATTACGAAAACCAACAATTTTTTTTCATATTCAAAGAATTCTAAGCTTTTTGGATATATTCCAAACTTTTGCGGAAGTTTTCGTTTAATATTCGAATTGTTAAAATTTTTCGGATTTTTTATTATCAAAAATTTTAAAACTTTTAAATTCTCAAATTTTTTTAAATAAACATTTCAAATGCAGGTATTCACTATTTCCTAAATTTTCGATACTTTTGTAATTAAGAAACTAAATTTTTCAACAATTACGAATTACAAATTGTGAAAATTATCACAAATTTTTAAATTTTAGTAATTTCAAAACATTTATAATTTCTAAATTTGCAAAGATGTCGATAATTACCAAAAGCTTAATATTTTTCAGATTAAAAATATTCTAAAACTATTAAATTTTCAATAATTTAATTTTTGAAATTCGAAATAACAAAAACTATCATAATCTGTCGAATTTTTTAAAGTTTTAGTATTTGCAGATTAAAAATTTTCCAAAATTTTTATTTTCAAAAATTAAATAATATTAGAAATTTTAAAAATTCAAATTTCATAAAAAACAAAATTTTTTCAGAAGCATCAAAAATGGAATTTATATTTTTCAGGTCTAAACAATTAAAATTGTTTAAATGTTTCAGATTCAAAACTTTCCTAACATTATTAAACTCTCAAACAATTGTAAATTTTTAAAATTATGCGAAATTTTTAGTTTTAAATATTTTAAACTATAGAGTGGCTAGGAAAACCCCGGCCACTTTTCTTGCGGCGGTCAAGAGATGGCGCTTTAGTAAAGAAACATTAAATTACTGGCAACAACGCACAATCCAAAACGTTTTAGTTGTTTTGATTTAATAACTAAAACGTCTTGGATTCTGCGTTGTTGTCAGTATTTTAATTTAATTTTTCTTTACTTGACCGCCCGCAAGAAAAGTGGCCGGAGTTTTCCTAGCCACTCTGTAAATAAATTTCAAAATTTTTCAGTAACGTCAGAATTAGAATTTTTTACATTTTTTATGTCCGAAAGATTAAAAATTTTTAAATATTTTGATTCAAAATTTTCCTAGGTTGATTAAAGTCTCCACAATTTGAAATTTTCGAATTCTTTTAAGTTTTCAAATTCCAAATTCATTCACTTAATATAATTCTAAATTCCTAATTTTTCAGATTTAAAATTTCAAAAATTTTTATTTAAAAGAATTTATAACATTTTTAATTTTGTGAAATTTTTAAAATTTTAAATAATATAAATTACATACATTTCAAAAATTTGTAGAAACGTAAAAATTCGAATTTTTTCAGGTCCAATATTTTAAAAAGTAAAATTAATATTTCAGATTCAAAACTTTCCTAAAATTATCAATCAAAATTTTTAAAATGTTTTAAATTTTTGAATTTCCTAATTCATTCGCTTAATAGTTTCTACATTTTTGATACTTTCGACATTACGAAATTTAAATTGGAAATAAAAATGCTATTCTAAAATTTTTGCAAATATCTCCACATTTTCGTTTTCAAAATTTTCGAAATTTTTGAATTTTTCTAATTTAAAATTTAAATTTTCAAAAATTTTAAATTTTTAAACTTTGCGAAATTTTTAAAACTTTAAATAATTAAAATTTCATAAATTTCAAAAATTTTCAGTAACGTCAAAATTGGAATTTTTAACATTTTTCAGGTACAAAATATCACAAATGTTTTTGAATATATTTAATTGCTACGAAATTTCAATTTTTTTTAAATTCATAATTTTATGATACTTTTGAAATTTTCCATGTTTTCGAAATTGCAAAATTTTCGAGTTTGAGTGTTTTAAAAATTTTCGTAGTTTCCAAATTCTTTAAAAATTTGAAAATAATATAAAATTTTGTATCGGAGAATAGCAAAGCAAGCAAAGGGGTTCTGTAAAAGGTCTCGTAATGATTAGGTACCCGACAACTTTTTGTAATTTATTACTAAAACAATTAATATTTACATTTAATTATCACACAAGCACAATTTTGTCTCTTTATTTCCATCCAACACTGATTTAGTGATTTATACAGGGTGTTAATGAATTGTAGGGACAAACTTCTAGGGCTTGAAAAACACAACAAAGCAAACAACTTTTGTTAATAAATGTGTGATCAACAGTGTTTTCTTTCAGGGATAGAGCTTCTCAAAGATTCTTTAAGAAGCGCCTAAATGTAGGCAACTCAATTTACTACCTACTATTTGTTTCCATAACAACGGAAATTAATACAGGATAAATAAAGCCCTCTTTCCCACTTTTCAAATTCAAATTAAATTTAAAATAAATAAATTAATAAAATGTTTCAAAACTAAGCAATAGAAAAAACCAAATTTACAAAGCAAAATTCAACTATTTAAAAAATTTACAATTACTAATTCAAAAGTTAACAAAATTATAGTAACTGTTCAAAATGTCGCCCCCCCCGCTTCTACACACGAAGCACATCTACGAAGTAAACTCCTGCGCACCGCTCCAAATATACTAGGAGTCTGTTGAACTTCTTCACATGCAGCAAGAATACGCGCCGTAAGTTCTTTTACAGTTTCAACATCACAAACATATCGAATTGTGTCAAAATTGACGTTATTTGAATGCATGTATGTCTAGATCGTTTTTTTTTTTCAAAATTCCGTAGACCTGTGCAAAATAATTGCAATTTGGGTTGCCTATTTTCAGGTACTTCTTAAAGAATCTTTAAGAGGCTCTATTTTCTAAGGGAGACGCTTTTGACCACACATTTATTAACAAAAGTTGTTTGCTTTGTTGTGTTTTGCAAGCCCTAGAAGTTCGTCCCTACAATTCATTAACACCTTGTATTTGTTGAAAAAAATTCCCAACAAAGAAATTATTTATTAATGAATGAATATTATCGCAGGTTTTATCGTTCGGTGTTTTTCCACATTCACTTACTACAATTATGTAGGCATTTTATATAGTTTACGTCCATTAATATCTTAAAGTATACTCATTCAAATAACACAGCTCTTATTTAATGAAATAATCTCAGCAACACACCTGTGCGTTGCGTAACACACGCAAGCGATTATAATTGTATCACCGAAGTAATTTACGAAGCAAAAATGCAGTTAAACGTTTCTGGTATCTACAGGGTATTAAAAAATGTTGCAGCATTTTTAATTTTATGCTTGTACTTTAAATACTAAAAAGTGTAATTTAAATTTTATTGTTCGTTCACGATGGAAGCAAAATCCAACGCGTACCAAGATCAAGACCACGTTTGCTAAGAAAATTATGTAATAACATTAATCAGCAGTCAATCAAGCTCTGATTTTAATAATTAGTTCAACAGTTACGAGAAAGTTATAGAAATCGTTGTGTTTTACCTTCCTGGCGAAGTATAGCTTTAGAGGAAGGTATATTGTGATCGTCATGTATAGGATTTGGGTTTACTGGCCGATATACAAGTTATGCCTAAAAGTATGGGGCGCCAAGTGTAAAGTAAAAATTTGCTGTGCATTTTACGGTATTTAAGGCAATTTGTCCCAATATTTATTATACATACACCCACATTTAGCTAAATGCTTTTTATTTTAATAAATCGTTGTAGATTTAAATAAATCCTAAAATGTTTATTTTAAATTATCAAATATTTAGTAAACCTTTATGTATTTAGCCAAATCTGCACATAATTGTTTCAAATCTTTCAATATTTAATAAATGTTCGCAGATTTAAACAAATCTTTATCGATATAAATAAATCCGTCTAGATTTAAATAAATGTTTCAACATTTAATTCTAAGCTGTCACATTTAATGTTAACCTGTCATATTTATTTGACCTTGGTGAGCCCAGCCGACTTAGGACACCAAGACCGTTTGCACCGGTAGTAAGGCGCAAGGCAGGGCCATGGTGGGAGCGTTCGACGCTTAAACAAAACAGACTAAAAATTACATTCTCTAGGAAATGTTGAGGAAACCTTCATTGTATAAATAATAAATTATGCAATGTTTATGTTGTTATTGATGATTGAACTATCATTAATAGTACAAATTCGTGAAATACGGAAAACGTGTTCATAATTGTTGAACGTTACCACCAGTTTAAACGGTCTTGGTCTTCTATGAAGGCTGGGTCTACCAAGGTCAAATAAACATGACAAGTTAACATTAAATATGACAGCTTAAAATTAAATGTTGAAATATTTATTTAAATCTTTAAGGATTTATTTATATTGGTAAAGATTTGTTTAAATCTGCGAATATTTCTTAAATATTAAAAGATTTACAACAAATATGTGCAGATTTATCTAAATACATAAAGGTTTACTAAATATTCGAAAATTAAAAAAAAATGTTTTAAGATTTATTTAAATCTCGAATGCTTTGTTAACTGTTGGAATATTTAAACCAAATGTTGAAATAAAAAG
This sequence comes from Ctenicera cuprea, assembly GCA_958336395.1. Lineage (NCBI taxonomy): Eukaryota > Metazoa > Arthropoda > Insecta > Coleoptera > Elateridae > Ctenicera > Ctenicera cuprea. The sequence continues at coordinate 3,280,971 of OY284493.1, forward strand.
CATTTAGCTAAATGTGTGTATATATACTAATATTGGGACAAATTGTCTTAAATACCGTAAAATACACAGCAAATTTTCAGTTTACACTTGGCGCCCCATACTTTTATGCCAAACATTTTTAACCTACACATTTTGACTAATAAGCAGCTTTTAGGCCTTGGGAGACCGATAAAGCGTACGCTGCAGTGGTCTCTGTGTGTGTGTCTGTGCGTGTTGTCTATCTGTCTGCTGTCTGTCTGTACGCACTTTACAGTCCAGACGCCCTAACACAGAAAACCCAAATTTGGCTAAAAAATGGGTACTTGCAGCTGTATAAAAAGTGGGCAAAACAGGTCGGTGGTACTTCCCCATACTTTTTACGTGTTAACTATTCTCGCGTCAAGAAGTGATGGAAATTTACATTTAATCTAGCCGAAACAAGCCCGCTGCAGACTCACGACGTTGGTTACGTAGATACGGATAGCGCTCACGAAAATGGTTATAACAGCTTTATTTATAGAGTTATCAAAAATTTACAAAAGATGAAAAATATTTATTTTTTATTATAGCTAATTGATCGGCGTAGTTAAAATTACACAACTGCCGAAAAACACGTTGTTGATATTAAAAAGTATCGCTTTTTCCAAAATAGTTGAAAATTCTCGCTGGTCCTAATAAAATACTTCAAATAGTCTACCGAACTGACAAATGCTTATAACGATCGGCGTTTGCGTTTAAGAATAAAAAATTAATCAATTTCAAATTCTTCAAAAATTCCTAGAGGGCGTCAGAGTGAAATTTGGGAAAATAGTAAAAAATAAATTTTGTAGTTCATTGCAAGCTCTATCGGCTCAGAAAATTTCAAAAAATGGTGATGGCAGTTTTGGAGGAAATTGTTTTTGAAAATGTCCAAAATTTTGAACCGCTAGTATATTTACAATTTTCATTTTTTCAAAAATATTTTACATCACTTGATTATACCTATTAAGGGTTATCAAATAATATAATAATTTGTATTGATTGGATATTTTGTTTTTGAGTAATTGGCCATTAAAATTAAATTTTTCAAAAATTCGTAGCGGCCTTCATTTTAAAAATACAGCATTTGATAAAAAAAAAAGCATTCCATTTGTCTTTCAATGAACTGCAACGCTATGCATTTCTAAAAAATTTCTAATAAATGTTTAGAAACAAATCTATATCAAAAAAACTGGTCTAATTTCCGTTTCCTGTTCCGGTTCCGAATAACAACTTTACAAAGAACTACCTGCAACTAAAAAGCTTCTACAGATCAAATCTTATTACAATCGGTCAAGGGTTCCGGAGATATAGGGGAACGAACGCACTCACCCTCCCACCCATCCACCCACCCACAAACAGACATTTTTTAAAAATCATTTTTTCGGGTTTCTTGGACCCAAAAACGCGTATTTTTGTTAAAATCTAAAATTCAAAAATTTGCATGAAATAGGTTAGACGGCGGGAGAGGTGCCCGCATAACCAAATCTATAAAGATGTCCTAGGCGATAGAGATATTTAAAGATGCGGTAAAGATTACGTGATACAGGTGTAATATGTATTGGAGCTGTACTTTAGCCTATACCTTAACTGTATAGATTAAATATTTACCGCATCTATATGATACCTATACTTATTTCCAGTACAGTTTTATCTTTATCACATCTGTATCACATCTTATTCTATGCTATACCGCACCGGTACTTCAAGCAGGGATTTATCTTTATCGGATCTGTAGATAATATATACTGATTGTCTTTACAGTTGTACCTTTAACAAATCTCTACAATATCTTCATGCAGGCTATATCGCACCTGTAGCGCAATTATCGATTTTGTCTTTATCGAATCTGTGCTAAATATATACTGCCTGTCTTTACAGTTTTATCTTAAGCCTAAAACCGCTGTGTATAGCGTCAATCTAAACACTATCTTTATTTGTTGGCCTTGTGTATAAAAACGTTAAAAATGGCGCATCAACAAGATCAAGAATTTAAAGTTTACGAATTTGATGGAACCTTGGATATTTGTGTGCTTCCTACAATTATAATAATAATTTATGACATAATCATTAACCAAGGCTGCTGTCTCCAATGTGAAGTTGTTTTCGATAGGGGGATCATTTACCACAATATCTATAAACCACAAGTAAATAAAATGATAACTTTCATCATAAACTGTTATTACACCTATAACCAATACTATACCTTTTGATGTGCCTACAGCAGAGAGCATTTTCTCAGTTCTGCTGTACTTATAACGTCCAACCGCGGATTTACAAACAGACCTGTTTGGAAAGTCCACTCACCAAAAAGATAAAGATATTTAAAGCTTATCCCAGCGCCAGCAGTACAAAGTACGAACCGACATCAATACAATGATCATATTACGTAATATTTTTTTCTTGAAATTACAATTCTGACCTCAGAAATGGCGGGAAATTCAGAAATAATGTACTTTAAAATAGTTGGTGGTAAAATAATACAAAGACATCAATTATTTCGAAGTAAGATTCTCGAAATATCTGAACCTACTAAAACTGTTTTATATTTTATCCCCTATAATTCTTCACTGTTTATTTTTCTTAATACTTTAATAATCTGTTGTCTTTTTTTTTTGTTTCGGCATCAGTTTATTAAAAACTTAGCAAAGCTACAAACGATACACTTTACCAACTATTTATAAAATGATTTTACTCTACATTAAAATTAATGTAAAAAACAAAATTAGAAAATGAGAAACATGAAACACATTTAACTTTAAAAATTTCAAGAGCCCACAAAAATGTCTAACTTTATTATTAAGCGTCCAATGCGTTTTCTACGTAGTCCCTGTTAATCACGTTTTATCCAAGCATACTATACGCCCTTAACGAGATATTATGCAACGTCACTATAAATTTTACTGCAAAAAAACGGTTTAACCCTAACTGTAATTCTTGGTAGTACATTTGTATCATATTGTCCATCATAACCTTCTGTAATACTCTTAAAACATTTAGCGGTCGAATCTTATAAGAGGCGAGATTAGCTCAGGGTGCAAGGAGACCGACTCACAAACCAAAGATGGCCAGTTCGATTCCCCGCTAAGGTAAAGTATGCAGCGCATTTTTAAAATTAAAAATCTATCAATAAATACATTAGTGTAAATGAAATTAGCTAAAAAAATACAGAGGGGTTGTATAAAATATTATAAAAGAAAATATATCCGCGTAAAAAAATATTTTTTTTTATCTAAAATTAATTGCTTGAATTATCTATACCGCACCTTAATTTGGACGATACAGCATCGGAATAGTATCTTTAAAAACCTATATCGTATCTTTACAGTACCTTCATGTGCTCTATACGCAATCTTAACCGCATCTGTACTTTAACTATATGTTGTCTGTACAGGAGCTTTACATCTTATATACAGAGTTAGTAAAGACAACTATACCCAATCGATATGTAATCTCTATCGTCGCGCTATCCATAGGGTACAGAAAGCCTGTATCGACTAAAGATTTAAATACAGGTTCGATATAGGTTCTGTATTGTGTGGTTATACGGGTGTGCTTTACTCCAAAATAGACGCCCTCGGAAAAGACCCTTAGATTCGTATTTTACACATGTCAAATAGCAGATCGGCACAAGACCAATTGTGCACAACTAAAAGACCTTTTAAATGAGGTGTCACTCGCCCCCCTTTCTATTTAAAAAAAAAATTCAAAATGGCGCCCAGTCGCTTTTTTGATTGATACAAAATTTAATTTTTACTTAGAAAATAGTATTTAATTTCCCATTAAAGCACACCAAATCTTGTAGTAAAATATCAAGTCGTTCAAAAGTTATTTAGGGGGCGAGGAGGTTACTTTATAGACAGACGGTATTTTAAAAATTTCAATAGATGCGGGGAAGGTCTCGTGGCGGTTGCCCGTTACACGTTTACACGACGCTGTCTTAAATTTTTCATTTTGATTTTTCCGAATTTTCTGAACAATTTTAATCAAACAAACTTTGCATAATTCGTGAATGCTTTTAAATAAGAAAGTAATTTTTTCTCATTGACTGGAGATAAAATGCATTCAAACAAAAACAATTACATAAACGTTTCCGTCAGAAAGAATTACTAATTGTTAATCAAGCGTTTATTCTCGGAGGTTTTACTCAACGTACAATATTTTGCGGTCGTTATCTGTTCTAAGCCAGCCACTTTTTAATAAATTTATAAATTTTCCCAACAGTTCTAATCTTGGCACACTTTCGATTTTTTTGCATAACTTTTGGGCTCCAAAAATAATTGCACATTTCAAAGTTACGGCATAATTTGTAGGCAAAGAACCATAACACATGGAATATGTCGATGATTATTTGGCATCAAAGTTTTTTTTGACTTAGAAAGTACAATTAGTGAGAAATCGATTCGATTCAAAGCCGCTTAAAAGATATAATTTGCAGCTTGATGGTAGTTTTTTTAATAGCGCGTTAAAAAGCTGCCGCGATGAAGGTGATATTAGGCGAGTTGCACCTGTTGCAAGAAATTGATCCGGTGCATTATCAAAATTTCTAAAATACTGTTAAAGCTAAAGCGGTGAGATCACAGCCAAACCTTAAAAACACAAATAAAATGTTAAGTTTAACCAAATTGGAAGGTGTAACAACCTTCAGTTGTCACTCAAAATCTTGATTTAACTTAGCAATAATCATTGTCACGAAATGGTAACACTTTCACCAATTATTGTTATTAAAAGTTTCGTATCACTTCATGGGCGCACACATACGCACGACAATTCTAAAAATAATCTTCATTTTTTGCGCATTTTTCCTGTCGTGCAAATTAAAATAATTAAAAAAACATTAATTGGGGCGAATTTCAGAAAAAACAACGGTTAATGACTATTTAATTTAGATCATTAAAATCGAAAGATGAAGTGGTGAGAAATCACGCAAGGAAATGCATTGTTGCAGTTCTAAAACTGTCGCTTAAGCGTGGAAAGTTAATTTTTTACTTGATTGCGTTTTAGGAAGCAAACTCCTCTTCCTGAGAACCGCTTCGCTACGCCTAAAGGGCCGAAAGAAAATAAACATGTTTTTCCTTATTGTTTACTTCCTCGTCATGATTTTCAAACCGCAACGTTATTGCATAAACATTTTTAACAATAATCTGAGCTGTTAATTACAATTAAATCCGTTTGTGCCGTTAATAACACAAACATGTCACGTACGTCACTGTATTTTCGCACTAATAAAAATAGAAATGTGAAAGTCCATCATTATGAACTTATGTGATCGGATTACATGTCACAATTATCGTTGCTGGTGAGAACTTAATAAAAATAATAATAAGTAGTTGTAATTGCGGAAACCTACAAGATTTTTGCTTTTTTTATAGTTGATCTGTGCAAATCGTGTGTTGTTTTTGCTCCAAAAAACTCTCGGTTAAGTATATAGGATGCAGTTAGACCTTCGAGATAGTTTTTGCTAGCAGCTGTAGTCTTTGTAGAAAAACCAGATGTTTCGCTATGAATAGCTGCAATTCTATGTTTTGTCAATCATTTTGATGTTGACGTGATATTTAATATGAGAGGATCAGAAGTTATACAATCTGAAGTGTGTACTGTAAGTTTTTATTTCGACTTTTTTCATTTTTATTCCATTAGATGGTTAAAAATAATATTAATTTCATATGTAGGTAGTAGGTACAGGAAAATGAAAAGCAGATGGTTCTGTATTACTTTCAATTTCTTTTTTGTTGTTTTCAACCTAACGTTCTTTAAAAAAACTCTTAAAATTTTAAATTTAACACATGTTACGTACCGTTTAAAAACAGATGGTTCATTGTGAATTTGAGCTGGTTCTATTCTTTTAAAAAAAATTTTAATTGCCATGGTTTTTGCCGTGGTTACTAGAGTATCAGAAGGTTCATTCTACAACTGTGCTGATTTTTTCCTAAAAATAGGAATGAAATAGGTCTTTTAATCATTAATGTACCTACAATAACAGTTGCTTGCAAAAAATAACAAAGTTTCTGTTTTAGTTTGCTGAAGTAGTAGAAGGTTCATGAACCTGTGCTAACTTTTTCGTAACTTTAGGAATAAACTAAGTTTTATAATGATTAAGTTACATTAGAAATCACTTAAAATGTGACAAAAAGTTTGTGCTAAGGTTTACTTAAGAAGTAGAGGGTTCATTTTGAACCTGCGCTGGTTTTTTGTAACTATAAAAATAAAGTAGGTTTTATAATAATATTAACAATCGCTTTAAAAAATCTCAACGCCTTTCTGCTATAGTTCGCTGAAGCAGTAGAGGGTTCATTTTGTTTATCGTAACTATAGTAGTAAGGTAGGTTCTATCATGATTAATTTACAGAAACAATCGCTTTAAAAACTGACAACAGGTTTTTGCTGTAGTTTGCTAAAGAAGTAGAAGGTTCATTACGCACCTGTGCTAACTTTTTCGTAGCTATAGAAATAAAAAAGTATAATGATTAAATAACATTAACAATTAAAAAATGTTTAAATGTTAAAAAAATGTCAGCAAATTGCTGCTATAGTTTGCCGACGAAGTAAAAGGTTCATTAAAAACCTGTGCTGACTTTTTCGTAACCATAAAAAAGTTTTGTAATGATTAAATTACTTTAACAATCGCTTTAAAAAATATCAACAAGTTTTTGCTATAGCTTGCTAAAGAAGTAGAAGGTTTATTATGAACCTGTACTGACTTTTAGTAGCGATAGAATTAAAGTATGTTTTATAATGATTAAATTACACTAACAATCGCTCACAACACATGTCACATGTTATGTTGAAGAAGTAGAAGGTTCATTATGAGCGTGTGCTGACTTTTTTGTAACTATAAAAATAAAATAGGTTTTAAATGTTTAAATTACATTACCAATCGCTTAAAACCTATCAACAAGTTTCTGCTACAGTTTGCTAAAGAAGTAGAGGGTTCATTTTGAACCTGTGCTGACTTTTCGTAACTATAAGAATAAAGTAGGTTCTGTAATGATTATATTGTATTAACAATCGCGTAAGAAAAGCACAACACCTTTCTGTCATAGTTTGCTAAGGTAGTGAAGGGTTCATTTTGTTTTTCGTAACTATAGAAATAAGGTAGGTTCTATCATGATTAATTTACAATAAAAGTCGCTTTAAAAAATGCCAACAAGTTTCTGCTGTAGTTTTCTAAAGAGGTAGAAGGTTTATTTTGAACCTGTACTGACTTTTAGTAGCTATAGAATTAAAGTATGTTTTATAATGATTAAATTACATTAACAATCGCTCACAACACATGTTAACAAGTTTCTGCTATGTTATGTTGAAGAAGTAGAAGGTTCATTATGAGCGTGTGCTCACTTTTTTGTAACTATAAAAATAAAATAGGTTTTAAATGTTTAAATTACATTACCAATCGCTTAAAACCTGTCAACAAGTTTCTGCTACAGTTTGCTAAAGAAGTAGAGGGTTCATTTTGAACCTGTGCTGACTTTTCGTAACTATAAGAATAAAGTAGGTTCTGTAATGATTATATTGTATTAACAATAGCTTAAGAAAAGCACAACAACTTTCTGTCATAGTTTGCTAAGGTAGTGAAGGGTTCATTTTGTTTTTCGTAACTATAGACATAAGGTAGGTTCTATCATGATTAATTTGCAATAAAAGTCGCTTTAAAAAATGCCAACAAGTTTCTGCTGTAGTTTTCTGAAGAAGTAGAAGGTTTATTATGAACCTGTGCTAACTTTTTCGTAGCTATAGGAATAAAAAAGGTATAATGATTAAATTACATTAATAATCGCGTTACAAAATGTCAGCAAATTTCTGCTATAGTTTTCCGAAGAAGTAAAAGGTTCATTATGAACCTGCGCTAGCTTTTTCGTAACCATAAAAATAAATTAGGTTTTATAATGATTAAATTACTTGAATAATCGCTTTAAAATGTCAACAAGTTTCTGTTATAATTTGCTGAAAAAGTAGAAGGTTCATTATAAACCTGTACTTACTTTGTGTAGCTATAGAATTAAAGTATGTTTTATAATGATTAAATTACATTTTCAATTGCTTAAGGATATGTCAACAAGTTTCTGCTATAGTCCGCTGAATAAGTAGAAGGTTCTGACGTTTTCGTAACTATAAAAATAAAGTAAGTTTTATAATGATAACATTACATTTACAATCGCTTAAAAAATGTTTCTGCTATAGTCCGCTAAAGAAGTAGTAGGTTTTCTTTAGACCTGCTGGCTTGATTGTAGCTATAGAAATAAAATAGAATCTATAATGAATAATTTACATTCACAATTGAAAATTTCTGCTATAGTTTGCTGAAAACGTAGAGCGTTCATTTGGAACCTGTGCTGACATTACCTTGACGATAAAAAGTCTAACATTGAAGATAATCGAAATAAATTGGGTTCAAAAGTTTCTCTCATACTTACTAATAAATGAGATGGTTCATTAGGATCATACGGTGGGTTTTTACATAACGAAATGACGCTGTAAGAAGACTGCCTTTAAGTAAAAATAGCTTTAAAGATTGTCAAAGAGCTTATTATAAAAGCAGATGGTTTTTTATGAACCTATACTGATTTTTTCTTAGATGGCGAGAATGTGATGCCTGCCAAAACTAACTATTAAGTACCAAATACTGTAGTTTATCGAGAAGAAGACAGGGTTTTCTATAATTATAAATCTGTACTGATGTTTGTTCATCAATAATAGATAACCGTTTTGATTAAAGTAATCCTACTACTTCTACTGTTTCGTCAAATTTCCGACATTGTTGGGTAAGCTGATAGTTCATTATAAACCTTTGGAATTATCTTATTGCAGTAGCAGTACTACTGGTAGAATAGACTAATTCGTATGAAATACTATCCAATACATCTACTTTTAAAAAAAGTTTCTGACGTATTTGTTGGATAAGTAGATGGTTCATTATGAACCTGTGCTATTATCTGCTTGCAGTGGCAGTCCTACTGGTAGAATTGACTAAGTCGTAAGAATCACCTTTCAATACATGTACATTTTCAACAGATTTCTCACATAGTTGTTTCATAAGTAGATGGTTCAGTAGGAACCTGAAGTATTATCTTCTTGCAGTGGCGGTCCTACCGGTTAATAGACTAGTTTGTGGGAAATACTACCTACTATTTCTACTGTTTCGAAACAATGTTTAATAAGCTGATGGTTCATTATAAGTCTTTGAAATTATTTTATTGCAGTGTCAGTACTACTAATCGCATAGACAAATTCGTATAAAATAATATCCAATACATCTACTTCTACGAAAAAATTTCCACATATTTATTGGAAAAGTAGATGGTTTATTAATAACTTTTGCTATTATCTACTTGCAGTGGTAGTCGTACCGGTTGAATATACTCATTATAAGAAAATACAACCAATACATCAGGTTTTACCAAAGATTTCTGACATATTTGTACGATAAGCAGTAGGTTCATTACGAACCTATTATCTTCTTACCGTGGTAATCGTACAGGCCGAATAGACTTATTGATTAGAAATACTACCCTGTTATTCTACTTTAACGTAACATTTTTGAAACATTTGTTGGATAAGTACATAATTTATTATGAACCTGAGATACTATTTTCTTGCAGTGTTAGACTTACTGGCCAAATAAACTAATGCTACGGAATACATCTACTTTTTTTTACGAAAGATTTCCGATGTATTTGTTGAATAACTAAATGGTTCATCATGAAACTGTGCTATTGTCCTCTTACAGTAGCAGTTCTACTGGTAGATAAAACTAACGCGTAAAAAATACCTTACGTAACCTCTACTATTACGAAAGATTTCTGACATATTTCTTGAATAAGTAGAGATGGTTCATTATGAACCTTTGCTCTACTTGCAATGGCAAGTCGTATAGATTAATTTGTAAAGAATACTACCAATACAGGTAGTTTTGCTTTCTTTGACATATTTGTTGGATAAGTAGATGGTTCATTATGAACGTGTGCTATTATCGTATTAGAGTTGCAGTTCTATTAGTACATGTTCTGTTACGAAATATTTCTTACATATTTTTCTAATAGGTAGAAGGTTCATTATTAACTTCTGCTTTTATCTACTTGCAGTGACAATGCTACTGATGCAATATACTAATGCTTAAAAAATACATTCAATACACCTAGTTCTGCTGAAAATTTGAGACTTATTCGTTGGATAAGTAGATGGTTTGTTTTTACCCGTGTTGACAATCGTTTTGAAAAAATATGCAATCTAGTGATTGTCTAGACGAATTCAAATCCAATTCAAACTGGTTGAAACATAAAATAAATAAAGTAACCGCGCGATAAAAATCGGATTCAAATTCAAACACATTTTTTTAAGTCCGAACAATTGAAATACAACTTCAAGCTTAAGCTTAAACGTTTCTTATTCTCTGTTCTCTGATATTCAATTTTAATTCAGAACACCAAATGCAAGAAACGCAATTATTTTGAATATACCCTCAGGCAAGAAAGTTTGTGTACAGAATGATGTAAATCAGATCCTATTTTGTATTCTACTTTTATTACATTTTAAAACGAGGAATACAGCAAAGATTTTATCTCGAAAACATTTGTTATTTCAACATTTGCTTTCTATGCTAATTAAAACAACATTTCGCGAACGACTTCTCGTTGGTATGTACCCACGCAATATTAACTACCTTAAAGCGTAACGTCTTCGTGCGTATAAATCCGTGACGCGTATGTAGAATAATAAAGAGATCATAAACTCCACAACGTGGTTTGCTTACATATTTGTTAGCATCTGCTTACACAAGAAAATTTAGTTAAAACCTTTCAGACATCGAGGAAGTATTTTTTTTAAATAAATTTAAATAATTTAGAATTGTTTAAATGAATTTCTGAATGTTTAGCAGAATTTAGCATTTAGAGAGTTTTCTGCCAGCGTGATCTTTTATAAATTAAAATGGACTGAATTTTAGCTTTCTCCCGATAATGGATTGAAAATTAATAATAATATGGTCTTAAAAAACATGCACGTGCATTTTGTGTTTTTTTATTAAAATTCAATATGAATTTGAGTTAAAATGTTATGTAAGTAGACCTAGATACCAACAAAATTTTAACAGAAATTTAAGTCGATTATTGCTTAAGCCTGGAAATTTAAAAATACGTAAATTGACATTTTCTTAGTAATAAATGTTACGAGGTTAACCAAATTACTTATCATTAATTAAATAATTACGTAAGTGTCTGTGCTATATGTTGCTTGGACAAAAATATACTTTTTTTAATAAACATCAAAATCGTTGACATCAAGTGTACATAGTTTTTTTACGCAAAATTGTCAACATGTAGTGTACGTTTTTTTAAAATTTAAAATTTAACAAAATTTTTATTTCCCTTACTTTTGTCACAAACTAAACTTCCTGCTGGTTCTTCACGACTGATCTAAATTCCAAACAAACCAGATAAGTATGGAAACAAGGAGAAATCGGAATATTCTGCAATTTCTGTAATCCTTGACCCTTTGAGCTGATGTGTGGGATATTCCTACCTTTATTTGACTTCGTTGTTTTAGTTGAGAGTTTCAGGCGATGCTGCTTGTTTGATTAATGGTTCGCTAGCATGCCATTTTGGTAGGTGCTAATTTCGAAGGACGATCTAGCAATTTCTGCTTGAGAGACACTTCCTTTGCATAATGTCACATAAATCTAAAAATAAGTTTGTTTTGCTTACCGGATTTTATGGCTTAAATTGTTGTTTCGTGTCGCTGAATGCAAATGCAAAATACTGTTGTTAAACTGGGCTTGTAAACGAGCGAAAAATGATTAAAATTGTGATTAAAGCAAACAAAAATTAATCGCGAGAAAAATGTTTCAAATTTTGATATTTAATGGCTGGGAACGTTTAGTCGACAAGAATGCAAATTGTAGATAAGGATTATCAATTAGATCCAGTTTAATTTAATTAATTAATTATCCACATCCAGGAGAACGTAAACTATGTTAAAATTCAACAGTAAAATTAATAGCGTGGTTGCACACGCAACCACAAATGGAAATAATTAGTCAATTCCACGACAAATTTAAATCTAATTGATTTTCAAGCCGATTAACTACCGATCGAATTTATTTTAATCGAATTAATGGTGTCTATATAAAAGTAACTAGCACTGAGTTCAGATTATAGCTTTGTACCAGCTCAACTTCCACTAGTTGTTTAAAAATCAGATTAACTTTTAATCGCTTTCAATTTGGTTAAATATAATTTTCAATTAGATCAATAACGTTAAAATGGAAACGGATGTAAAAGGCGAATTTTAATAACATTTTTTCGGCCGGTTTTTTAAACATAGTAATAATGGGCTAACGAATTCGGATTGTAGCTGCGCAATTTCTTACAAACTAGTTCATAAGACAAGACTGCCATTACAAGGTGATAATAGTACAGATTCATAATGAACTGCTTATCCAACTACTTATCCAACAGATATGTGAAAAATCTTTAACAAAAGTAGATGTATTGGGTAGTATTTTTTTCGAATTAGCCTATTCGACAAGTAGAATTACCACTGCAAGGTGATAGTAGTACAGGTTCATAACGAACCGTCTACTTATCCAACTAATCATTTGTAAAAGTGGATGTTATGGGTAGTTTTCTTACGAATTAGTTTATTAGACAAGTAGCACTTTCACTACAAGGTGATAATATCACAGATTTACAATGAACCATCTACTTATCCACCAAATATGTGACAAATCTTCTGCAACAGTAGATGAATTGGGTGGCATTTTTCACAAATTAGCCTATTTGACAAGTAGAATTACTACTGCAAGGTGATAGTAGCACAGGTTTATAATGAACCATCTACTTATCCTTCAAATATGTCAAAAATCATTTGTAAAAGTAGATATATTAGGCAGTATTTCTTACAAATTAGTTAATTTGAATAGTAGGACTGCTTGCTATTATCTGCTTGCAGTGGCAGCAAGTAGATAATAGCACAGGTTCATAATGAACCATCTACTTATCTAACGAATATGTCAGATATTTACCAAAAAAAATGATATGTATTGCCAGTTTTTAAAAATATTGTGTATTCAACCAATAGAACTGCCACTGAATGCGTACATATAACAACACAGATTTATAATGAACCATCTACTTATCCAACAAATATGTCAGTAATCATTCTAAAAAGGAGATGTATTGCCAGTATTTTTAACGAATTTATCTCTTCGACCAGTAGAACTGTCTCTTAATGTATATAATAGCACACAGGTTCCATAATGAACCATCTACTTATTCAACAAATATGCCAGAAATCTTTCAAAAAATAAGATGCATTGCCTGTACTTTCTAAGAATTTATGTATTCAAGTGGTAGAACTGCCACTGAATGTATGTAATAGCAGAGGTTCATAATGAACCATCTATTTATCTAAGAAGACGTCAGAAATCTTTAAAAAATAAAATGTATTGCAAGTAGTTTTTACGAATTGTACAAATGTACATGTATTAGATAGTATATCTTAGGAATTAGGCACTGCTACCAGAAGGACTACCGCTGCAAGCAGATAATAGCACAGGTTCATAATGAACCATCTACTTATCTAACGAATATGTCAGAACTCTTTCAAAAAATGATATGTATTGCATATACTTTCAAGAACTTTGTGTTTTCAAACAGTAGAACTGCTACTAAATGTATGTAATAGCAAACAGGTTCATAATGAACCATCTACTTATCCAACAAATATGTCAGAAATCTTTCTAAATATAATAAGATGTATAGCCAGTACTTTCTAAGAATTTGTGTATTCAACTGGTAGAACTTCCACTGAATGTATGTAATAGCAGAGGTTCATAATGAACCATCTATTTATCTAAGAAGACGTCAGAAATCTTTAAAAAATAAAATGTATTGCAAGTATTTTTTACGAATTGTACAAATGTACATGTATTAGATAGTATATCTTAGGAATTAGGCACTGCTACCAGAAGGACTACCGCTGCAAGCAGATAATAGCACAGGTTCATAATGAACCATCTACTTATCTAACGAATATGTCAGAACTCTTTCAAAAAATGATATGTATTGCATATACTTTCAAGAACTTTGTGTTTTCAAACAGTAGAACTGCTACTAAATGTATGTAATAGCACACAGGTTCATAATGAACCATCTACTTATCCAACAAATATGTCAGAAATCTTTCTAAATATAATAAGATGTATAGCCAGTACTTTCTAAGAATTTGTGTATTCAACTGGTAGAACTTCCACTGAATGTATGTAATAGCAGAGGTTCATAATGAACCATCTATTTATCTAAGAAGACGTCAGAAATCTTTAAAAAATAAAATGTATTGCAAGTATTTTTTACGAATTGTACAAATGTACATGTATTAGATAGTATATCTTAGGAATTAGGCACTGCTACCAGAAGGACTACCGCTGCAAGCAGATAATAGCACAGGTTCATAATGAACCATCTACTTATCTAACGAATATGTCAGAACTCTTTCAAAAAATGATATGTATTGCATATACTTTCAAGAACTTTGTGTTTTCAAACAGTAGAACTGCTACTAAATGTATGTAATAGCACACAGGTTCATAATGAACCATCTACTTATCCAACAAATATGTCAGAAATCTTTCTAAATATAATAAGATGTATAGCCAGTACTTTCTAAGAATTTGTGTATTCAACTGGTAGAACTTCCACTGAATGTATGTAATAGCAGAGGTTCATAATGAACCATCTATTTATCTAAGAAGACGTCAGAAATCTTTAAAAAATAAAATGTATTGCAAGTATTTTTTACGAATTGTACAAATGTACATGTATTAGATAGTATATCTTAGGAATTAGGCACTGCTACCAGAAGGACTACCGCTGCAAGCAGATAATAGCACAGGTTCATAATGAACCATCTACTTATCTAACGAATATGTCAGAAATCTTTCAAAAAATGATATGTATTGCATATATTTTTAAGAAATTTGTGTTTTCAAACAGTAGAACTGCTACTAAATGTATGTAATAGCACACAGGTTCATAATGAACCATCTACTTATCCAACAAATATGTCAGAAATCTTTCTAAATATAATAAGATGTATAGCCAGTACTTTCTAAGAATTTGTGTATTCAACCGGTAGAACTGTCACTGAATGTATATAATAGCAGAGTTTCATAATGAACCATCTACTTATCTAACAAGACCTCAATCTTTCAAAAAATGATATGTATTGCATATATTTTTAAGACATTTGTGTTTTCAACCAGTAGAACTGCCACTGAATGTCTATAATAGCAGAGGTTTATAATGAACCATCTACTTATCGAACAAGACGTCAGAAATCTTAAAAAAATGAGATGTATGGCAAGTATTTTTTACGAATTGTAGAAATGTACATGTTTTGGATAGTAATCTTAGGAATTAGTCAGTGCTAGCAGTAGGACTGCTGCTGCAAGCAGATAATAGCACAGGTTCATAATGAACCATCTACTTATCTAACGAATATGTCAGAACTCTTTCAAAAAATGATATGTATTGCATATATTTTTAAGAAATTTGTGTTTTCAAACAGTAGAACTGCTACTAAATGTATGTAATAGCACACAGGTTCATAATGAACCATCTACTTATCCAACAAATATGTCAGAAATATTTCTAAATATAATAAGATGTATAGCCAGTACTTTCTAAGAATTTGTGTATTCAACCGGTAGAACTGTCACTGAATGTATATAATAGCAGAGTTTCATAATGAACCATCTACTTATCTAACAAGACCTCAATCTTTCAAAAAATGATATGTATTGCATATATTTTTAAGACATTTGTGTTTTCAACCAGTAGAACTGCCACTGAATGTCTATAATAGCAGAGGTTTATAATGAACCATCTACTTATCGAACAAGACGTCAGAAATCTTAAAAAAATGAGATGTATGGCAAGTATTTTTTACGAATTGTAGAAATGTACATGTTTTGGATAGTAATCTTAGGAATTAGTCAGTGCTAGCAGTAGGACTGCTGCTGCAAGCAGATAATAGCACAGGTTCATAATGAACCATCTACTTATCTAACGAATATGTCAGAACTCTTTCAAAAAATGATATGTATTGCATATATTTTTAAGAAATTTGTGTTTTCAAACAGTAGAACTGCTACTAAATGTATGTAATAGCACACAGGTTCATAATGAACCATCTACTTATCCAACAAATATGTCAGAAATATTTCTAAATATAATAAGATGTATAGCCAGTACTTTCTAAGAATTTGTGTATTCAACCGGTAGAACTGTCACTGAATGTATATAATAGCAGAGTTTCATAATGAACCATCTACTTATCTAACAAGACCTCAATCTTTCAAAAAATGATATGTATTGCATATATTTTTAAGACATTTGTGTTTTCAACCAGTAGAACTGCCACTGAATGTCTATAATAGCAGAGGTTTATAATGAACCATCTACTTATCGAACAAGACGTCAGAAATCTTAAAAAAATGAGATGTATGGCAAGTATTTTTTACGAATTGTAGAAATGTACATGTTTTGGATAGTAATCTTAGGAATTAGTCAGTGCTACCAGTAGGACTGCTGCTGCAAGCAGGTAATAGCACAGGTTCATAATGAACCATCTACTTACCCAACAAATATGTCAAAAATATTTCGCAAAATCAGATCTATTGTCAGTATTTTGTACAAATTTGTCTATTCGACCAGTAGAACTGCCATTGAATGTATATAATACCACAGGTTCATAATAAACTATCTACCTGTCTAACATATTATGTTAGAAATTTACAGTATTACAGTTAGTAGTTCTTACAAATTAGTTTAGTCAATTTGATCGGTAGTAGTGCCACTGCAAGTAGATAACGGCAAGGGTTCATCATGAACCATCTTCTTATCCAACAAATGTGTCAGAAATCTGTTCTGTTTTCAAGTCTGATCTTGCAAGAAATCGTTTGATCATATTACAGCTGTAAACAAGTCGGCTATGTTCCGACAGAAAACAATAATAAGATATTTCAGTAGTAGCCATTTTAGTTAAAGGTAATAAATCTTTTGAATAAACAAATAAAAGTTATTACTGAGTGTTATTACTAAAATAATTATTAAAAGTAAGCCCAGCACAGGATAATACATACAGGGTGTTGCTAAAGATTTACGACTTTATGCAGGGTTATAGATTTCGACAAACTATATCGAACTGCGTAAACCTCATCGGGCTTACCCTTTTAGTTTCGGAGTTACAGCGTGCCAAAAAAAGTTTTGCGACATCTAGCGACGAAATTCCAACTTTTCCGCAACGGTTCGCTACATTCTTCATGATTTCGACAAGGTTTTTCGTTTCGATAAAACCGTATTATGCTACCTCGTCTCCTTCTCGAAATATCTGATATTTTGTTTTTTTGAGAGCTGATTCAGCTCTCAAAAAAACAAAATTTAAAAAAAAGCGCTTGTATTTTTTCGATGATATTGTTTTACGTTTTCGCGTTTTGACGTCAAAGGGTTGCTCCAACGATAAAATGTTACTAAATATTTTTTGTAGGAAATTTAACGCTCTACAACTTTGTTTCAAGTTATTTTTATATAGGTGTTATTATTCGCTAGATATTTGCGAAAAACGTATTTATAGGCGCCATTTTATTAAATGGCGGCCGATTGGGTCATTTAGAACTTTTATTATGTTAATTTTCCTGAACTTTTAAATATTGCTGCGTTATGAGTTATGAAATTAGATGCAATTTAAACACAACTAGGTTTCGATTGGATTCAATTTCAATCTGATTAATGGCGCCTGCATAAACGTTGCTAATATACCAAGTACAATATTGAAAAAACTTTAATTTGTTTCTATTGTTTTGTCAATTACTGCTTGATTTTTTCAACATTCAATAATAGTTACATACAATCATCAATCAATAACAATTATTATAAGTTACATCTAATAATAATAATGATTGCAAAAACATTTAGCAGAATTATGCAGAAAAAACATCCGCATATCGGCGTGTCCTATTATACGGCATCCGGTACCACATGTAACTTTCAAAATTAATTTATTAATTGCTGGCATTGAAATTTAATGAATAACCCCCAAAACTGCAATTAGAACAACATTTTCAAATATGCACTACTCAATGCCTTTTACCGTAAAACGTTCAATTTTTTCATAACAATTTTTTGACCTAATTTTCCGTACTTGTTACCTTTCACGCCGAAAATTTATGTATGTTCACTTTAGGATGCTTCTTGAAGATAAGCTCCAGGCGATGCATTCTAAAAAGTTAACAAGGTGCACGTTTAGGACGTAATCGATGCTGACATAATCGTTGAAGAAAGAGTTCAAGAAGGCACGATCGCAATGTTTCATGGCTGATATCACTATGTCAAACGGGAAAGGTTAAATAAAAGTGAACTCATCTCGTTGCTTTCACAATCGGCCGCTCTTTATGGATAATGATTACAAATAAATAAATAAAATGTAGATAAACATACAAAAACGTAAAGAACGTCGAGGTGAGTCTCGAAACGTCGGAAACTTGTTCATAGTTCTTATGTCATTAAAAAAACATTCAGGGGCGTATTTAATTTTTTTTATATTTTACGACTTTAAATCAACTTATGACTCATTACATAATACGGAAATATGCTATACAAGTCCAGAAAATGTGGTTTAAGAACGTCAAAATGAGTTTCGAAAATTGAAGATTTGTTCGCTCTCATTAGGTTGTTGTAAAACAGATCAGGGGCGTAATTAGTGTTTTTCAATTATTTGCGCGTGCTGTAATCTGATAGTCATAATTCCTGACAACCTTGGTATATAACCTAAGATTATTCTCCACTACAGTGCGGCTAGAACCAAAAGTTAGTTACATTCCATGCGAATTTTTTTGTTGGATCGTCATCCAAATGCTGTCTTACATCGTTAACGGTGTTTTCGGTAAGAATCGCGAGCCTGCTACTTTTCTGTACTTTCTGCCTCTGCACTATCGCGACATTACTCGTAAAAATTTAAAGTGTCACGTTAACTGTCAAATAAGCTTTCTATAAAAATCCAATCGCATGTGAATTAAGCTCTGATGTTGTTTACCGTGACCAACTTGTATCCCTAATTTTCTGAACAATACTGTAAATAAAAATCAAATATGATTAAAGAATTTTAAAGTGAATCCGAAACAACCAAGAAAAATTAGATGAATTTTTGCCTTGTTTAAAAAAAACATTGACTACGCCACTGTTTTTTTTTTCTGCAATATTTACAAATCATTTATTATGTTTTACTTCTAAAATTTCTCCTTGCTTTCACAATTCTTGAAATTAAATTATTTTTTCTGTTTTTTAAAAGCACGCCCCTGGTATTTAGGTAGGTATTTTAATTAGTCATGTTTGTATACAAAAGGTGCAATTAACGAAATTTCAAATTATTGACAAATTGGTTTAACTGCTTTATTGTATGCATAAATTCGTTCAACCGTGTACAAATTCGATTTGTTTATTTACCTAGTTACTGCCTTGATTAAATTAATTATTTCTAGGTTTGGAATTTCTGATCAAAGTGATCAGTCGTGAAACGGTGCTGCAATGGTGTTTTTTTGCAGTTTGAAAACTCACCTTGGTAACACGTGTTGGGAGAAGTTTATTTAATCACAACAATATAAATAAATTGTTTTTAAACGGAATTTTTCTGTCAAATTTATATTTCGAGAGGTGGATCTGATTTTTTAACGGAAAATTTGTGATTTATTAAAAAACCTACATCAGTATCTTAAAGAAATCGTTAAACTTTTCTACAATCAATTTTAAACTTTCCTATGAAACGCGGTTTTATGCTGAAATATAGAAAACAAAATTTGTGACATCAATAATGATTTTTTAACACCAACAAATATTTTTTTCACGTCAAAAGGTTCAGTTTTAAGGTCAAAAATCATTTTGTTTTGAAAAACAAATTTTTAACATCAATATTAATTTTTAGACGCCAATAGATGATTTTTTGACGTCACAAAATTAAGTTCTTGGCGTCATAAGAATTAATTGAATGTAAAATAATTTGTGACATTAACAATGGTATTTTGACATCAGTAGATACTTTTTTGACGTCACAAAATTAAGTTTTTGACGTCAAAAATTGATTTTTACAAAAATGCATTTTTGACATCAATATAGATTTTTTGACATCAATAATTAGTTTTCTGACGTCACTAAATTCAGTATTTTACGTTACAAATATAAAAAAACGAGTTTGTAACATCAATTTTGATATTAAGACATCAATAGACGGTTATTTGACGTCACAAAATTTAATTTTTGACGTCACAACTTTATTGTTTTATAAACGAATTTGTGACACTAATAAAGATTTTTTAACATCAGCAGATAATATTTTGACGTCACAAAATTTAGCTTTTGACGTCAAAAATTGATTTTTAGAAAAATGCATTTTTGACATCAATATAGATTTTTAGACTTCAATAATTAGTTTGCTGACGTCACAAAATTCAGTTTTTTACGTTACAAATTTATTTAAAAAAAACAAGTTTGTAAATCAATTTTGATATTTAGACATCAGTAGATGGTTGTTTGACGTCACAAAATTTAATTTTTGACGTCACAAATTTATTGCTTTATAGACGAATTTGTGACAATAATAACGATTTTTTGACATCAGCAGACAATATTTTGACGTCACAAAATTTAGCTTTTGAGGTCAAAAATTGATTTAAAAAAAAATGCATTTTTGACATCAATATAGATTTTTTGACGTCAATAATTGATTTTTTAGCGTCACAAAATTCAGTTTAGACGTCACAAAATAATGTTTTTGTGTTAGTAAAGTAAATACTAACTGCACGTCAAAAAAACATTTATATACTGTTTGACGTCTGAAAATAATTAATTATGGTTAAAGAATAGCGTTTACGTCGATTTATTATTTAATTTTAAATTATGTACGCGTAAAATTATTAAATGAAAAAAATCCTATTTATTTGGTAACAATTAAATAGCTTTTTAATTTCTACATAAACAGAATAACTTAATGAAATCAAAAATTAATTTTGCAGTCAAAAAATAGGGAAAATATTTGTTGACGTTAACGTCAAAAATTAGTTTTTTTGACGGTATAAATTTTTTTGACCTTAAAACGGTGTAGTTTCTAACCATAATTTTGTGCCAAAATGATATTTTTAATGCAATTCTTTTAAAGATTTTAAATTTTACCAACTAAAGAGGTTTCCAACTTAACGTGCTCATAAAATTTTAATTCTGTATTTTAAAGTTTTCTCTTTTTTCAGTTGTATTTAAACGATATTTCTAACCCGATATTAACCAAAAAATAGAGGAAAGTGTAAATAAAAAAGAAAACTTTCTCTTTCTCCGTGCCTGTCTTGAGTCTTTCTCTTTACCTTCTTATTTTTTTTCCTTTTCTTAAGCCACTGCTGTCTGTTTTTCCTTGCTTTACTCTTTTTCTTTTCACTGTATGTCCTACTCTTGTCTAGCTTTCCCACTACTGTTTTCTCACTTGTCCTGCCTCTATTCCCTCCTTTTCACTTTCGATATATCTCCGACTCTGTCTTTTCTTCTGATTGTTTTTTCTTTTCTCTCCCTTTTTTTTTCCTTTATCTATCTGTCTCTCCTCATATTATTAAATTTTTTTAAATCTTTTCTAGAGTCACCGCCTCTTTTCCATTTTCGTCACTACTTTTTGTATCTCTGTTTGGCTCTTTGTGTGTCTGCTTGTAAGACTCTTTATCTTCCTGGCTTTCTGCTTCTCCTCTCCTTGCTGTTTCTGTTTTTTTTTTCATTTTTCTGTTGTTTTCTTTTTTTTTTCGTTTTCGCCTCTTTCTCTTTATCTGCTTCTGCGTTTATGTGTGTCCGCTCTCCTACGTGTGTGTCTACCACCACACTCTCTCTACTATGTTTACTTGCCCGCCTGTTGGTGTCTACATGTTTCTTTCCATCTTTTCTCTTATTTTCTATTATTTTTCTATTTTTGTTATCTTACTTGATTGCCTGCTGTGTTTTTATCTTTTTCTTCTTTCTACAACACTTTCTTTTTCTTGCTTGTTCTCTTGTTTTCTTTGTGAGATTGCTCGACTGTTCTCTTTCTATTTGTTTCCTTTTCTGTCAGCTTCCTATTTTATCTAAATACTTTAATTTTTTCTTTTTTCGTTTCTCCCTTCTTTTTTCTCTTTGTTCATTATTCTCTCGGCATTCTCTACTTATCTCTGGCGGTCCCTCTTTTTCTGTGTTTGTCTGCTCCTTTTTTTATTTTTTGTGTATGTCAGCCCCTATGCATACAAAATGATCAGGTCGCATTCGTATTCTATTCTTAATAAACATGGTCCTTGCGAGTGAGTTTATGTGATTCCTACCGCCCGCGCCCCCTTTTTATCCCCATCATCAATTTTTTGCTATTTATTTCTATATTTTCGTAATTTTAGCTTGTAATTTGAGAGATTAATCTTCCGTAACAAAACATCTGCTGGGAAATTTAATTTTTGGTAATTATCTAAACAGGTTAGTTAATCTGATATTAAATCGCAATAAAAGATCTGCATTGGATTTCCTTACCTAACTTTTACATAACAATGCAAAATTTGCTAAACCAAATGCAAAATGCTAATGTATTTCCTTATTGCATTTGTTATAACTTCCTCTATGCTTGTGCTAATGTCCAATCACACTAACATTAAATTTCAATTAACAAAATGTTAAATTACTAAATTACTAATTTATGCAAATTATATCCAAAATTATTCTGAAAGGTGTTTGGGGAATTTTCATCCCAAACAGTTCATGAATTAAAAGCATAAATTTAAATTTTAACTTATTCCAAACCGCAAGCAGCTCAAAAAGTTATTATTCCCAACCACCTAACTAGAGCTATATCCAGTTGTTGTACATGTGCGAAAATTTGAATTGCAAATTAATGTAAATATGTGTCATGTCACAATTACACGACAACGGGAGCAGGTAGTGCGTAAGCAAACACACTTTGACCTACATTTCGAATTAGAATCACGAAACGGAAAAGGTAAAACGAACTCTTACGCAATGAAAGAGCGAATGACCTTACAGTCGGCAATTTAAGCATCATTGGTACAGTTTTTATCTGGACCAGTCGCTTTTTCTTCTTGAGAAAGTTAATGAAGACACCCACTCGCTTTTATGTGGGAAAAAGTTTAAACATTTTTTTGCGTACATTTATTGCGGTAATTGCGATGATTCATTTTTGATGCCGATTCGTTACTTGGTAATTAGCTTAAAATAGAAAAAACCGTAAAAGGACACAAGTGTTGTGGTTAAGATGGTTAGGTAATCGTAAACCGATAACTGCAACATTCCCAAGCATTGGAAATAAGTTGCATAAAATATTTTAATTTGTCAAGCCAAACCGGTGAAATATGTTGTCCAATCTTGCAATGTTGTACCTGCTACTTGCACTTGCAAGGCAACCTTTATACATAATTTAACAGTCAAGTTAAAAGAGGTCAAATTCTACAATAATATTGAGATGAAATTTGCTTCGTAGGAGTTTTTTAACTCTTAAATAGACCAACATTAAACAAACATAACAAAAAAACGAATGTTTTAAAAATTTTTTAAACTTTACTTATTCACTTTTATCATGTTGTAACAAAAAGGGTGATAAAAAGCTTAAAAACATTCATTATTTCTCTTTTTAGCAAAAATAATAATTGCAACCACTCGGAATATAAAACTAATTTTAAAAACCTAAATCACTTCCGCTCCTTTTCTTATTCTTTTTTAATCATCCTTCGTCTCTTCTTTTCGTCCTAGTTCTTTACTCCTACTTTTCTCTTACTCTTTGTTTTCTTTCACTGTCTTGTTTCACAATTTCTGGCTGCCTGCTTGTGTTCGCTTCCTTCTTTCGTTTTTCTGTTTTCTTTTTCTATTATATTTACCTGTCCGTCTGTCTGCTTATATGTCTTTTTCTCTTCTATCTCTTTCTCTCGTTCTATTGTCTTTCCTTGTAACTGCATGCTTGTATCCGTACTTTCTCTATTTTGTCTGCATGTCCGTCCATTTAATTGTATGTTTTTTCTCTTATTTTCTTGTTTTATTATTTCTGTTTGTGATGCCTAACTGTGTATGCCCATTCTACGTTTTCATGTCTTCTTTGTTTTTGTCTGTCTGTCCGTCTGTCTGCTTATATGTCTCTGTTCCTTTTATCATTTCCTCGGTCTATTGTCTCTTCCAATGACTGCATGCTTGTGTCCATATCTATCGTTCTTTTCTCTATTTTGTCTGCATGTCCGTCCATCTGATTGTATGTTTCATTTTTTCTTATTATCTCGTTCTATTATTTCTATTTGTGATGCCTAACTGTGTGCGCCTATCCCAAGTTTTTATATTTTCTGCCTTGTTTCCGTCCGTCTGATTGCATGTTTCTTCTTTTTCTCTTATTTTTTTGTTCTATTGTTTTTATTTGTAATTTCTACATGTGCGCACGTCTCGCGTTTTTCTATATTTTTTTCTATTTTGTTTGTCTGTCCGTCTTTCTGTTTATATGTCTCGTTTTTTTCTCTATCATTTCCTTGATCTATTGTCTTTCCTTGTAACTGCATGCTTTTGTGTCGATGCCTATCTCCCCTTTTTCTATTTTGTCTGCATTGCCGTCCATCTTATTGTATGTTTCTTATTTATTACTCACTTTTTGTTTTTTTTTGTTTCTATTTGTGATACCTAGCTGTGTCCATACCTATCTCCCCTTTCCCTATTTTGTCTGCATGTCAGTCCGTCTGATTGCATCTTTCTTTTATTTTATTTCGTTCTATTGTTTCTATTTGTGATGCCTAACTGTGTGCGCCCATTCGAAGCTTTTTATATTTTTTCTAATTTATTTGCCTGTCCATCTGCCTGCTTATGTGCCTCTCTCCCTTCTATCACTCTGTGGTTCTATTGTCTCTTCTTGTGACTGCATGCTTGTGTCCATACCGTATCTCTACTTTCTCTATTTTGTCTGCGTGTCCGTCCCGTCTGATTAAATGTTTCTTTCTTTTCTTTTATTCTCTTGTTCTATTGTTTTTATTTGTAAGGGCCCACCTGTTTGCGCACATCTCACGTTTTTCGATCTTTTTTCTATTTTGTATGCCTGTTCGTTTGGCTGGGCGGCAATATTTAGGGGGTTAGCTCTCCTACTAAATTTTTATGGACCAATTTGTCTTTTAGATTTTGATTTCTAAAAAATCAAGTAAACGATTATTTTTTCCATTAAGTTAACTAGCAAATTCAGTGCAGTGCTGGCTCTGCTGCCATTTCAGCAGTCACTGTTGTTTTTGACATATAATAAGACAATTAGTTTTTAAAGTATAGGAAAGTCCAGCGAAGTGCTTCGCTCAGTTTTCTATGAGCCTGTTTTTCTCTATGTATTTATAGCCATTTTATTCTCCTTGTGTTTTTCCCTCCTTCTTCATCTCGCTGCTACGTGTGCACAACTCCCCACTCTTTCTTCTATGTATGATTACCTTCTTGTTTGTTGCTGTGTAATTTGTTCTTCCCGTTTTTTCAATGTTTATCGTCTTTTTTCTGTTTTGATTTTCTTCCTCTGTCGTTGGTTTAGTTTCCGTTTCTATGTGGTTGCTTTTTTGTATTTTTCTTCAGTTTCTTACTTTCTCTCCTCTTTTAGCATCTGTATGAGTCTCTCTTTCTAGCTACTTCTGTCTGTCTATTACATTGCCTTTCGTCTTGTTGTTTTCTGTTGATTTCTATCTGGCGCTTTCTTCTATATATGATTTATATATTTGTTCTTTGTCTTTGTGTGGTTTAATTCTCTCTTTTGTTTCTTTATATTGTATTTTTATCGTTGTTCCTTACTTTGTTTTTTCCTCTGTCGTTGATTTGGTCTTAGTGTATGTGTGGCTGTTTGTCTGTTTTTCTTCTGTTCCAGTTTCTCTCTCGCTATTTCACCTTTATCTGCTTCTCTTTCTAACTCCTTTTGCGAATATCTTTGTTTCCATTGTTGTGGTTTTTTTTTATCTTGGTCTGCCTCTTTCTTCATTGTATGTCTGCTTTCCCAATATCTTTTTTATGTTCAATTGTTTTATTTTTTGTCTCTGTATAATTTTCTTTCTCCCACTTTTTTGTTTCTCGTTGCTTTCCAACTTTGTCTGCCTATATGTATCTCTTTTTTTTACTTTTGTTTTTCTTCTCTGTTGTTGGCTTAGTTTACGTTTTTATGCCATTGTTTGTCTGTTTTTTATCTTCCAGTTTCTCTCTATCGCTCTCTTTTTCATTCTATTTGCCCCTCCTTTTAACTCCTTTTGCCAGTATTTTTCTCTACGCCTCCCTTGGATGTTTTGTCTTTTGGTCCCTTTCTCTTTTCTATATATTATTGCTTCCTTCTTTGTCTCTGTATAATTTTCTATTTCTCGAATTGTTCTTTCTTGTCTCTTTCTACTTGTATCTGCTTGTATGTCTATCGCTATATTTCATATTTTGCCTTCTTTCTTTATCGTTGATTTGGTCTCCGTCTCTATGTAGCTGATTGTATGCATATTTTGCTTCCAATTTCTCTCTCTCTCATTTTCAGTTTTCTATCTCTAGCTACTTCTTTTTCTAGCTCTTTTTGCCTGTCTCCTTCTTTTGTTTCTTGCCTCGTGGTTTTCTTTTCATTTCTGTCTGCTTATCTGTTTTTGTATGATTTTCTCCTTCTTAGTCTCTGTGGCGTTTTCTTACTTTGCCTTTTTTCTTTCTCGTCTTTTCTAAATTTATTTGCCTGTACAATTATCGTTTTCTTTCTACGTTTGGTTTCTTTCTCTGTCAATGGTTACCGTCTCTTTGTGGCTGCTTTTTTTAATTTCTCTCGGTTTTTTTCTCTCTCTAATCTACCTCTCTTCTTTGTCTTCGTGTAACTTTCTTTTTTTTTCTTAATTTTTTTCCAGTCTCTTTCTAGCGTTTTCTACCTCTGTGTGTATCGTTTTCTTTCTACGTTTGTGGCGATTCTTTCTATTTGATTGTGTTTATTTCTCTTCCTTTTATTCCTTCTTCTTTTATTGTTCTTTTTTTGTGCGCTCGCCCTCACGTACATGTGTTTGAAACAGCAAAAAGGTCAAAGAAGGAAGAGTGACATAGTGAATATCTAAAAGAACGTAAAGTTTACAGTTTTTTTTAAACTGGTATCAGTGAACAAACCAACCTAGAGCTACCAAAATAATAGCTCTACGTTTAAACTCCTTTGGCGTCGGTGATAAGCGTTAGCGGCAGGAATAGGGCACATTAAACAAATACAGAGTGTCTGCGTGCGGTATGTCAAGATTAATATTATAAATTTCTTACCCAAAAATAAGGAAAAAGGCGCATATAAACATATGTTCTAAGATGTCTATTTTAATGATATACAGGGTGTTAAAGTATGCGTAAAGGTATTGGATTTTCAGAAATATCTCAAAAATCGTTAAATAAAATTAAATTCTGGAATTCTGGTGGTTGTTATTTGATATTTCCAAAAGCAACTAAAATTCATAGTCTCTGTCAAGTGCACAGTAGCGTAGATACAGGGAAAACACGTGCTATTTTTGATCAGAAAAGTTTTTACATTTAATTATTAATTAATAAATAATTCGTACAAACTTTAATTTTTAGTCAATAATGCAATAGAAATAGTTTTTATAGACTTGGTTACGGATACGATTTTTACGGAGTTACAGCCTCTGGTAGAGACGAAAATGTTCACACTTCGTAACGAAGCATTTCCGGGCCCATATTTATAGGAATTTCTTTTATTGCTTTGATATGTTAAACATATCCTCAAAGTTTGTGGAAACTATTGGGGCATCTTGATGTACTCCACGCCGACATCCTGCATAACATAATAATCTTGTTTTCAAATATCGATATACATTTTTTCAAATTTTATAGTTCCACTTTTACCATGCTGTAACAAATACAACATAAACTTTTAAATTTTATTACCTCACTTTTTAGCAAAAATAAAGCAAAATAAAATTCGAAAATAATCAGAACATAAAATTAATTATAAAGACCTGAACTAATCAATTTCAGGCTTTAGATTTCTACT
This sequence comes from Ctenicera cuprea, assembly GCA_958336395.1. Classification (NCBI taxonomy): domain Eukaryota; kingdom Metazoa; phylum Arthropoda; class Insecta; order Coleoptera; family Elateridae; genus Ctenicera; species Ctenicera cuprea. The sequence continues at coordinate 3,309,006 of OY284493.1, forward strand.
CACAATAATTGAATTGCCCTATTCAAACTTAAAATTTCTAACACCTTTTAAAAGCTTTTCTAAAAGGTTTGTAATTAACGAATCGTGAGCAGTTTGACTTTTCTAGAACGTATCGAATTAAGCTATTAACCTACAGGATACAAAATGGAGCTTTAAGGTCAGTATCAAAATGATTTAATATTAAAAAGATCAAAACGAAGAGGATGTTAGCGTTTTTCGATTTCAAAGTCTGCAAGAACTGAGTGGTTACCTTGATATTAAGAGTGAAAGTCGCTTGGGGAACATCTCGGTATTTCACATCATCAATCTCGTTTCAAACACGTTAAACAATACATTATGCGTATTGTTGGTAAAACAATGAAATGTAACGTAATTCCTGTCTTTGGTTTACGTTTTCTCACGTGAGTAACTCCGGAGGCTTTGTATGTTCCTCTTGAATAATTAATTTTGTTTAAATTGCACGAATGAAGGCAAAGTTATTAGGTTGCGCCATAATTTCTTTTATTTTTAAAAATTCCGGTTTCATGAACGTTAATTACAGTTTAATTGCAGGTTTTTCTAGATATCAAATAATGTTATTCTTACTTTCAGTGAGTTTACCTTTTTCCAATTATGTTTGGGCTAATTTAGCAATTACATTCAATGAATGGCATTTCTCTAATAAATATTAAGTTATGAAAGGTTTTGCTACTATTAAAATAAATCCAAATTTTAATAGTTCCAAAAACTCTCTTATTTTCTAGTATTGTCACTTCTTAGGGGATTTACAGTTTAAATTTTATCCCGATCTGATAACTGGTTTTTGAGTAAACAGGCGTCAATACAAAAATTTTTAAAAATTCTTAAAAACTGAGAAATTAGCAGGCTATAGCTCTCGTACGTACCGAATTACAATATTAAATTATTTAATGTTTTAACATTAGCTTTTACAAATTAAAAACTGCAAAGTTGATTTTTCATTAAGAAAAAAGCACTAACTAGCTGTATATAAGCTAAAATAAGCGCATATAAGCGGTTTACGGAGCAAAATAAGAAGCACAATAAAAGCAATGTCAAATGATTACATTTTTCATGAATCGTGGAAGTACACAAGAATCTTTATTTGCTTACAATAATAATGCATACGCAAAATGCTTGAAATCCGCGCTCTAGTAATAAAACTTTAAAGTGAAAATTTACAGAAAAATCATTGCGGCCGCTATTTTAAACCTAGAAAGTTTGGAGGTCTTCTACCAGACTCAACTTTTCATTTAAAAACCAGTTTTTATAATAAATGCTATCAAAAAAAATTTGCGGCAACTACTGTTTCCGGTTTCGGATTTTTTTAGCTTGTTAAGTGGGTGAAGCTTCGAGGCTCATCGCATCAAACCATTCTTTCAAAAGTTATGCATACATACGCACACCCACCCATAGACAGAAATAGGGCTAGCGAGTTTTCTAGTGGTTAAAGTCGCAGGCTTTGAAACTAGACTCCCAACGGCAGTCGAGTCCTCTGCCTGTCGGAAATTTTTCTGAATAAGTTAAATCGGGCGTGTCCATGGATGGTGTGTGTGGTGTGTATGTTGGGTTGCATGTCTTTCAGGGGTGAGTCATGTTAGACCGGTGTATAGCGCAAGTCCGCTGAGCCTGGGTAAGGGAGTGGCATGGGAATCATGGAGTCGTGCTCACGCACGGCCTCATAATTCTTTAAAAAAAAGAAGACAGATATGAGATTACTGAAAGTATTGTAGGAAACTAGAAAAAATTATCTAACGAAACATTTAGAAGATTAATAAAAAAAAAGTTTGTTGCACTACCAATAAAACTACCTCAAAAACAACACATGTTCTATGCAGAAAATAAACACGCGTTTTTTTATCAAGTGAGTATTCATAAAAGACCCATTTTGGAATAAATTTATCCACATTGTGCAGTTTTGAAAATTCTAAGATTCTTATTTAAAGGAAAATTAAGGGGCAACCGCCACGAGTTTTGTAAACCTGCTGGTCTCTGTCCTATTCTCTGATTCAAACTTTTACATTATTTTAAAATTCGCAAAAACTTTGAACATTTTAAAACTTTTGAAATAGTGAAAATTTTTAAAAATTCGTAATTTTTAGTTTATTGTTAATTTGGAAAATATTAAAAATTTTAGAAAATATTCATAAAATATTGAAAATATTTTGGCAATTCCGGAATTTTATAATGTTTAAAATTTATAAAATGTAGAAAATCAATTAAAATTTTGTAAATAGCCCTTGTGGAACAAGTAAGCCCTACGAAAACATTTTTACCTTTTTTGCTATACGGAATACAGCTAGAGGGTATATTGTGTACAGTTTGTAATTGCAAAAATTTTGAATAGTCTGAAGTTTAAACATTTTGAAAATTTTCAAAAATTCTTAATATTTTGCAACGTTTGAAATTTTTAACAATTTTGAAAATTTTGAAAACTGAAAATTACGAAGATGGTTTTTATACGTTAAAAAAATCATTGCTTGACGTTACAAAATCAAATTTTGACGTCAAATGATAAAATAAAATGACGTTTAAAAACGATTTTGACACCAAAAACATTAATTCCTTTACTTGGAAACAAAAATGTTTACTGACGTCAAACATCTGTTCTTTACTGACAATTTAATAGTTTTTTTAATTACGAAAATCAGAAGCTAATTTTCAGACGTTAAAAATCAATATTTGGCGTCATAAAATCAAATTGACGTCAAAAGACAGAATACAACACCGTCTGAAAACAATTTTTGACACTATAAATATTAATTACTGACGCGAAAAAATACTTGTTTACACCAAAACAATTCTTTTACGTCACAAGAAAAGCATTTGACGTCAAAAAATAATATGTCAACGTCAGAAAATGATTTTTGACGTCAAAAAACGTTTTATGACGTCAGTTGGTTAATAAAAACTATAACTTATAAAACTGAAACCACGGTAACAGCCAGAAACCAGAAGATAATACGTTTTGTTTTTAAATTTAGCGACGTCTTGCAGTTATAAAATTTTCGAAATAATATTGCTTTTATTCTTAAGTTTACCATGAACTGATGGTAAGTTTAAAAACATTACCGCTACCAGGATACACGTCCGGTTTGATTTTGCTAATTTGAGATTTCTAGTACAATTGTGAAATGTTTGCAGGAGTGGTATGCCTTAAATTATGAGGTATGTCACCAACTGATGGTAAGTATGCGAAAAATTAGCTCAACGTTGATTTACGTCCAATTTGCAATTTGAACGTTTTAGATTTTCAATAAAATTTTCATTTAAAGCAAAATGCAGGAAGTGAGCATCACCAAATGTAAAGGTTACCATGACCTGATGGTAAGTACGCGAACATCAATCGCAGTTTTCATTTAAGCCCAGTTTGCTTCTTGGACTTTTTAAATTTCTAGTACGTTCGTAGCCTACAGTATAATGTTTCTAGAAAGTTAATAGTGATGTCTACCCGGAATTAATGGTAATTATCGGAAAATAACCGTGATTAATTTAGACAGCAAAAACTATAATTTATAAAACTGAAACCACGGTAACAGTCATAAACCAGAATATAATACGTTTTTTTTTAATTTCGCGATGTCCCGCAATTATGAAATTTTGGAGAATATGTTGCTCTTAATTTTTAAGTTTACCATGAACTGATGGTAAGTATACAAAATTACCGCTACCATGATACACGTCCGGTTTGATTTTGCTAATCTGAGATTTCTAGTACAATTATTATCTATAGTGAAATGTTTGCAGGAGTGGTATGCCTTAAATTATGAGGTATGTCGCCAACTGATGGTAAGTATGAGGAAAACTAGTACGCAGTTTTGTTTAAACTCAATTTTTTTCTGGGCGTTTTAAATTTCTAATACGTTCGTAGCCTACAGTATAATGTTGCCAGAAAGTTAATTGTGATGCCTACCCAGAATTGATGGTAAGTATCGGAAAATAACCGTGATTAATTTATACAGTAAAAACTATAATTTATAAAACTGAAACCACGGCAACAGTCATAAACTAGAAAGTAATACGTTTTTTTTTTAATTTCGCGATGTCCCGCAATTATGAAATTTTGGAGAATATGTTGCTCTTAATTTTTAAGTTTACCATGAACTGATGGTAAGTATACAAAATTACCGCTACCATGATACACGTCCGGTTTGATTTTGCTAATCTGAGATTTCTAGTACAATTATTATCTATAGTGAAATGTTTGCAGGAGTGGTATGCCTTAAATTATGAGGTATGTCACCAACTGATGGTAAGTATGAGGAAAACTAGCTCAACATTGATTCACGTCCAATTTGCAATTTAAACGTTTTACATTTTCAATAAAATTTTCATTTAAAGCAAAATGCAGGAAGTGAGTATCACCAAATTTAACGGTTACCATGATCTGATGGTAAGTACGCAATTTTGTTTAAAAACCATTTTTTTTTTCTGGGCGTTTTTAATTTCTAATACGTTCGTAGCCTACAGTATAATGTTGCCAGAAAGTTAATTGTGATGCCTACCCAGAATTGATGGTAAAGTATCGGAAAAGTAATTGTGATTAATTTATACACTTTAAGTTTTTTCAAAACAAAAAGTTTTATGGTCAATTTACTATGAAGACGGGTTTTGATCCCGAGTCGGCTAAGTAGGAGGCAGGTTCTCAACGTACAGCAACCGCCAAAAAAAAATTTAAATTATAATACTAATTAAAAATAATGTTTTTGTTAAATTTTTTCCTGTTCACTTGGCAGAAGTTATCGAAACGCGTTTAATAAACCGGAAAAATTGCCAACAATGCGTGAGCAATTTCAATGCCGCAGGCATAGTAAACCTTGAAATGTGGTGGGTGTAAAATGAACCGAACTTTCCCCGAAAGTACCGAAATCCTTCAATTTTCACATTGACAATAAAAAAAATTAATAAAATAGAAATAATTAAAATAATGGTTTGAACATTTATTAATTAAATATTTTAATAGTTTTTACATGGTTTCAAATTAATTCGGATAAATAATTTCACAACCTTTTCTTGCAACAAACAATCAAAATTTGTTTCTGAATTCCAAATTTTTTAAACTAATTATTCACATCCCAAATTAAAAATTACGACACGAATTAATACAAAATTAACCAAACATTCAATTTTAAATTTAGTCCGCCTACACTTATCTTCTGTATATAATTTCACAACGGATATGTCACGCTATACGCCAAATTATCAAATTATTGTCGCGTTTCCTTTTTTTTTTGAAGCCAAGGTTTTGTTGCATTTCAAGTCTAGACTGGATCGCGTACGCATGCAATTTTAATAATGTAGTAATTTTTTTTCTTAATTGGGAATAAAAGGTGTGACTTCGCAATGGTATTGTTTTTAAGATCTCTCACAACGCCGTTTTTAAATTGCTATGTAATTTGTGAATTATTGTAAGAAAGGAATTGCCAAAAGATTGCAAAATCACACAGGATATATCCATTTTACACCAACAACGTGCAGTCGAGTGTAAGATTGGTGTTTTGTAATTTTATTAATAGCACATGTTTAATTCAGGGACGAGAAATGAGAAAATTTGGGTTAATAAGTTTTTGCACGGATTGAAAGATACGATTTAGAGATTGCTTTCTTTATGCGGATTTTTTTCATACTCCAAATCAATTTTTATACCAAGACAAGGAAAGTTAATTAAAGAAATTTAAAATTTAAATTTCAATAATTTACAGAAACTGTCACCGAAACGACACCTTCCTCGCATTATGGAAGTTTTTGAAAATTTTTAATTTATTACAAAATTTTGAAAATTTCATGAAAATTTTGAATAGCTAGGTACCCACCTTAATGTATTTTTTTTATATTCGTGTTTTTTTAAATTTTTGAAAAATTTTGACTTATGTGAAGCTTTTAAAAATTAAAAATTAAAAATTATGGTAACTTGAAAATTTCAAAAATTTGGAAATTTTGAGGATTTTTGGAGATTATGAAAATTTTACAAAAATGTTAAATGTATTAAGTTTTGAAAATTTTTATATATTTTTTCAAAATATCGTAATATAAAATATATAACAATTTTTGGAAAAGTTATAAATTTTAAAATTTTAGACTTGAAATTTTGAAAATTGTAAACGGCTTTTAGAAATTCGGGAAAATTGAAGAAATGTTTTATCATTTAACATGAAAATTGTGGAAAGCCTGAAAAGTTTATTAATTTTAACACTTTTTAAATAATGTTTGAAAATTCAGAATAGGTATTTGGAAAAAATAATTTTTTTTTAGTTATTGAAATTTAAATTTTATGAATTTTTGATAATTTTCAAATGTTAAAGGAGGGCAATAATTGTTAAACATTTTGACAATTTGTGAAAACTACGTAAATGTCTTACATTTTGAAAATAATTTAAAATTTTAAAAAATTTTGAATTTCTTGAAAATTTCGTAAAATATTGAAAATTTGTGAAAATTTTGATGATTTTTGAACATTTAAAAAAATTTTAAACCTTTTTAAAGTTTTAAAAATTGAAATTATAAAATTGTGTCAATTTTAGAAAATTTCAAAAATTTTAAAACTTTCAAATTTTTTTTTATATTACTAGTTCTGAAAAATTTTGAAAATTTTGGTAATTATTGAAAACAAACGTCCAATAGGAAACCTTTTGGCGGTGTTTTTTTTCCCAATGGAAAGTTGTTCAAATTGTCATTTAACATGCTCATACTAATTTTGAAAGCAAAATTCAAAAATAAAAAAAAACAAATGAATCGGCGGTGGGGGCAACAACGAGTGGTGATCGGGAGATTGCGTTTGCGCAGATTAGCATTCAACATGCGTAGAATGCGAATATAAGGTTCGTTTTTGAGCGCATCCATTTTGACATAGAGCACCCCAGCTCCTTTCCTTTTTTGGCGGACCAACCTCATTTTCTGGCGGTTCGATCCTATTACAATTAGCAATTTTTGCGCCAAGTTTAATTTATCTGCGTTAAGGCGCCTGAATTGTAAAGTGTGTTTAGACGCACACAGATACCTCTGCAGCATTCGTTTTATCGGTCGCCCAAGGCCCTAAAACGTGCTTATTACTCAAAATATTTAGGTTAAAAATATTTGGCGTAACAGTACCTTTTTTTAGGCATAACTTGTATATTCGCCGAATGAACGCATTTTCTTCAAATCTTATATAACTTCGTATGGCGTAGGTAAAACAGCTTTCCCTGAAAAAGAAGTTTTCGCTTGCTGAATAAGGGGGAATTTAATTTTGAAATTATATGCAAAAGATTTTTAACGCTTGTTTTGCAAGTCTCTCCCTGGAAATAGCAAGGAACGCGAACTTCCTTTGTTTTTAGACAGACTTTTTAAGGAGAGATAGTTTTTAGGAATTTCTTCTCTGAAATTTATTTACGGGGTTCTTCTTTTTTAAAATTGTTTCCCAAGACTGTTTTTCCAGCTTCTTTTGTTTTGTTTCTGGAAGAAGTTCTCATTTCCTAGACGTATAAAGTTACCTTAACAAAAACAACGGGGGTCGTAGCATGCAGTTTTCGCTAGTCAGTTGCAATATTTCGAAAATTTATAAAAAAAAAGTCACACAGCAGCTATAAGTTTGAATTAAAGGAAAGTTATAGACCATGCCATGCAGCTAACAACAGGCAAAACTGTAAAAACATCTTATTGTTAGATTTTGAGAAATAATTCTTTTAAATACGTCGAATAAATTTTTGAAAAAATGCCATTTGGACTCTCTTACTTGCCTACAACTTTTATATATTGCAAGATAATAAAATTTAAATTCGACAAACATTCAATACACAAATTTTAAAATGAAAGCCTTTCAAAAATTCGTTGCCTTATCGATTGTCCTTGCTTCCTTTGTGAAAAACCGCGTTAAAAACAAATGCGTAAAAAGTTTTAAATTTATTACCATTGACATAAAAACTGACATATACCTCTTATAAATTATGTCAGACTTAAATTTTTCCTGATTTCTCCACACTGCTAGTTGCATAATGCGAGGCATGCGTTTGCGCTAACTGTACAAAAGCAATTATTGCGTCTTGAAGTTGATCGATGATAACAAAAGAACTTGTATTGAGGTACCAGCCTACTTAAGTCGCTCGATTAAATAATTCGTACATGTGGTGTCCACACGCAGTTACTGACCTTTAGAACTACTTTTTGGTTGCCACTTGAAGACTGATACCTATCAGCTATATTTTACCTTGTTGGGCGTATGGAACCTACAATTTGTCTTCATATGTTGAAGCCGTTAATAAAAATCGATTCTGAGAAAATAGATACAGGTTTAGCAACGTCGCGTCGTTGTTTTTTCAAGACTGTCTATGTTTTCTATCCCTCCTTATTTCTTTATTCCTCGGTCTCGGGAAACCGATAAAGTAGACGCTGCAGAGGTGTGTGTGTGTGTGTGACTGTGTGCCTGTATACATTTTACAGTCCAGACGCCTCAACGTAGAAAAACCAAACTTGGTTCAAAGATTGCTAATTGCAATAGGATGACAGCGCAAAAAGATGAGTTTGGTTCTCCAGCAAAATGGTGTGGCAAGGAAAGCGTTCTTTATGTCGCGATCAAAAAAGAACTTTACATTCGTATTCTACGTATGTCAAATAGCCGATTGCCTCCTACCATCGACTTCCGTCTTTTTCAAAATTTTACGAATTTGGTGTTCAAAATCGGTATGAGCACGTTAAATGACAGTAGGAACAACTTTCCATTGGGAAAACACCACTGGGAGGTTTCCTTTTGGTCGTTTACCTGAACAGTTTAATTGGATACTCACCAAAATAGAGACTATAACCAAATAAAGAAATCGATTTTGAATTTGAACGAATAAATACTGTCTACATTTAACAAATACTAAAATCAAAGGCACTTTTAAACTTAAAAAGTAAACTCAAAATCTTCAAACATTTTCCAAAATTTTAAAAGTTTTCCAAAATTTTGAATAATTTCAAATTTTAGTATTACTAATTTTTTTAAATTATCAATAATTATCAAAATAAAGAATCATTTCAATTCATATTTTTTTTATAGTTCAGAAATTATTAAAAAATTTCGAAATATTAATAAAGAATAAATAGTGCAGATAAAACAGGGAAAGGAGAAAATACTTATTTAAAAAGAAAACAAAAATACAGAAGTCAGAAAAGAGAAGAAAATGAAAGAAACAAAGAAAAAAAACCATAATAGAGAACGGGGTAGCAAAGAATAAAAGAATAGAACAGATACAAAATAGAAACTAAAGAAACAGAACGTAAGAAAATAAAAAAAAAAGCAATGATAGAAAAAGAAAATAACAAAAATAGAGAAAATAAGAACACAAAAAAATACAAAAGAAGAAGAAAAGAGAATAAAATGAAAGAAATAAAGAAAAAACGAACCGAAATAAAGAACGGGTTAGCAAAGAATAAAAGAATGGAACATATACAAAATAGAAACTAAGACAACAGAACGTAAAAAAATAAAAAAAAACAATGATAAAAAAAGAAAAATAAGAAAAATAGAGAAAATAAGAAGAAAAAGTACAAAAAATACAAAGAAAGATTTAGAAACGAAACAGAGATAGAAAACGTAGAAAAATAAGAAAGGTATCAGGCTATAAAAAGAGAGATCAAACCTAGATAGGACAAAAGGAAAAAACAAAAACAGAAAGGGAGGACGAAAATAAGTGCGAACGAGAGAAGTTCATTATTTTTAATTTAAAAATTTTTTAACATTTTAAATAATTTTCAAGGAATTTAGAAATTTTTACTCATTTAAATTTTCAAAATTTTTAAAATTTTATAAAACTTAAAATATTTCTCAATAATTTAAAAAAAATAATAATTTAACGATTTCCAAATATTTAAAAACTGAAAATTATTAAATTTTCCAAAAGTTGTCATAAATAATTTTCAAAATTTTTTAAAATTTTAAAACAACTCAAACCTTTAAAAATTGTTACGATTTCCCGCATTTACAAAATTTCTATTTTAAAAAATTTTTAGGATTTTCAAAATTTTCAATACCAAAATTTCACGCAATTTTCAAAAATGTTTTAATGTCTAAATATTTTCAAAATTAAAAAATTACCCAATACTCAATATACATTACATTTTCAAAAGTTTTCATGTCTGAAAATTTAAAAATTTTTAAAATTTTGAAATTTTAAAACACTTTTAATACTTTTAATTTTATTATTAAAAAAAAAAATTTAATATTATCAAAATTTACAAAAATTTTGAAAACAAAAGCAAAATTTTAAAGTTTTTAAAACACACGGTTCAATATTTTTCTTTGAAATTCTAGGATTAGGCGCAGAACTAAAAAACCTTTGAAATGAGGTGTCACTCGACCTATCTTTCTATTTAATAAAAATTTAAAATAGCGCCCAGCCGCCATTTTGAATAACACAAAATTTTTATTCAGGGCTCAAAAATAGTATTTAATTTCCCATTGAAGCACACCAAATGTTGTGGTAAAATATCAAGTCGTTTAAAAGTTAGTTAAGGGGGGGGGGGGTTCTTTATAGACACAGTGTATATACAGGGTGTCCAAGATAAGGACTGCATGCATGGGTATCTCGTAAACGGTAAGAGATAGAGACTCGGTTAAACGAGAATTGTTCAGCATCTCAAGTACTACAAAAATCAACATTCAAATCCTAGAATTTTTGCTTAATTTTCAGTACAGACTGCAAAAACTAAAATTGTTTTCGTTTTTACTTTCCTATACTTTCAGTATAGGGAAGTATTGATTTTATGCAAAATTTTAAAGTTGAGATTTTAACGGAAATAGTCGGGGGGGGGGAGGGTCCATGGACCCAAAAAAAGCAATTTTTAAAAAATGTCTGTCTGTGGGTGGGTGGGTGGGAGGGTGTATTACGCTCCATATCTCCGGAACGGCTGGACCGATTTTGATGTGCTTTGGAATGAGGGGGTATATCAAAAATTCACCGACAAAATAAGCTTTTTAAAAAAACGAAACCGGAAGCGGAAGTTAGACATGTTTGTTTTGTAGCATTTTTTTCAGAAACTGAATTTTGGAAATTTTATAAAAATAATTAAATACTGGAGATTAAAGAAGGCCTTAGAACAAATCAAACGATTTTTTACCGAACTCTCTAGCTTTAAAATGGCGGCCTCTACGAATTGTTGAACATTTCGACTTTAACGCCCATTTACTCAAAAACCAGTTATCTGATTGGAATGAACTACTTCTTGTTTGGTAGCCCTTTAAGGGTACTATACCATGAAATATAATTAATTTTGAAAATATAAAAACGATCGCAATGACATCACTCCAAAATTTTGGAATTTAAAAAAAAATATTTCTCAAAAACTAAGAAAAGATTTGGTTTCAATTATGGCTAGAATAGACCACTACATGTTTCGTTCTTGTTTGAACTCATCAGGTGGACATAATTCTAACCATAATTGAGACCAAAAGCAAACAGGCATATATACGCCAGAAAGTATAAAACTAACGGGGAATTAAACTAATAACGCCCTCTATTATGTGCGGCGAGAAAAAGTTGCAAAGCAACAAACCGGCAAAGTTGCGATCGGAACCTGCTAAGCAGGTATCTGCGATCGCACCGGCCTCTTGTGCTTAGAGGCCGGTGCGATCGCAGATACCTGCTTAGCAGGTTCCGATCGCAACTTTGCCGGTTTGTTGCTTTGCAACTTTTTCTCGCCGCACATAATAGAGGGCGTTATTAGTTTAATTCCCCGTTAGTTTTCTCAAAAACTGCCTACACGTTTTTGTTTAAACTTTTTAAGCTGATAGAGCTGGGAATCTTCTACAATTTGTTTTTTTGCGCATTGCTATAATTTCACTGTGACGCCCTCTATGCATTTTTGAAAATTGAAAATTGGTACCCTTTTATTTATTTAACGGGGGGCAATAATATATTTCTGTTGAAGCAATATAGCTTATCATTGATAGCAAAATCCGAATATCATAATATTTTTTTGATACTTTAATATTTAGGGGGGCTACTGTTTCCCCTCCCCCCCAAAATTTTCGCTACAAAATTTAAAAATTGATTTCTTCTTTTGTTTGCTTTAGGAGAATCTTTTTACCAAAAATCAAACAATCGAATTTTTTGCCCCTTAATAATCTTTTTGTCCTTAGAAGAATTTCACATGCTTTCTACAGCAGTTGTATTCTTGTACTAGTCGTTTAATGTTTAGTGTAGGCTAACTTTTTTATTTTAATAGATAGACTCGCAAACCCAAGAGCAAAGTTGTGGGGCAAATTCTTCTCGATTGTATTTAAGAAAAAAACTTGAGTTTCCAGTTTTAATATGGCGGCCACGGTAAAGAATAACTTTTTTTTTAAATGGAAACGTGGCATTTTGGCTTTAAAATCAGAAAGGTTTTGAAATTCTAAATACAAATTAATAAGAGTAATTTCTTGCTAAAAATAATACTTCTCGAGTTATTAATATATTTTCAAATATCAATTTCCGCCCTTCCGTTGATTCAGTCCGAATATTTTACCCAACCTTATGCTTGCAGCGCAGCGGTCGGTCTTTCTTCAACCGCTTCAAGATGTTACAACTTATAAGAACTATTTACTTTAACTAGTCGTGTCTAGACAGGTGTATATCGAAATTGTTGGAAAATATAAATCAATGTATTTAAATGTATAGGAAAATCCACGCGAAGTGTTTCGCTCATTTTTTGTGTATAATTTGATTATTATCAGAGATAGTGCAAAGAGGTTTTGACATTATTAAGACACTTTTTTGCACAAAATTCGAATCTCAAATTTAATTTTTTATATGTCGTTCAATTTCCAAGATATTGACATTAACTTGGCTTTTTTAAATATGCGTCAAAGGCGGCCATGTCATCATTGAATAGAGCTCTTTTTTTCCTTTTCTTTGATATACGGTTTGATTGGTTTATTTTAACAAATAACGGAGTTATAAGCAAAAATCTATTTTTTATGAACAGTTCTTCTCATTTAACCGAATCTCTATCTCTTATCGTTTACGAGATCCCCATGCATGCACTCCTTATCTTGGACACCCTGTATACATGATTTTTTTTTTGAAAATTTAAAAAATATCTTTAATTTACATAGTTTTCAAAATATATTAAAAATTATCATAAATGCGAGAAAAGCCGACAGCTAATTTATTTTCGATTCTTGTTTTATATTCCTCCTCTCTCTTTCTCCTACTCTTCTATCTTCTGCTTTATTTTTTTTAAACCCTTTCTTTTTTGTATACTTTTATGTCTTTTCTTTTGCTTTTTTATTTTTCCGCTCTATTTATCGCGTTTTAAAATAAATTACACTTCGAATTTGCAGGTTTGTTGTCTAGCGCAGCGTTGAAGTCTCTCACGTAATGAGCAAATTCTGCTCATATTATGAATTATTTATTTTCAATTAATAATTCTAGATATCATACGAGCAAACTAAGCAATTTTATGAGAGAATTGTGCCGTAACCATTAACACCAAGTCCGGAATATCAAATCATAATCAACAATATTACTTAATTACAGACTGAACTCTATAAAAAAAATTTACAACCACCACATCGACATTTTAAAAACCCGTCTTAGTTTTTCGGCCATTTTTACACGAACTGTAATTTTCTAAAACAATCTTGCAGATAATTTATGTGTAGGAACTTGACCTTACCTTAAACATGTTACAAGCTGATATATAATATCTGATTCAGTCATGCAACAACGAGTTTTTATCTCAAAACTGGAGCTATTAGCACCTGGAACGTTACTGCAACCAGCAATTTGCGGTTTAGTGCAGAAAAATATGTTACAAAATTCCGGAAAAATCGCTATGCGTGACAGGGAAAATTATGCAGGTTCGATACAATAATTAGCTGCGAGCAATTTGCTCTGGATACGTTTACTGATTTTTTTACGAGTTGTTTTAATAAAAAATTGGGTGAAGAAAGAAAATACGTGACTCGGTTGGTTGTTGGAATTTAAAAATGGCAATGGTAATTGAATTTTATTTTTGAAGATGCACTTTGTAGAGATGGGAGCGGTGACCACGAGGATGAACTTCTGTTTTTTTTATTATGGATTTGAAATTCTTTTAAATGCGAAGGATTTCCATGCTAATGCTGTGATGTCAATTTTAATTGAACAATTGTAAGTGTGCAAATGAAATGTTGATTTGAAGCTTTCAGAAATGATATTTTAAAAATTTTATGTATTCTGTTAAAGTGCAACAATGTCTGTCTGGATGTAAATGTCCATTGTTTCCCAACCATATCTAATAAGCATAAAACAAACAACAGTGGCAGTGCAAAATAAACGCACATTGGTGTGACTTGGCAAGGCGCAAGTGCAAATCGTTGAACAATTTGTGGAAGATACTGGTCTGACAGTTATTTATCAGAAGAAAATCAATTTTTTTAAATTTTTGTAAAAGGATTCCTAGCCTTAAAATAGAGTGTATCAAATATATGATTAATTCCGCCGCCTAACGAGAGTAAAAGTAAGCTTCTCCAATGCAAAACTTTTAAGACGCCACAAACTGGTTTTAAAGTAAGGATGCCATAAATATAGGGGGAACGTTTATGGGTGTGTGTGTCTAAAACTAAAAACAGAAGGACAAAGTCGTCTGTTAAAAATTGGACGGAGGGGGAATATTAACCCTCCAATATATTGCCGCACGTAAAAATTATGTTGTGAATCTTATTCTGCTATTTAGTTTAAACAGGAATGTTTTAATGTCTCTCATTTATTAAATAAGAAAGCATGAGTTTTCGATCTTCAAAAATTCATAGAGGGCGTCCCGAAGAAATCGACGGATTGGGACCAAACAAAATTGTAGCTATTTATAGCTCTATCCGTTTACATAATATAAAAATATAAAAATAATTATGTAGCTAGTTTTTGAGCCATACTTTTTTAAAAATGTAAATTTGACCGATTGTTTGGGAATTATGATGCACATACACACATTGCCGCTCACCCACCCAGAAACAGAACTTAAAAAAAAATTTTATTTAAGGTGCTGAAGGCCCAAAACATGTATTTCCGTCAAAATCTCGATTTCCCTATACTGAAAATATGGAAAACAAAAACCGCGAAAAGCCCATCTTGTAAACAAAACAGGGGAAAAGAAATTATTATTTAAAAAGAAAATAAAAATTGAGCAGTGAAAAAAGAGAATATGGTGAAAGCAAGAAAAAAATAGAACAAAAATGAAGAACGTGGTATTGAAGAATAAAAAAAGAGAACAGATACAGAATAGAAACAAGGAAGCAGAAAAAGAAGAAATAAAATGAAACAACTGATAGAAAAAAATAATAACAGAAAGAAAAAAATGGAGAAAACAAGAACACAGAAATATTACTTAAACATACAAAGAAAGGTTTAAGAAAACGTAAAAAAAAAAGAAAAACCATGGGACTGTAAGAAAGAGAGAACAAAATAAGTGCGGACGAAAGGAGGAGATAAATAAACTACAGTAATACATCAAAATATTTCTAGAGAACAAATAGTTAGAAACAAGAAAAAACGGAGAAAAACAAAGATAATAACAACAAATCCAGGCAAGGTTAAGAGAGCAAAATAAATCGGAGAACAAAAAAATAGACACCGAATAAAACAGGAAAGCATGGGCGCCACAAAAAAGAAATGGCGAAAGCAAGTCGAGAAGAAGAAATCGAAGATGAGAAATTGAGAGAGAAATAAAAGCAAAACAAAAAAATAACTTAAAAAAAAGAAGCAGACAAATAGTTAGAAACAAGAAAAAGAGCACAAAATACAAATAATATTGACTTAAAAAAATAGTGCTTGAAACAACCACAGACAAGGCTAAGATGGCAAAAGAAATCAGAGAAGAAAATTGTCAAAATAAAAACACAAAGAAGGAGCGATGCAGAAAGAGGAATTACAAAAGCAGACAAAAAGGGAAAAAAATTAAACAAAAGCAAACCAAGGTAGGAAAAAATAATGCCTAAAAATTGTTAGAAAGACATAGACAAAAGAGAAGTACAATTTCAAATATTCAGAAACCAGGATGAGAGAGAAAACGAAAAAAAGAGACTAAAAGTCAATGTTGGTGACATTAAAGAAATTAGTGAAATAGAGAGTCAAAAGTAAAGAAACAAACAGTGCAAAATAGAAATTACAAAAGGAAAGATTGTCTGAAAACAAAAAAGTCGTTAAGAAATGTTTAAAGAAAAGTGTAAAAAACGAAAAGATTGAAGACATAAAAAAATAAATATGAAGAGAATAAAGCACAGTAAAATAGAGATAAAGAAGAAGGAAGAGAGAAAAAAAGAGCAGCTTAAGGCCTTTAAAATAAACAAAAAAAAGAAGAAATTATAAAATAGAGTGAGATAAGAAAGCAGATCAAGAGGCAGACGAACACGAGAGAAAGAGAGAGGGAGAGAGAGAAAGAAATAAGCATAAAAAAACTATAGATTAATAGAGAAATGAGAAGAAAAATAAAAACAAAAAGAAAAAAACAAAAAAGAAAGAAAGACGAAAGTAGATAAAGAGAGAAAGAAGACTGTCAGACAGAAAAAAGATTAAAATGAAAAATTACATAAATAAATGATGATTATTCTTTTCTAAATAAACTTTTGGTTGGTTGTAAAATATTATTGTTTACATAACAATTCAAAAAAATGTTATGTTTTGGGGTTAATTCAATGTTTTTCTATAGTAGAGTTGCCTTGATTGGTCTAAGTGATTTGTTCAGACGCACACATAGTTTTCCAAATTTTTGATTGAGTTGCACACATCAAAACAAGGATAAAAGTTGCAACAAGCATAAGACGGCAAATGCTTCGTTACAGAGTTACAGCTTCTATACTCAGACTTTCAACAAGCTTGATTTTTTACAAAATTTTAATTATCTTGAAAACTTTTGGACTTAGCGAAATTCATCAAAAGTACATTTCTGTGTATTTTTGTATAAAAAAGGCGATTATCAAGATAAAACTTCAAAAATTGTAAAGATGTAATGTCCCATAAGAAAATACTACGTGCCCCCCTCCCCCACGAACCATCACCTGACTCTAATGCGTTTATTCAAACAAAAATTAGTAGAAATACTAAGCTAAATGAGTCATGGTCAGATATACAGAGTTGGGCAAAAGTACGGAACACTGCAAATATCTTTAATACGACAACCGCGATTTTGACAAAAGTTTTTACATGAAGGTTCCGATATAAAGCGGATACAGTGAAGGTTTTGGCGGTTTAAAATGATTTCCGGTTTAGCCGAAAATAATATCAACTTTTTTATTTTAAATGCAACACCCTGTATATGTTTTGATATACCAATAGAACTATTTTTTGCGAGTTCAGTGATATAAGAATTCATGCCTTTATTTTCAATAATTCTAGAGATATTGAACAATAATGTTTCGTAATTGTTATCTAGCAGCTCATGAAAACAAAAGAAGCCTAAACAGTTTTGTAAAGTTCTCAAATATGCTTGGTTCGTGTTGTGTTGTTTTGATGCTTACCAGATTGAGCAGTGTGGTTGCAGTAATCATTAATTAATTAAAATTAATTAAAACTGCTAAATGTAACAGAAATGATTCAGTTAACAGAAAGAGAACGAATTCAAATTTTAATTATGGTTGGTTTTGGTGAGCGTCTTACAACTCGGCAAGAAGTTTCTACTTTATTTAACAATTTGCAATCTTTCTCTTAATTGAACCATTTCTGATGTTAAATTCAGTTTTAATTAATTTTTTGTTAATTAATTGATTACTGCAACCACACCGCTCAATTTATTGAAGATCAAAACAACACAACACGAAGCAAGCATATTTGACAACTTTACAAAACTGTTCAGGCTACTCACATTCTTTTGTTTTCATGAGCTGCTAGATAACAATTACGAAACATTATTGTTCAATATCTCTAGAATTATTGAAAATAACGGCATAAAACCGTATATCACTGAACTCGCAAAAAGGAGTTCTATCGATATATCGAAAAATATACAGGGTGTTTCATTTAAAATAAAAAAGTTGATATCATTTCCGGCTAAAGCGGAAGTCATTTTAAACCGCCGATACTTTCATTGTATCCGCCGTATATCGAAACCTTCATGTAGAAAATTTTGTCAAAATCGTGGTTGCTGTATTAAATCCGTACTTTTGCCCAACCCTGTATAATTTTAGTACCACTGCTGAGAAAGTTATCGAAAAAAAAAGTGATTAAACTGTTTCATCTTCAGGAGGTTGTAGCCCCGCAATGAAGCGTTCTTGGATTCATGTTTATGCATTCTTCACTCAGTAATAATAATTTTAGTATTACTACTAACACGATTTTTTAAATTTTTATACCCGTTTCTGATACCTGTTCGAAAAAGAAATAAAAAAATTTTTGATTTAATCTATTTTAATTTATTTGATGTCTGTTGTCTAAAATTAACATTTCAAGCTTATCTTTTTTAGAATACTTAAACCTTTTTGTTTTAAATATTTATGACAAATTAAAACAAATACATACAACAGGTTTTAAATGTTTGGGCAACGTTTATTTATTGCCATTGCGCTTGTATTGGTAATTTTTTAATAGGCTAGCATACATTTTAATACCTCACCCAAATGGGCAAATTTCTAAAAATATTTAATTATTTGTATTTATATGCGACAAAAGAATGTTTTTGGCAATTTTCTAAAATCCTAAAAGATTTAAAAACAGTAAAAACGAAAAATCATTAAACTACCGATTATAAATACTTACTTTTAAAAATAAACCACAGCACCGTTATATAATTACCACCTTAAAATCCACTTCAAACAAAGAAACCAACCACAAAAACGACAAAAAAACTTCCGAACTTCTTCAAATCGCTTTTCCTTTCGAATATCGCACGCAAAATATTCTCTCAAACCATAGCCGCACGTTACCGACAGGTCGAGGGTATCGCGACTACTGAATCTTTCTAATTTTGCGCTCCGAGAGCTGCAAGAGTGAAAGACAGGTCCAGAAATCGTCGTGGCCGAGGGAACACTATTGTTTCACTAAACAAACAATTAAAGACATCCATTCTTTTATGAAGATGGCCCTTGAAGAAGAAAAAACATTTGATTTGGCACCTGTAATTTGATTTAAGGTTAAATATTTGATTAATGTAACTTCATTGCGTTGTTGCGAAAATTACTTGAAAATTACGCAATTACCTTCGCAAAACAGAACCCAAATCAATATAATTTATGAAACAAAGTGATATGCATTTTCTGCCAACAATAAGGACACAGCACCGTTAATTGCATAACAGAATTTTACAATGAAATGCAGAATTTTATCTATGCGGAATAAATCATGGATTTAATTTTTATCTAAAATGCGTATTTAAAACGCGTAGATTAAATTATTTAGTAATTTTTCACGCTCATCAACTTCAAACTTCAAGGAATGTCAAAACCGATTTTATACTAAATTCACCTACAATTTTTATATTTAGGTATTAAACCGATTGGCTAAAGTGGGTGTAAACGTTGCCCATTTCATATAAACATAGAAACAAAATGATTAACAGTTAGTGTGGGTGCGGAAAGGTTACTTAAGTTGCATACATTTAAATTATTAAATGTTTTTAAGATAAAATCATCTATTTATCTTGTTTGACGTATAAATAATGCTTTTCCTTCATTAATGTTGTTTATAATTATGATTTTATTAACAAAAATGTCTCTATAAGTGAGAGATTTTAACGATAACTCGGAACATGAACCTTGGACATTTTAATTAAAAGTACATTAAATTTGAATTTTATTAAATAAGTGTTTAATTTGACTTCTTTATCAAGGTATGCATAATTTTTATGAGGCAACACAAAATTAGCAAACGAAACAGGGACATTTTCGAAAATGCTCCTTTTTAATATTGCGCCCGAGGTAAGAGATCCCTTTTTTGCGGAAAAATACGAAAAAACGTTAGAAACAATATGGATTGGATTATTTTGAATCCAATCCATTTTCAATTCAATCCGTTATTTGAATCCAAAAAGTCGTGGCGTTATATGTTAGTAATAATAGCAGCGAATGTTGCAAACAGATTTTCTGTATTGACGAATTAAATAAAAATTCAATAAATTTTGATACTAATTCAGAATTTGGATTTTATTTGTCTCTGAGCAAATGCTGCAAAACATTCTTAAGCTTTAATTATGATTTGAATCCTAATTCAAATCAACTTATATTTAAATCCGTTTTTTTTTTGAAATTAGTTATCATGAACGCTCAATGACAGCAAGCACAATCTCATGCATTGCGTATACAAGATTTAAATTTAAGTCCAAATTCAATCCGATCCACTTTTTGTATCCAATTTTTTTTGTGATTGCAGTCTCAAGCCAAAATTAGAAAAAAAGTGTATTTTATAGCCGTTCAGATTTAGATTTTAATCCAAAATCAATACAGTCCATTTTAGATAGACATCTTTTAGTTAGATCCAAAATTGTCTTGAAGCTAATGGTAGAAACATCTTCCCATGAGAAATATAACGATATGAATCCTAATTCAAATCAATTGCTATTTGGTACAGAATTTTTTTAATTGTGTTTATAATAAGCACTTATACACAGCAAACGGAGTCATATGTTCGATTTATATTAGATTTAAATTTGAATCCAAATTCAATCCGATTTACTATATGTATTCAATTTTTTCCCTTAAATTGTGTGCTTGCGGCGGCAACCGAAATTCGAAAAATATCTTTTGTTCTTGCTCAGATTAAAATTGGAATTTTAATTCAAAAAATTTCTATACATATCTAGAATTTGGATCAAAAGCTGTCGAGCTTCAATTACGATTTAAATCCAAACTTAGATCAATTTATATTTATATCTGCTTTTTTTTAATTATTTGTCATAAACTCTTAATGTTAACAAGCAAGATTTCATGCATTATTTATAGCACATTTAAATTTGAATTCAAATTCAATCCGATTTATTATTTGTATACAAATTTTGTTTTTGATTATGTGCTTGCAGTCTCAAGCAAAATTAGAAAAAAAAGTGTCTTTTGTAATCATTCAGATTTAAATTTGAATCCAAATTCAAATAATTTCTATACATATCTAGAATTTGGATCATAAATTGTCGAGCTCGAATTATGATTTTAATCCTAATTTAGATCAATTTATATTTGGATACGTCATTTTTAAATTATTTATCATAAGCATTCAATTCTAGCAAGCAAAATGTCATGCATTATTTATAGCACATTTAAATTTGAATCCAAATTCAATCCGATTTATTATTTGTATACAAATTTTGTTTTTGATTATGTGCTTGCAGTCTCAAGCAAAATTAGAAAAAAAAGTGTCTTTTGTAATCATTCAGATTTAAATTTGAATCCAAATTCAAATAATTTCTATACATATCTAGAATTTGGATCATAAATTGTCGAGCTCTAATTATGATTTGAATCCTAATTTAGATCAATTTATATTTAAATCCGTTTTTTTAAATTATTTATCGTAAACACTCAATTCTAGCAAGCAAGATTTCATGCGTTATTTATAGCAGATTTAAATTTGAATCCAAATTCAATCCGATTTATTATTTGCATCCAAATTTTGTTCTTGATTATGTGCTTGCAGTCTCAAGCAAAATTAGAAAAAAAAGTGTCTTTTGTAATCATTCAGATTTAAATTTGACTCCAAATCCAAATAATTTCTATACATATCTAGAATTTGGATCATAAATTGTCGAGCTCTAATTATGATTTGAATCCGAATTTAGATTAATTTATATTTGGATCCGTCATTTTTAAATTATTTATCATAAACACTCAATTCTAGCAAGCAAAATGTCATGCATTATTTATAGCACATTTAAATTTGAATCCAAATTCAATCCGATTTATTATTTGTATACAAATTTTGTTTTTGATTATGTGCTTGCAGTCTCAAGCAAAATTAGAAAAAAAAGTGTCTTTTGTAATCATTCAGATTTAAATTTGAATCCAAATTCAAATAATTTCTATACATATCTAGAATTTGAATCATAAATTGTCGAACTCTACTTATGATTTAAATCCGAATTAGGATCAATTTATATTTAAAGGCGTTTTTTTTTTAAATTATTTATCATCAACACTCAATGCCAGCGAGCAAGATTTCATGCATTATTTATAGCAGATTTAAATTTGAATCCAAATTCAATCCGATTTATTATTTGCATCCAAATTTTGTTCTTGATTATGTGCTTGCAGTCTCAAGCAAAATTAGAAAAAAAAGTGTCTTTTGTAATCATTCAGATTTAAATTTGACTCCAAATCCAAATAATTTCTATACATATCTAGAATTTGGATCATAAATTGTCGAGCTCTAATTATGATTTGAATCCGAATTTAGATTAATTTATATTTGGATCCGTCATTTTTAAATTATTTATCATAAACACTCAATTCTAGCAAGCAAAATGTCATGCATTATTTATAGCACATTTAAATTTGAATCCAAATTCAATCCGATTTATTATTTGTATACAAATTTTGTTTTTGATTATGTGCTTGCAGTCTCAAGCAAAATTAGAAAAAAAAGTGTCTTTTGTAATCATTCAGATTTAAATTTGAATCCAAATTCAAATAATTTCTATACATATCTAGAATTTGAATCATAAATTGTCGAACTCTACTTATGATTTAAATCCGAATTAGGATCAATTTATATTTAAAGGCGTTTTTTTTTTAAATTATTTATCATCAACACTCAATGCCAGCGAGCAAGATTTCATGCATTATTTATAGCAGATTTAAATTTGAATCCAAATTCAATCCGATTTATTATTTGCATCCAAATTTTGTTCTTGATTATGTGCTTGCAGTCTCAAGCAAAATTAGAAAAAAAAGTGTCTTTTGTAATCATTCAGATTTAAATTTGACTCCAAATCCAAATAATTTCTATACATATCTAGAATTTGGATCATAAATTGTCGAGCTCTAATTATGATTTGAATCCGAATTTAGATTAATTTATATTTGGATCCGTCATTTTTAAATTATTTATCATAAACACTCAATTCTAGCAAGCAAAATGTCATGCATTATTTATAGCACATTTAAATTTGAATCCAAATTCAATCCGATTTATTATTTGTATACAAATTTTGTTTTTGATTATGTGCTTGCAGTCTCAAGCAAAATTAGAAAAAAAAGTGTCTTTTGTAATCATTCAGATTTAAATTTGAATCCAAATTCAAATAATTTCTATACATATCTAGAATTTGAATCATAAATTGTCGAGCTCTAATTATGATTTGAATCCGAATTTAGATTAATTTATAACTGGATCCGTCATTTTTAAATTATTTATCATAAACACTCAATTCTAGCAAGCAAAATGTCATGCATTATTTATAGCACATTTAAATTTGAATCCAAATTCAATCCGATTTATTATTTGCATCCAAATTTTGTTCTTGATTATGTGCTTGCAGTCTCAAGCAAAATTAGAAAAAAAGTGTCTTTTGTAATCATTCAGATTTAAATTTGAATCCAAATCCAAATAATTTCTATACATATCTAGAATTTGAATCATAAATTGTCGAGCTCTAATTATGATTTGAATCCGAATTTAGATCAATTTATATTTAAATCTGTTTTTTTAAATTATTTATCATAAACGCTCAATGCCAGCGAGCAAGATTTCATGCATTATTTAGAGCAGATTTAAATTTGAATTCAAATTCAATCCGATTTATTATTTGTATCCAAATTTTGTTCTTGATTATGTGCTTGCAGTCTCAAGCAAAATTAGAAAAAAAAGTGTCTTTTGTAATCATTTAGATTTAAATTTGAATCCAAATTCAAATAATTTCTATACGTATCTAGAATTTGGATCAGAAATTGTCGAGCTTCAATTATGATTTGAATCCGAATTTAGATCAATTTATATTTGAATCCGTCATTTTTAAATTATTTATCATAAACACTCAATTCTAGCAAGCAAGATTTCATGCATTATTTATAGCAGATTTAAATTTGAATCCAAATTCTATCCGATTCACTATTTGTATCCAATTTTTGTTCTGAATTATATGCTTGCAGTAAAAAAATGTGTCTTTTGTAATCATTTAGATTTAACATTGAATCCAAAGTCAATACAGTCCATTTTAGACACACATCCATTATTTAAATCTAAAATTGTCTTGAGGCTAATGACATAAACATCTTCTTGTAAGAAATATTACGATGTGAATTCTAATTCAAATCAATTGCTATTTGGTACAGAATTTTTTAAATTGTGTTTATAATAAACATTTCAACACATCTCATGCTCTATGCATATTGGATATAAATTTGAATCCAAATTCAATCCGATTGACTAGCTGTTTATATTTTATAAATTTTGTGCTTGCAGTCTCAACCAAAATTTAAAAAATTTGTTCTCGGTCAAATTTAAATTTGAATCAACTATAAATAAACGTAAATAAATCCAGAATTTAGATTTTTAAAATGTCTTTAAACAAAATCTCATAACAGTAGGGAAAGTAAGAGAGTTTTAAATGCACTCTCCACCGGTGACCTTGATTTCAAGGCCAGTCCTTCAAGATTACCTCCAACCACTGATCTTGGCTTCAAGGCCACTCCCCTTACCCCCTAACGACTACATTAATTTTAAGACCACACCCACCACTAACCTTGACGTTTAGGTCACCCCCTACCAACGACAAAGTTACAGCAAAATTTATAAAACAATCCACTTTATTTTATAATCATTTGTTTTCTACATAAAATCATGATGATGCCATAAAATATAGAATAAAACAATCCATTTAAAGGTGGGTGTTGTCTTAAAATCAAGATAGTTGGTAGGGGGTAAGAGGAGTGGCTTTAAAGCCAAGGTCAGTGGTGGGAAGTAATATTAAAGAAGTTACCTTGAAGTCAAGGTCAGTGGTGGGAGGTTTATTTAGAACTACTCATAAAAAATGTATGATCATATTATAAAAAAAAAGTACCTTTTAGATTCTCTTACCTTAGGCGCAAAATTAATAAAGGAGCAATTTAGTAAAAAGGGTTAAATTTACGTTTTATTGTAATTTATTTGGATTAAAATGTTTATAATCCTATTTACGTTCCAATGTAAATTTTTATTCATCACAATCTTGAAAGATACATTAAAGTCTGTTTTTTAACAAGTTTGAATTCAAAGCTAACAATTATTTTAGTATTTTTTTTAAATCCTTGTTAAAGTAAAAAATGAATATATTAATAAATAAACTAATAACAAAATAAAAAGTTTCCAGCATAGATTTGAACACAAAATACGAAAAAACCAACTAAAAACTTGATCCATTTTGAAATAGTAAATTGCAGGAAATGAAAACTAGTTTTTAAGGTCAGCAGTTAATGCATACTTATCATTTTTATGTTCCACCCACAGGGTTCTTAAATATGAACGACTTTTTCTCTTATTTTGCTTACTTCCTTATGTCACTTCGCCTGACATATATGCAACCAATCTAACATCAAATTCTCAATCCTTATATTTGTTGTTACTAGATTTAAAAATGAAAAAACGCGGAAATGTTATAAAATTACACCTCCACTATTCACATATTTTTTTTTATTACATACAGGGTGTTCAGAAAAAAAATCTTAGGTGTAAATAACAATGCAGATAAAGTAAACCATTTCGTAGCGACAAAAAAAGCATTTCATGTTCGATAAATTTTTAATAGCACACATTTCCTAAATAAAAATTCAAACATCTTAAAACAGATTTACCCTGTACACTTTCATAATCTTAATCTTAAAAACACTTTGCGACAAAAACATAAGCAACTCGTGTCCGAAAGTCTTATTTAAGCCACATCTCTTTATATCTTCTTCTTCGCCATTTTCCCAGTTTTTCATAATGAGAAACACAACTAAACATTCAATTCGCTTGAACTGTGGATCGAATCTTGATCCTGAATCCGTTGATAGATCAACCCTTGGTAATGGATTAATCCTGCTAGAACACCCTGGAAACCAGCATTAAAATCTAAAGTGACCTCGTTGTACAAATATTCGTCTCTTCTATCTTCATAATGGTCGTTTTGATCCGGACCACTTACTAAAGCGCCGTATAATATTTGAGGATTGGTGTCATTAGATTTGTGCTGATCCCAATCACAAGGGGCAGGCAAGTTTGGACAGGAACTGTTCACAAAAAATTACATTAGTAATTGCATGATAGTTCGATTATACCTAAACTAAAAAAATTAGCCCAGCTGCTGTATTTTACCAATTTTATGAATTTTTAGGATTGCTAACCTTGCAGAATGATGTACTTTTTTAGGATAGTTATTCCCATAGCCTACAACAAAGCTTCGACCAGTTGAACCAAGCATGTAATCGATTTGTTGTCTGGCAAAGTTTACATAAGTCGAAGTTGAAATATTCATCCCCGCTACCTGTTGGAAATAAATTCAAACTATGAGCTTCTAAATAATTCGTTTAAAAAAATAAACCTACCTGCAAACAAATAAAAGCAATATTGGCAGCATGAGAAAGTGTACCAGGTTTATCGATGTAAATTAACCCCTTGGGGGTTCGTTTTTGTTCGTAAATTAAGTGATCACAGAATGCTTTTATGGTTTCCACGTATTCGGGTTTTTGGGTTGCTTGGGCTAAAAGGACCTAAAAGTAAAATTGTTAATTGGATTTAATTGCGTTTTTTTTTGTAATTTTTACCTGCAACCCTGCGACTTTTTTGTTGTAAAAAAAATCGTTGGGTTTTTCGTTCAGTTTGAAGGTTGCGTAGAAATGTTCGGCGTCGTGCAGGTATTTTTTGTTTTGTGTAGCTTTAAAGAGCCAAATTGCCGCCCATGTGAGCTCATCTCCATAACCTGTAGACCTAAAGCAATTGCGAATTGCAATGTTATCTAGATTATTTTAAAGCTAATCCCCCAAAAACTTCCGACAATATTTTTCTGGTAATTTCAAGTTGTATGTCTCTGGTTTTAGGACCTAATTGTGCTAATAATTAAGTATTTCAATCAATCCTTTTTAATTCTAAGTTAATTACGCCAAATCGTATATAAATCATTTTTGACGACCAAAATTGCTGCCATCCAACGGCGTAGCTAGCGTAGTAGCGAAATCTTAGTCGGTCGCCACACTAAATTCGTTGCTTGTATTTGAGCTGCTGAGTTTATACAAGGTGTATACCAAAATGTTTATACGTCCTATCTCAAGTTTTGTATTGTGATTTTATAATTTATTTTGCATTATTCAATATAAAAAGTAAAACTTCGTTATATACTATAATTTTCTTTAATAAAAATACAATTAAATTCTACTTTTATTCCAATTCTTCCAATTTAAGACAATTTCTTGTTATCAGAAATTTTGCTAAACGAATAAATTATACTTACTGATAGAACGTTTTTGCACCGGGAATTGACCCATGGTAGAGCCCTCTGTAATTCACAGCAAATTCGTATAATTCCTCTGCGTGTTTTAAAACAGTTCGAGAATATTCCCTATTTACATTTCTGAACACCAAAGAGGTGGCTGCTAGGGCTGCTGCTGTCTCTCCAGCAAGATCGGAACCTAAAATCGCAAAATTATTTAATTTAATTGTATTACAGTTTCGTCATGTTTGTTCAATATAAACATTGTGACAATCTGAGCATCTGATAAAAGTGACTCCAACTTTATTATATATTTTTTGCTTACAACTCATTGTTTTTTTGTAAAGAATTAAAAAAAAGGTTTGACAACTTGTTTTTATTATCAGGGGCGTCGAAAAGGGGGTAAATTTTACCCACAATGCCGAACAAGAAAAAATAGATAATTAGCAATGAAAACCTTACCAGGATGCTCAATGTCAATTTTGTAAGCCGGTCTTGACATGTTCAATTCTTCTGGCCGACCCCAAAACTGGTGGTCCATGGAGAAATCGCCCACTTGCCCGTAAAATTCGAAGGGACTTACGTGGCACTTGATAAAGTAGTCGCTACCCCATTTGACTGCGTCCAAAGCGTGCCCGTATTGATCTGAAAATGTTTTATTTTAATTAAATATTTAAACCACTTAAACAAACACACAACTACAATGTTGCAAACATTATATTTGATATTTCAGTCGAAATAATGAAAAAACGGTGTTTAAAACTTGAATTAAATTCTTCTCTTACCTGCTTTTTTGTAAGCATCCTCGTAGGTTAAAAGTCCCCACGACAAAACGGTCATGGTGAAAGCCATAGTGAAACCAAACTTGACAAAATCGCTGGCTGAAATTAAAGCTTTCTTAATACATTGTACAATTACAATACTTTCAGACTTTAACTTGTTTGTCCTATATAGCCTGCTTGATAAATATTGCGTCTACATGCACAAACATGAGCGTTTTTTAAGTTTTAATATCTTAACCAAACAGTAACGTACGCAAAAAACTTTTACGGCAGAATAAAAACCGGCTTTTAAGCAAACAAATTTAATTGTGTTGTAAAGGTGCCAAAAACAGCTTCAACCTTTAGGTTTTAATAAAAAAACATTTTCTGGGCGTTAGTAGATTTACTATTTCATTTTATATCTAACTTTTAAGCACGCTAATGCCTACGATGTAAGCCAGAAAAAAACGTTTTCATGTCGTAGAAAAGACGGGCTTACAAATAACATGTAAAAAAATTTAAAATAACTTTTATGGGCATTAGTAACCCCACTAAGTAAAAGTATTGTACCAAATGATTACCATCATATCTACCACTTCCATGGGATAAGATGTACGCCCAAACATTTTTGTCAAGATATAACAACCTTAGCGACAGACAGTTAAAAAACCTGACGGACACATGTTTTGAACGTTAGTAGATGCATTGGGTTTTGAAGTATCCCCATGTTTTTCTTTTGCGTACGTCCATGGTATTAGAAGTAAACCTAAACCTTTTTTTCCAGGCTAGAGAAAGAGAGAACAAGCTTGCAAACAGACGTAAATGGTATAAGAAGTAAGCCCAATAAGTATTTCTAGGCTGGAGAAACAACAAGCTTAAAAACAGAAAAGTAAAAGACGTATTGAACGCTAGTAAATACATCCGGCTGCTATACAGATGTACAGAAGTAGTTAGTATCTCCATGTACACCTTCTTCGTACGTGCATGGTATAAGAAGTAAGCCCAAACATTTTTTCCATAATAAAAGAGCAACAAGCTTACAAACAGAAAAGTAAAAGAATTGAAACAATTATGTTTTAGACGTTAGTAGATACATTAAGCTGCTATAGCTGCTATAAAGATAACAGAAGAAGTTAGTACTTCTTATGTACACCTTTTCTGTAAGCCCAGGGTATAGGAAGTAAGCCCAAACGTTTTCTCCAGGCTAGATACACAACACGCTTACACACAGAAAATAAACGTCTTGAAAAAAACTCGTTTTGGACGTTAGTAGAT
Source organism: Ctenicera cuprea (assembly GCA_958336395.1). NCBI lineage: Eukaryota > Metazoa > Arthropoda > Insecta > Coleoptera > Elateridae > Ctenicera > Ctenicera cuprea. The sequence continues at coordinate 3,338,312 of OY284493.1, forward strand.
ACATTAAGCTGCTATAGCTGCTGTAAAGATAACAGAAGAAGTTAGTATCTCTCATGTACACCTTTTCTGTAAGCCCAGGGTATAAGAAGTAAGCCCAAACGTTTTCTCCAGGCTAGATACACAACACGCTTACACACAGAAATTAAACGTCTTGAAAAAAAAACTCGTTTTGGACGTTAGTAGATACGTTAAGCTCCTACAAAAATGTACAGAAGAAGTTAGTATTTTTATATACACCTTCTTCGTATAAGAAATAAGCGCAAACATTTTTTCCGGGCAGGAGAAACACACTCACAAACAGAAAAGTAAAAAACGAAAACTTGTTTTGAACTTTAGTACATACATACATTAGAAACCTATAAAGATGTACAAAACAAGCCAATATTTCCATGTACACTTTTTCCGTAAGCCTATGGTATTAGAAGTAAGCCCAAACATTTTACTTAGGCTAGAAACACAACAAACATACAAACTGAAGAATAAACGTGTTGAAGAAAACTAGTTTCGGGCGTTAGTAGATACATTAGGCTCCTATAAAGAAGTACAAAAGACGTTAGTATCTACATGTACACCTTCGTACGTGTATGGTATAAGAAGTAAGCCTAAACATTTTTTCCGGGCAGGCGAAACACACTCACAAACAGAAAAGTAAAAAACGAAAACTTGTTTTGAACTTTAGTACATACATACATTAGAAACCTATAAAGATGTACAGAACAAGCCAGTATCTCCATGTACACTTTTTCCGTAAGCCTATGGTATTAGAAGTAAGCCCAAACATTTTTTCCGGGCAGGAGAAACACACTCACAAACAGAAAAGTAAAAAACTAAAACTTGTTTTGAACTTTAGTACATACATACATTAGAAACCTATAAAGATGTACAGAACAAGCCAGTATCTCCATGTACACTTTTTCCGTAAGCCTATGGCATTATAAGTAAGCCCAAACATTTTACTTAGGCTAGAAACACAACAAACATACAAACTGAAGAATAAACGTGTTGAAGAAAACTAGTTTCGGGCGTTAGTAGATACATTAGGCTCCTATAAAGAAGTACAAAAGACGTTAGTATCTACATGTACACCTTCGTACGTGTATGGTATAAGAAGTAAGCCTAAACATTTTTTCCGGGCAGGCGAAACACACTCACAAACAGAAAAGTAAAAAACGAAAACTTGTTTTGAACTTTAGTACATACATACATTAGAAACCTATAAAGATGTACAGAACAAGCCAGTATCTCCATGTACACTTTTTCCGTAAGCCTATGGTATTAGAAGTAAGCCCAAACATTTTTTCCGGGCAGGAGAAACACACTCACAAACAGAAAAGTAAAAAACGAAAACTTGTTTTGAACTTTAGTACATACATACATTAGAAACCTATAAAGATGTACAGAACAAGCCAGTATCTCCATGTACACTTTTTCCGTAAGCCTATGGTATTAGAAGTAAGCCTAAACATTTTTTCCGGGCAGGCGAAACACACTCACAAACAGAAAAGTAAAAAACGAAAACTTGTTTTGAACTTTAGTACATACATACATTAGAAACCTATAAAGATGTACAGAACAAGCCAGTATCTCCATGTACACTTTTTCCGTAAGCCTATGGTATTAGAAGTAAGCCCAAACATTTTTTCCGGGCAGGAGAAACACACTCACAAACAGAAAAGTAAAAAACGAAAACTTGTTTTGAACTTTAGTACATACATCCATTAGAAACCTATAAAGATGTACAGAACAAGCCAGTATCTCCATGTACACTTTTTCCGTAAGCCTATGGTATTAGAAGTAAGCCCAAACATTTTTTCCGGGCAGGAGAAACACACTCACAAACAGAAAAGTAAAAAACGAAAACTTGTTTTGAACTTTAGTACATACATACATTAGAAACCTATAAAGATGTACAGAACAAGCCAGTATCTCCATGTACACTTTTTCCGTAAGCCTATGGCATTAGAAGTAAGCCCAAACATTTTACTTAGGCTAGAAACACAACAAACATACAAACTGAAGAATAAACGTGTTGAAGAAAACTAGTTTCGGGCGTTAGTAGATACATTAGGCTCCTATAAAGAAGTACAAAAGACGTTAGTATCTACATGTACACCTTCGTACGTGTATGGTATAAGAAGTAAGCCTAAACATTTTTTCCGGGCAGGCGAAACACACTCACAAACAGAAAAGTAAAAAACGAAAACTTGTTTTGAACTTTAGTACATACATACATTAGAAACATATAAAGATGTACAGAACAAGCCAGTATCTCCATGTACACTTTTTCCGTAAGCCTATGGCATTAGAAGTAAGCCCAAACATTTTACTTAGGCTAGAAACACAACAAACATACAAACTGAAGAATAAACGTGTTGAAGAAAACTAGTTTCGGGCGTTAGTAGATACATTAGGCTCCTATAAAGAAGTACAAAAGACGTTAGTATCTACATGTACACCTTCGTACGTGTATGGTATAAGAAGTAAGTCTAAACATTTTTTCCGGGCTGGAGAAACACACTCACATACAGGAAAATAAAAGATGGAAAGAGTTTTAGAGGTTAGTAGATACACTGGGCCTCTATAAAGATGTACAGAAGAAACAAGTATCTCCATGTACACCTTTTCCGTATGTGCATGGCATAAGAAATAAGCCTAGGCATTTTTTGTACGCTGGAGGCACAACAAGCTTACAAACTGAAGTATAAACTTTTTTCATTCATCAAAAATGGCGAACGGGCAGGACGTTAGTGCTAGTTTGTGCGGTGTATGTGGGTCAATCACTGTGAAACTACGTGTCAAATGTGCTTTATGCAACGTGAACTATCATAATAGTTGCGTGAGTAAACTAAAATCCGCGAAAGTGACTACCGAAAAGGATACAATCCTGTGCTGTGAAAAACCATGTAATGAAACCGAAGAAAATATAGCGCCCATTGCTGATGTGACATGTGGTGGGTCTCCGCAGCTAGATTCTAAATCTGAGAACAAACTACTAAAAGAAATTATAGAAATCAAAAATGAATTAATTGCTGAACTTAAAGAAAAGGTGGTTTTACTAAAAGAAAAAATACTATTTCTGGAACGCAATGCGTTTTCACATAATACACTAAATGCAAATGCAAACGCCATCTCTGTAAAAGCAAAACAAGACAGTGATAGGAAACAACTCCATAATAAATACATACAAAATCATGAACATGCGGCCGCGATATCTACACATGCACACCTTGGCCTAACTGCTAAGAATAAAAACTCGCAACAACATAAAACAGGGTCAATGCATATCAATCAGGTAAATGAACTCTCCAAACAATCTGCAGCAAACAAAGTCACCAAAAAGCAAGTTGCTACCGATGTCTTGGAAGCTATGACAAAAACCAAACTGCAAGAAATAATTCAATTAGGCTCACTTGATGATACAAAAGATAACAAAGACTGGATTGATGTTAGAGAAAAAGTGGTAAATAAAAACAAAAACAAAAACAATAATATCCCACAAAAAATAATAGGTACAAGACAGGAGGCTGATCAAAAGTTTAAGGCCATCCAAAGCGAACGACGTATTTGGGTGCATGTGTCCAGGTTCCATCCCGATCTACCTGAGAAGGAACTGCAAGACCATCTAAATATAAAATTTAATCGGTCTGACTTTATTTGTGAAAAGATAAACCAAAGTGATCGAAATTATACAAGTAGTTCATTCAAGGTTGGTGCGCATGAATCCTTAAAGGATATCATATACAGTGAGAATACATGGGCTACCGGCATTGTTGTCCGTAGATATAATTTTTTTTTCGATCGATGCGCAGGTAATAAAACCTGCAGCGTAAAAGGTAAAAAGCAACTCCCCAACGAAATTAAAATAGAACATGTTAATGTACAAAGTGGACATTCTCGACTACTTCGTAGATAACGAAAAGCTAGATATAGTCTGTATTTCAGAGCATTGGGTAAAAGCCAATCAAATCGATAACCTATCACTAACAAATCATAACTTAATAGCTAAATGGTGTAGGATGGAGCGTGAACATGGTGGTGTCGCTATCCTTGCTAATACATCAGAAAGAACGGATTATCAAATAAGAGGTGTAGATTGGGTAAACAGGTATGCATCTGAAATGAATATTGAATTGTGTGGGGCTGTGCTATGCCATAGGGATATAAAAATATGTGTTTTGACAATTTATTGACCTCCACTAGGTGATACAAATCTATTTTTCATAAACCTAACATCGTGCTTGAACAAGGTAAGCAGCTCGTACAAGTATATCGTAATATGCGGTGATCTCAACATTGATTACCTTAAAAATAACGAACACAAAAAAATGTTGTGTGATTTATTTAACTCTTTTAAAATAACGCTCAGTATAAGTGAACCTACAGGTGTGCATATGAATGCCAATGGCAATATTTCGAAATCGGCAATTGACTACATGGCAACGAATATAATCAAAGCAAACGTAAGTGCATATGTGATTGATCCCTGTATTGCAGACCATTACGCTCAAATTATCTGAATAAAAACCTCTGCAGCTGAGGTTACCACGGAAAATATAGGCAAAACAGTTTATAAACGGAACTTCACTATAGCAAACATGATCGATTTTAATAATCTGCTACAAAACAGTGACTGGAGTAATGTGTATGATGCTGATTGTACAAACGCAGCATTTAATAATTTTTTCGATACTATTAAATATTGTCTAGATGTTACATGTCCTCTAGTGCGCCGGTGTGCTAGTAAATTGGAATTATATAATGCCAAAAATTGGGTAACACAAAACATAAAAAAGCAAAGTATGGAACTGAAAGAACTATTTACTCTAGTTCGTAATTCTGAAAATCCTGACTTACTTAATATTTATAAATCTAAAAAACGTCAATTAAACCGTGACGTCAAAACAGCTAAAAGCAACTATTTTAGTAATAGAATAACTAATGCTACAAACACAGCCAAAGAGATTTGGAATATTGTTAATCTAAGATTAGGCCGTGGAAAAACCTCTAACGGGAAAATTAGTCTAAACATCATGAACTCTCTGACCGATAATCCGGTTGAAGTCTCTGAGCATTTAGCTGAATTTTTCGCTTCAACTGCACGTAAAAAACTGCAAGATCATTTCAGTAACAAGTTGTCGGCTAGTTGTACTACCTGTAAATTGGCCCAAACAACCGCTTTCATCGAACCCAATGAAATAGAAACGATTATTAGATCTTTAAAAAATAAAAATTCTACTGGACTGGACGGCATACCAACAAATGTTGTAAAAAGTTCTTTGGAATATATAATTGAACCATTAGCCGACGTGATCAACAGGTCCATTAGCAACGGTGAATTTCCGGAACTACTAAAAAAGCCTGCGTTGTACCGGTTTTTAAAAAAGGTGACACACATGACCACGCTAATTATAGACCGATTTCGCTGTTGAGTGTGTTTTCAAAAATCGCTGAAAAACTATTAAATGAGCGATTATTAGCATATTTTAACAAAAATACTATACTGGCGAACAATCAGCACGGTTTCCGTTCTGGTCGTTCAATTGAGACTGCTAATGTTGATCTCTTGCAGTATATTCACGATGAACTAGATAGTGATCACCATGTGATGGCTTTTTTCTTCGATCTTACTGCTGCGTTTGATACTTTGCAGTTACCATTTATAGCGAGTAAATTAACTAACATAGGCATTAGAAGAATTACTCTTGACTGGATTATGTCTTATCTAACTAACAGATCACTGCGAGTAAAAATCGACCATACTTATTCAGATGAGCATCTGACAGATCTGGGTGTACCGCAGGGTTCAGTGATAGGTCCCCTTATATTCATGCTGTTCGTTAACGACCTTCCTCTAGCAATAACAAAAGGAAAACTTGTTATGTTCGCTGACGATACGTCCATTGCTATTTCAGCCTCAACGATTAATGAACTTCAGACATCGGCAACGGCTGTGTGCAACGATTTTAAAAACTGGTGTGATAAGAACATGCTGATACTGAACACTATCAAGACAGAGTGCGTATACTTTTTAAAAAAGTTAAAACCGGAACCACTTCAGCTAAGTATCACTATCAACAACGTAGGTATCTGTTTCGCAAACAAGGTTAAGTTCCTAGGATCTACACTGCATGAAAATTTAAAATGGGATCACCAAATAGACAGCGTGTGTGCTAAAGTCAGTAAAGCCTATTACGCTATGCGTCAACTAAAAAGTGTGCTAGATACTGAAGCCCTCCTAAATATTTATTACGGCCTTGCTTATTCCCACATGTCCCTAAATATTGTAGCTTGGGGGCAGGCAAGTAATGTAAGCCGTGTCTTCATTTTACAAAAAAGACTGATTAGATTAATATTTAATATTAACCCTAGAGACACCTGTAAAACACACTTTATAAATCATAGAATATTGACTCTACACGGCATCTATGTTTATAATCTCATGAAAATGATAAGGCAAAATTTAAATAATCTTGTAACTAACGCTGATATTCACAAATATGAAACTAGAGAAGGTGTCCGTTTGCGTATTGGGCGTTATCACACAGCTCTGCATGAAAAATCTCCCCTACATGCTGGGAAAATAATCTACAACAAACTGCCAGATGACATCAAGGAAGCTAGGTCATATAGCATTTTTAAGTTTAAATTAAAGAACTACCTCACTGAAAAGGCGCTATATAGCTTAAAGGAAATATAGTAGTTGAATGTAATGTATATGTAATAGTCTGTATTTTGCCTTAAAGTTTAAATGTGTAAATTTATTTGGTACATGTTATTTGTGTTATTAAATTGCAAGTTATTGTATATTTATGTGCAATTATGTAATATAACTATGCTGTATTTGACACTTCACATCTGCTTACTTTCGCAGCAACGTGAATAAAGTTATCTTATCTTATCTTATCTTATCTTATCTTGAAGAAAACTCGTTTTGAACGTTAGTAGATACAATAGGCTCCTATAAAGACGTAGGTACAGAAGACGTTGGAATCTCCACCATGTACACCAAGTACGTGCCTAGTCTAAGAAGTAAGCCCAAAAATTTTTTCCAGGCTACAGAAACAACACACTTACGAATCACGGCAGTTGGTGTAGGATGAAATAATAATAAAATAAATAAATTGTACCAAAGTTTTGTCAAAATGATCTAGAAATCAAGCAAAATATGCATTGATTGAAGTTCACAAAACGTTTTAGGTCCAAATTAAGTTTATTTGGCTTTGGTTACATAAATCTGTTAAATATTTATAAGCTATTAAATAAATAACAACTTGTTTGCCCTAGATAGTGTTAACACCAAATTCTGTAAGGCACAAATAATATTACGAGATTATTTTAAAGTTAGTTAAATTATCTTTCAACATTTCTATTCTTACGTAAAACAATTTTTCTCACCGTCATAATATCCTCCGGACAAATCTTCACCTTTTTGTCCCTTATCGTCTAGAGCGGAATCTCCTCTCCATTTTATCCTATTATTTGCAGGTAAATGTCCAGACCTTTGAGCTTCATAGAACAACAAAGACAACTTTAACACTTCTTTATAGTCAGGATCCGGAAGAAATTGAGGTAAGCATGTCGCCAAAGATATCAGCACTAACGCCAAAATTGGTAGGGAAATTTTGATCATCTGAAAAAAAATATGCTTTGGTTACATTCTTATACTTACAAGCATAATTTAGAACTTTGTAGGTAAAGGGCGTTTAGTCTATTTATGTTTACAGGGCTATGGTATTTTAAAACATGTTTATATACTTAATGGCACTTTCACAACGATTAAGGAAACAATTAAGGCAAACGCATAGACAAGTACAAGAGATGAACCCGTTTCTGTTACACCCGGTATAATAATGTGCTGTTTTTAACATACCTACCGCCGAAGATTTTACAGTTTAGTAATAATCTGTGCAAAGTGGCAAGGGATGAATGTTTTCGGTATCTAAAATATTAGTCCACAAGCGCCAAATAAAATTGACGCTATAAAGTATTTTATTAATACATCGCTGATTAAAATAGTTTTGAAAATATGAAAGATTAAAGATTGTTGAAGTATAGGAAAGTCCAGGTGAAGTGCTTCGCCCGTTATTAGCAAGTAAACCGTAAAGCAGCGCCTACTTCTAGCGAAAGGAAAATAAATTTCACAGAAGCTTCATTAAGGTAAGTATTTGACAGTTACCTTCTAGGAGATGATTTCAGAGTTACGTATTTATTGGTGAACTAATAATTTGGAACATTAACGTTGATTCCAGTAGTTATTTCCTAGCATCATTATTAACTAGGCATAATTGCTCATTATATAACGTCAAAAAGTGAGAGAATACTCAAAATTGTAAGGCACTGAGTAAATGGTAAATACCCACAGCCTCGCCGATCTGTAGCAAATCATAATAACATGTCTCAAGATTTTGGAGATTTGCAAAGCAATTTAATGAAAGATTTAGTTACATAAATACATCTATTTATGCAAATATTCTCCAGTGCATTTAATAATAACAAAGCTTAATTATACAGTATGTGTTCGTAAATATATCCGCGTGATAATTCCAAAAATAAATTAATTACGGACAAGAATTTTGTTCAATAAACCCAATCGATATTGCGCCTTAACCATCAAAAGTAGTTATTTGGTTGCGTAATTTGATTGCATCTTTAGCAGCATTAATGCAATAGTAATTATTTATATAATTTCATGATTACACTTTCAGTGGCAAACAGCCATCAATACCTACGTAGCAAATTTTATGGAGGCCATGCAATTGATCCAATTACCATTACCATCGATAATTTCAAAATTCGAAACAATTGGGTCGATCGAGTACTCGAAGTTTAAGCTAATAAATCAAAAAAAAATTAACACAGTATTGTGTAATTACTGGTATGTCCCTGAAGAGGTAACCGTGATTCTTAGAAATGCATTAAAAGGAAGGTTGCACAATGGTTGCAAGCAAGAAATAATTTGCAGCTGCAGCCCCCTTTTCTTATGGTTAAATATTTGGTGTTGACAATTTTAATTGCATTTTGAACCCCTGCATAAAAGAGCGAATTCTTACGCAAAAACTTTTTGCAGGTAAAAACAAGCAATAAACTTCAAGAGGGTTGTTTATTAAACACTGCCCGCCCTTTATTGAATAATTGGCGATGACAGGGTTTTTATTTATGACAGCTTTTAAGGAAACATGCATGTGAATTTCCTTATACAATAGAGTATCTATCTCATGCTGATTTATGAGTTTCGAATTGCTTCACGATGCAATATATTTTGGGTACATGTGTTGTAAATTTTTACGTATGTCTACCGCTACAGATCATATTTTATTGATTAAAGCTGCTACTCCGCTTTAAAAATTCTACTATTTGTTGTTTTATTTTTTTTATAATGATGACGTCATGTAAAATCCAAGCGGAAAAAAGTCACCGGAAAAAAAGTCACGAAAAGTCTTCGGAAAAAAGACCGCAGGAAAAAAGGAACCCGGAAAAAAGTCACCCGGAAAAAGAATCGCCGGAAAAAGTCAGCGTTACTAAGAAAAATCACCCAGAAAAAAGGCCCCGGAAAAGGCACACGAAATATTCTCGATTTTTTAAGGGCTATAAGCCACAATATTCCTAAGAAACTCGATTTAGAATAATATTATTTTTTACTATAGTGTTATATTACTTACACTATTGTATTTGTTGTTTATAGATACTATATATAGGTAGATTATTTTAAAATAATATAAAATATTGTTATTCCACTACTTATTTATTTGATTATACACATATATACATTCCCATACCTTTTTAGTAGTTATGAACACAAGTAGTGATAAAAAGTGTGGCACTTCTTTTCCGGGTGACTTATTTCCGGGTGACTTTTTTTCCGGGTGACTTTATTTTCGGGTTACTTTATTTCCGGTGGCATTTTTCCAGGCAACTTTTTTCCAAGGTCTTTTTTCCAATGATTGTTTTATTTATTTTGTTTTCTTTTTTGAATGACTTTATGGTGATTTTTGTTGTTTTTGGGGTCTTTTTTTCGTGATTTTTTCGGAGACTTTTTTTCCGGGATTCTTGAAAATCACCACAGTACTCTATCCCACATTAAATTATATTATACTAAAACGTTTAATAATTGTTAGATGTGTTGCATAACTGGTTTGTTCGGATGAACTTGGTCAAATACTACTTAACCACAAACCATCCACAAACGCTTCGCTCACAATAACGATAACGCGCACGCTTCCACCAACAAACAATCAACACGCCACTTGTATCAACATAAATGGTGACATTTCTATTTGATTTTTTGACGTCTCGAAACCCTTTTGGAAATGCAAGAATTTAAAATATTGGCCAGTAAGCCCAAAGCGAAAAAAACTTGAATGATCGCGTTTGCTCTAAATCCTACATACGGATCACCATATCTTCCTAAAGCTATACTCGGCATAGCTAGGGAGATAAAAATTGTTTAATTATTAATAAAAACAAGATTTTTAATGTCAATCTGCTAATCTTTCGTAGACTATTGGTTTTAAAAACAACTATTTAGGAATTTATATTTTAATTTCCATAACGTAACGTTTCAGAGTGAAATTACTCCTTCATCAGACACCTGAAATTAACAACTGTTACATGCAGTCTTAACGAAAACAAAAATTAGCAGATTAATATCTAGAGGATATCAAATACAAGAATAATATTTATTGCCGATAAATAACTCTCTAACGTTTTTGGCGAGACAAAAAAATCATTTATTAACGTCTGGAAATTGCTCATACAATTTAGAATTAAATAATAACACGATGTAAATGGTATTCATTAATAATAATTTAAAAACGTCGATTATGTGTTTTCGACGTCAAAAAATCAATTTCAGAAATCTTTCATAGATGTCAAAAATTCATGTATTGACTTTTGAAAATTCTGCCATCTAACGGCGCAGTTGGCGTAGTAACGAAGTCTTAGTCAGTCGCCACACCAAATGGTTTGGAAAATATTTTTATCAAAATTAAATAATTTTTAGATGCCAAAAAAATAAAATTTGAAATCTGAAATTGTCTTGGTGACGTATAAAAGTCGTGTCCGTTTAAAATAACAAAGTAATATGCTGTGCAGGCATAACTAAACATCCAGTATAATGTATAATAATTTTACGTTATGCAACAGTCAATTATCAACACCTTATATTAAGAAAAACGTTTAAATTCTCAATAGTTCAGGTAATGACAGTGGGTGACACTTAAATGAGACACCCTGTATAATCTGCACAAACATATTAGAAATTGCCCTTTCTTAACAGAACGTCGCCACCTCGTGTACTCTTACGTACGAAAAAAAAAGTTTAATAGTGTTTTAAAACTATGGTAGAGTGGGCCCTAAAACGTGCAATTGCTCGATTTTGACAAATATATACAAAAAATGTGGAAAAACCGAGTTATTGGCGGTAATTTTTAAAAAGGGGCGGTTAAGGAAAAGTGTTCAGAATTGTGTTTTCTTGGTACCTGAGGCGTGACCCTCGCTTAAAAATTTTGTTCACCTACTTCCATTATCACAGATACTTTCACATACTTTCACTTGTAGTTCAGCATACTTCCATGTACTTCCTCATACTTCCACTTACTTCCACATACTTCCACTTACTTCCACATACTTCTACCGTACTTCAAGTAGTTCAGTTACTTTAACTTCTACTTACTATCTTACTTCCACTACTTTCCACGTACTTCCATATACCCCCACCGTACTTCTACGTTTTTCCACGTACTTCTATTTCCACTTACTTTCACATACTTCCACGTACTTCCACTTGGTTCCACGTACTTCAATGTACTTCTACATACTTCTACTCACATCCAAATGCTTCCACATACTTTCACTTATTTGCCCGTACTTCCACTTCCACTTACTTTCACATACTTCTACCTTATTTCTAGATATTTCCACAAACGTTCCGCATACTTCCATATACTTTTACATACTTCCACTTATTTCCACGTACTTCCACTTAATTTTACGTACTTCCACGTACTTCCACCGTACGTCCACGTACTTCCACTTAATTCTACGTACTTCCACATACTTCCACGTACTTCCACATACTTCCATTTACTTCCACATACTTCTACCATATTTCTAGATATTTCCACATACGTTCCGCATACCTCCATATACTTTTACATACTTCCACTTATTTCCACGTACTTCCACTTAATTCTACGTACTTCCACGTACTTCTACTTAATTTTACGTACTTCCACGTACTTCCACCGTACGTCCACGTACTTCCACTTAATTCTACGTACTTCCACATACTTCCACGTACTTCCACATACTTCCATTTACTTCCACATACTTCTACCTTATTTCTAGATATTTCCACATACGTTCCGCATACCTCCATATACTTTTACATACTTCCACTTATTTCCACGTACTTCCACTTAATTCTACGTACTTCCACGTACTTCTACTTAATTTTACGTACTTCCACGTACTTCCACCGTACGTCCACGTACTTCCACTTAATTCTACGTACTTCCACATACTTCCACGTACTTCCACATACTTCCATTTACTTCCACATACTTCTACCTTATTTCTAGATATTTCCACATACGTTCCGCATACCTCCATATACTTTTACATACTTCCACTTATTTCCACGTACTTCCACTTAATTCTACGTACTTCCACGTACTTCTACTTAATTTTACGTACTTCCACGTACTTCCACCGTACGTCCACGTACTTCCACTTAATTCTACGTACTTCCACATACTTCCACGTACTTCCACATACTTCCATTTACTTCCACATACTTCTACCTTATTTCTAGATATTTCCACATACGTTCCGCATACCTCTATATACTTTTACATACTTCCACTTATTTCCACGTACTTCCACTTAATTCTACGTACTTCCACGTACTTCCACTTAATTTTACGTACTTCCACGTACTTCCACCGTACGTCCACGTACTTCCACTTAATTCTACGTACTTCCACATACTTCCACGTACTTCCACATACTTCCATTTACTTCCACATACTTCTACCATATTTCTAGATATTTCCACATACGTTCCGCATACCTCCATATACTTTTACATACTTCCACTTATTTCCACGTACTTCCACTTAATTCTACGTACTTCCACGTACTTCTACTTAATTTTACGTACTTCCACGTACTTCCACTTAATTCTACGTACTTCCACATACTTCCACGTACTTCCACATACTTCCATTTACTTCCACATACTTCTACCTTATTTCTAGATATTTCCACATACGTTCCGCATACCTCTATATACTTTTACATACTTCCACTTATTTCCACGTACTTCCACTTAATTCTACGTACTTCCACGTACTTCCACTTAATTTTACGTACTTCCACGTACTTCCACCGTACGTCCACGTACTTCCACTTAATTCTACGTACTTCCACATACTTCCACGTACTTCCACATACTTCCATTTACTTCCACATACTTCTACCTTATTTCTAGATATTTCCACATACGTTCCGCATACCTCCATATACTTTTACATACTTCCACTTATTTCCACGTACTTCCACTTAATTCTACGTACTTCCACGTACTTCTACTTAATTTTACGTACTTCCACGTACTTCCACCGTACGTCCACGTACTTCCACTTAATTCTACGTACTTCCACATACTTCCACGTACTTCCACATACTTCCATTTACTTCCACATACTTCTACCTTATTTCTAGATATTTCCACATACGTTCCGCATACCTCCATATACTTTTACATACTTCCACTTATTTCCACGTACTTCCACTTAATTCTACGTACTTCCACGTACTTCTACTTAATTTTACGTACTTCCACTTAATTCTACGTACTTCCACATACTTCCACGTACTTCCACATACTTCCACATACTTCTACCTTATTTCTAGGTATTTCCACAAACGTTCCGCATACCTCCATATACTTTTACATACTTCCACTTATTTCCACGTACTTCCACTTAATTCTACGTATTTCCACGTACTTCCACTTAATTCTACGTACTTTCACTTACTTCCACATACTTCCACGTACTTCCACCTTATTTCTAGATATTTCCACATACTTCCATTTACTTCCACATACTTCCACCTTACTTCTAGATATTTCCATATACTTCCATGTACTTTCACATACTTCCACGTATTTTCACCGTACTTCTACTCACAGTTTACCCCTCGCATCGCGTTCTACTGCACTCTTATGGGCAAAACACTTCCACACTAAAATAATAAATATACGCTAAATAGGGCGGCGGGGGGGGGGGGGGGGGGGGGCTTTTACCCAATATATTGCAAACCACCTCTTTATGTAGCGCTACCCTTTGTAGATCCAAAAATTACTAAAAAGGTGGAAAATTTGGAGATTATAACCACTCCTAATGCACTCGTATGAACAAATTTTCTCAAACTGCAAACTCGTATTTTTTGTTCCCCTACTGCACACTGGAAAAAAAATCACCCCGCCACACCCTAACGAATGAAAACATTTAAAGAAGTTTAAAATTGTCCTGTTACACCTCCCCCCTCTGTACATTAAAAACAACCACACGTGGAAACTTGAAACAAGTATTCAGAAACTGTACTTTTTTCCCATTCACACCCTAGTGAAAACTGGTAAGAAAAATTTTCAATACTTCAACAGTAAACTTATGTAAAAAAACTCCCCCCAACCCCCAAATTATAAACCGTTTAAATGTTGGGGGAGGAAGTTTGTAACAAAATGCCCCCTTGGTGCAACTTAACACCCCGAAGAGTAAAAACAACCAAATATTTTATAAATTTCCACTTTGCTACGCCACTGTAAAAAGAAAAAGTTTAATATTTTACACGGTTTTCATTTTAAACGCAAATCTGTGTCGTTCCGAACATAAAATTTGACCCGTTTGACCTAAATAAAACACCACACAACCTCCACCGATAAAACCATGAACTCCTTTTTCGAAAATTATCAAATAAAACGCGCATTAATTATTTCTACGCTTGGAATTACACAAAGGGGGAAACCCAAACACATTCCAATTTACAAATAATTACCTTAACGCATTTTACACCTGACTTCTAACAAGTTATTTAAATTCCTGATGCGCAGCAATTATTTACAATAAAAGCACGACAATAACAAGTCCTTGTTATTATTATTCTCGGCTATAGCGAAATTTATGTTATCTAATCAAAAATTGTACAATCGTGGATAATAACATGTTAACCTTTACCACTACATGTGCTGGATTTAAAATACAACAACGTTGTATAATTACCAGAAAATTATACAGAATTTATAATCTATTTGTTCATCGGTGTAAAAAAATTGAAAAGTGCTTGCAAGAACATTTCGAAGCTAATTTTATTTTTAAACATGTTTATGTACGAGTTTTTTGTGTTATTAAAAAGTTGTTTAAATAATTTCGTCATCAAAAAAGAGGCGAAATTGGGTTCTTTCGTTTCTGGTTATTAAAACGCCATTTTTTTTCTGTTTCTCTTTGGAATTTTCTTGCTTAATCAATAATTGATTAAATTTTTTAACCCAATCAACCCCCCCTGCGTTCCCTAACATGCCATCTTTATTTAATTACGTGCCCAAGCCAGTGCCGGTTTTAGGTGTAATTCGCCCCTGGGCACAGTCACCTTTTGCGCTATTGTAACGAAGGGTAGAGGTCCGACCGGGGGGTTCAGGGAAATTTTTTATTTTTTTTTAGCAAAATACACAGTTTTACGCATCAAATTAGCTATTATTGTGATACACAACGTATCCAGGTTTTGTGTTAAAACGAAAAGTTTAGTTTACCGAAAATATTAATATTTACAGAAAAATTTTGTTTTGCTGAACCTCGGGCGCCCCCCTAGAGCCGGCGCCCCTAGGCACGGGCCTAGTCGGAAAACCGGCCCTGGCCCAGGCGCAGGAATTTCGAAAATAAATTGCTTTGCAATATTCTAATCATGAATGCATTCGCCAATTGCTTCTCGTATCTTGTTCAGTCGATTGTGACGTCATTAACAACCGGAAACAGCAAACGTGCATTGAATTTCCGGATCGATCATCGATCGAACAGGTCTTCGAATGTCCAGCAGTAATTTTAACTCTTGGTGGGTGAAAATCAGAAAACAATTCAATACTTACGTTTTTTTGCAAAAATCCTATAAACAATTCGAAAAATCACTTATATTTAATCATTTTGGATTTTTGTTTTGTTCTTAACACACACTTTGCATTTCTGTGTATTTTTATTTAAATTCTCTTTACTAATTAACTTATTTTCACCTTAATTTGCGGCGTAGGTTTGCAAAATAGCCTTAATGATTTTCTAACGAGTTTAGAAAATTGTTCCCACGGGATTGCGAGAATTAAAGTTACGACAGTATCGCGCCACGCTTGCTTTATCGACTTTTTGCACGTAAGTCGACCTAATGACTAAGTAGTCTTAAGGCAAATGTGACTGATTTCAACCAATCATATGACATTGCATGTGCTTTCGCTTTTTAGAGGAAGATGGACGACCGACAATGGAATTCTCTAAGATATTCTAGGTCAGTTATGGGAACTCATCAATTGCTGACGGACGTCTCTGATGATAAAGCAGTGGCGTGACAATAAATAAAAATTAATTTATTTTAGGATTTTGAAAAAAAAAACACATTTGGGCGAATTTACTAAAGCATCTAGAAGCAACACAGTAGCGTAGACATTTTTTTAGTAGAACAATTTTAATAAAATAGTCTTAGCAAAAAACAAAATTTTTGACCAATTTTTGGTTGAATTGAAAAACGCAATAACAGCAAGAATACAGTGACGTGGAAATGGTTTAGTTTTAAACGACTATAATTATTGTAAGTCAGAGTAAAGCAAAAAATACACGAATTATGGCCAAATTTATTAAAACTTCTCGTAATAATACCTCTTAGGAAAAAACAATTTTTGAGCAAAAAGCTAACGACGCTTATAACAGCAGACCAGTGGCGCAGTATGCTTCCTTTTAAAAAATTAAGTTTTTGGTCTTGGGAAAAGCAAATGGGCAAAATTAATGGCAATGCATTGGCGTAGTTTTTTTTTTGGTTGCACTTTTCTCTCTTAATCTGTTCACGAACGCTACTGTTTCTTAAAAAATATGTTTTATTAATCTGAGCAAGTAGCTTAGTGATTTTTGTTCGGATGTTTTAAACTGAATAGAAAAAATGTTTCAGAAAAGCTTTTCGCTACAAAGCGCCGTTTTGGGTCAGTTTAAAAACTATTTTCTTGTACATAATTTTGTCTTTTTCTAAACTAATTATGTTTTCTTTAATAATTTTGTTTTATTTCTGACGAATTGTTTTGTGAAAAAAAAATATCAATTTAAAAAAAAAAGGATATTTTTTTCTGCGTAAAAAAAGTATTTTAAGTGTTGAAACTGAAAGAAAATTTTTTGTAATTGAATAAACAATAATTATGTGAAGACGAGTGGCGCTTAGAAAATTGATTTGTTTGCAGTCCACAAAAATTATTTTTCTGGACGTAAATCTTCCACTCATTTACAAGAGATGGCGCGGTCGCGCTCAAAATTATTTGTTCTTTACTAAACAGTTTTTTTAATTCCCTAAGTGACCCAATCGGCGGTTCATATTTCGCTGTGACCAAAATTTAAAAAAAACAAGCAAGCGCTTATTTGAGAAAATGTGAATTTTACTTACGCAATTTTAAATTTTTAAGCGTTCAGTTTTGTTGATTTAGGAAAAACACATTTTGCTTAACACGTATTATAAATATTATAACATTTCTGTAATATTGACGAACGCCTATGACATTTAAATTGAAATTAAAACTTATCCTTAAGTTTTAATTTCTAGTTTGGATAAATAACATTTCCAACCCTCAATAAAAATAGACCAAAAAGAAGATATAATAAATTTAACAAAATCCGTATCTGTCTCAACATTACGCGACGACGGGCTATATACAGTGACATCTCGACACGTCTTGTTTATTATTTCGATTGCAGCATTTAGAGCGAACGTTTATGTGTAACACTCACGTAAGGGGAAGCGGCTCTATTGATTTCACGAGCTTGCCTAGGGCATATTCCACGAGTTCAACTGGTTAAATTTAAAATAGGAAATCTAGATCTCCTTTAAAATTAGGCGACAACAAGCTACGCTCTTACATCTCGACATTGCACATTTATTTTTTTTGCAGCATTTGGAGCGCTGTTTACGTGTAGCTATCATAAAGGGCAAAGCGGTTCTATTAATTTCAAAAGCTTGCGTAAGATGTAGCCCAAAAGTTTAGCTAATTTAATTTAAAATAGTAAAACCGGATCTGCCTCAAAATTACACGACGACGGGCCATGTGTAACAGTCACGTAGGACGAAGCGGTACTATTGATTCCAAAAGCTTGCGTAGGGCATACCCCACGGGTTCAAATGGTTTAATTTTAAATAGTAACTCCGGATCTGACTCCGAATTACGCGACGACGGGCTGTGCTCTTACATGTTGATACAAATTATTTATTTTGTTTGCAGCATTTTAAGCGAATGTTTATGTGTAACGGTCACAAAAGGCGAAGCGGCACTATTGCTTTCAAAAACTTGCGTGGGGAGTAGCCCACGGGTTCAGCTAGCTTAATATAAAATAGTAAATCCGGATCCGTCTCAAAATTACGCGACGACGGGCTATGCTCTCACATCTCGACACAGCTTATTTATTATTTTGTTTGCAGCATTGTGAGCGAATGTTTTTTTTGTGACAGTCACAAGACGAAACGGAACTATTGATTTCAAAACCTTGCATAGAACGTAGCCCACGGGTTCAGCTAATTTAATTTAAAATAGTAAATCTGGGTTTGTTTTAAAATTAGGCGACGACGGGCAATGCTTTGACATCTCGACACAGCTTATTTATTATTTTGTTTGCAGCATTTTAAGCCAACGTTTATGAGTAACAATCACGTAGGGCGAAGTGGTTGAATTCAAAAGTTCACGTAGGGCTTAGCCCACGCGTTCAGCTAGCTTAATTTAAAATAGTAAATTCGGATCCGTCTCAAAATTACGTGACGACGGGCTATGCTCTCACATCTCGACACAGCTTATTTATTATTGTCCTTGCAGCATTTGGAGCGAATGTTTATGTGTAACACTCGCGTAGGGCAAAGCCCATGGGAAATTGTTTTTACGGACGCTGGAATATTTTTAACTAGCTCGATTTTTTTACACAACAATTCTTATATGCATCTGTAGAAATTGTAGTAGAAATTTAAAAGTTGACGGACGTCGCGGATTATCCATCAACAAGGAAGTTACTGGGGTTTTCACAGATTTCTAATGAAAGTTTGAATGCAATAAAATTCCAAGAAGATCTTTCAATATCTAATTTTAACATTCATAAATCTTAAACAATAATTCTTAACCATTGACGGATGTGGCCCTGTAGCTGAAACAGTGGCGTCGGAACATTTATGTCTTTATTTTCACTTTACCATACCTTCGGTATAGGAAAGTACTGATTTCATGATTATTTTCAAAAACGAAATTTAACTGAAAATGCACCTTTTGGGGCTCAAGAAACCCAAAAAAAGTATTTTAAAATGTATTATATGTGATAAAATAATTCTCTGGGGTCGAGAATGCGAAATTTATGCTAAACCTACAAATATTGTTTTTTAGGTGCAAAAAATTAATTTTTGTAATACTAAAGCTTCTACCCGTCCACGAGAGATGGCGTGCATAAACCTGAAAAACCAAAGCCAGTAGATACAACAAAGTACCGACACAAACGTGAAAAAGCAACAATGACGACCGACCGTCCAGCAGGTGGCGCTAATTCGCTACACCTCGCTTCTTTTCAATTTTATTAATCCGGTGGAAAATATTTTTACAATTAGAGAAAGTCATATTTATTTTCTGTAAAAACTATTCTTTTTGGTTGAAAGCAGCACAAAAAAATGTCGAATGTGACAGCTACTTCAGAGCCTCTTGCATCAATATTGTTGCCATTTGAGAAATGTCAATTTTACTGACTTGGAAAATGTTGGCACGACCGCGCCACCTCGTGTGAACGAGTTAAAGCTTTGTCAAAAAAAATAAATTTCTTGCACTTTATAAATATAGTATTTCTAGACTAATAAGCTTATTACTTCGATTTACGGTACTGTTTGTATTTTTGTACTCAGAGGCCACCTGGCGGTTTGATACTGGCTTAGCCGGGTCCCGCCATATGTCTTCAGAGGCATCTATCGCCGTTATTGTTAATATTTTTAGACTTTAGAAAATTACTTTTTAATCAAATTTACACAAAAATTTTATTTATTAATTCACAAAATATTTTCTTATATACATCACGTTCGAAATTCATTTTTTTAAGTGCAGAAAAAAATTGCTTTCTTAAATTTTATTTAATAAAAACAATTTTAGTGGTAAAAATAAAAGAATTTTTAATTTGTGAAATAGTCAGAACGGCGCTGCTGCAGGGCAAAATACTTTGTCTAATTAGTTTTAATGCAACTACTGAGCCAACACAAACAACTATACAGTGGCATCAAAATTTTGTTTTAAAATAAAATAAAACTAGAAATAAAGCACAAAAATATGTCAAATGTGACAGCGATTTCAGAGCCTTTTGCATCAGTATTGTTGCCATCTGAGAAATGTCAAATCGAGTGTGTATCTACCAACTTGGAAAATGTCGGCACGACCGCGCCATCTCGTGTGAACAAGTGAAAGCTTTGAGTACACAAAAATAAATTTTCTGCACGTTCTAAAATAGTATTTTTTTAGAATAATAAGCTTATTATTTTGATTTACGATACTGTTCGTATTTTGGTACTCCGAGGCCACCTGGCGGTTTGATACCGGCTTAGCCGGGTCCCGCCATCTGTCCTTAGGGACATCTATCGCCGTTATTGTTAGTATTCCTAGATTTCAGAACATTATTTTTTAATCGGCTTTACACAATATTTTTTTGATTAATTCTTTAATAATATTTTTTGACACATCACATTTGAAATTCAGTTGTTTTTCTAGGCAGAAAGAAATCGTTGCCTTATTTTTTTTTGTCAAAAAGAATTTAAAAATTTGTCTAAAAATTACTAAAAAAACATATTATTTGCACCAAAATTTATTTATTCAAATTAATTTTTGTGGTAAATAAATGAAATAATTTTTAACTCCTCAAGCTGCTGAGCCCACACAAACAACTATACAGTGGCGTACGCATTATTTTAAAACTAAAATAAAAATAGAAATAAATGTACCACAGAGCTTTGTAAAGTTATATATTATTTCTGAACAGTTTAGTGTAACTTTGTGTGATATAGAAGTCTCTATACAGTGGCGTACGTTACTGTCGTTTCTCAAGCGCTTCAATTGTACAACAAAAAAATAATACAAAAAAAATCTATGTAGCTAGGTACCTAAAATCAGTCTATATTGTAACACTACAGTGGCGTGCAGGCAAATTTTTTCTGATTGCTTAACTGTAACCGTGTGACCTCTATAATTCGCCTCCAAAATTCAAAACACCACGGATTAATTGTCTAATGAAACCAAAAAGACTACGCCACTGTTCTGATTGCACTTTTGACATTACAAGAACTTTATTACGCAACATAACAAGAAAGTACACAGAAATCCGTAACTACACAAGAATTCACAGGTGCTTTTTTCCACAAAAGGATTTTCAATGAAAAAATGTAAAATTTTGCATTGTAAACAAATAAAAAATCATACGTACCGAGAAAATTGCAAATTACTCGTGTCAAACTTATTCGAAGCACGCAAGTTACGACACTGATTTCGTTTTTAAACGTTCGCGCCTTATTTATACATAAAAAGAGATAAATATAGAATTTTTCTTGAAATTTCCAACCTTTCCCGGTGGGATTATCAAACATACACAAATGCGTTCTTTTTTAAAATAATAATTCCCAGTAAAATAGTAACAGGAAGCCCTTATCACATTTATCAGTAGTTAGAATTCGCGATGTCGGATGGTTTTTTATCGTTGAATGAAGCACCTTCATTCCAGTTAAGTAAATAATTAGTTTTATTATCTTTTCGGCCTGATTCATTGTAATTCTTCGGGCGCTCGAGAAAGTCGCTAAATTACATTCAGGGCTATCTGCAATTTCCCAAAGTCCGCTTATAAATAGCCCTATTATCGATTTGATGCAGCGAATGTTTAATTTATTTATTTAATTTCTGTTCTTGTTAGCTTGTGTTTTTTTTGGGTAAATTTTGCTACTGGCCTGATTGTGATTTGAATTTTTATGCCGAGTTTGGTTTGTGTTTTCCTGTGGGTGGGTGGGTGTTGTGAATTAATTGTGGTGGCTGTTAAATTTGTGGTTGGGAGTAAATTATGGGGGAGCCCCCCCAAAGTTGTAAGAAAAGCGAATGAACGAAAAGTTTGTAAATCGAAAATAAAGCAATAACAAATACATAAATCAACCAAAATGGTAAATTAGAATTTTTTCAAAAATTGAAAGTTAAATGTAATTTTAAAAATTTATTCATCAACATCTGGGCTTCCGGGTTGGAGCCGCGTCATCGGTGTTTGAAGTGCCGACGTTTCGTCCTCGGTTGCACGGGACATCTTCAGGGCTGTGGTCGCTTTGGGATCTGGAACACCACTGAACCAGTGATGTTCCAAACCAAATGTTTTTCAGAACTAGATTTGTAGTTTGTTGGGGACTAGAATTGGAATTTCGGGACTAAATTTCGTAGTGTTTTTTTCACATTGTTATTAGTCAACAAACAAACCAAAACTAGTAAATTTAAGTTTTATGGTGTGCAGTATTTCATCTCGGGCGGGAAATTTAAATAAAATGAATTTTTTATTCTAAAAATTATTTTGAAATCTAGATATAAAATAATTCTTTTTAAATTTTTGTAAAAAATAATACATATTTCTTTCACAAAACAACGCTTTATTAACCTACTATAATTATTTAAGGAAACACAAGTGAGTAATATATTTTATAAATATTTCAACCATTAACAAAAATAAAACATATCATTTGCGAATATTAAATAAGAAACTAAAACAATCTTGCTTAACATCAGATTTATTAAAATTATTTTTTTAATGGGCATTGTGAAAAACAACATCTTCATCACTTACCTCAGTGCTGTTTAGTAAAGAATGGGCATATTTCAACATTTTGGGATTTGGTTCCCAATTAAAGCATTTTTTGTTTTCAGTTTTTAACATATCTTTCATGTGTAATAAACCTTCACAGGTTTTTGTTATAAGTCGATTTCTTGTTTTGCTTTTAACTAAATTTAATTGAGAAAACAACCTCTCTGCTGCAGCAGAAGAGTGGGGTAAACTCATTACTATTTTTTCAACTTTACTTACATTTGGAAACATCCTTTCGTAAAGTCCATTTCTTAAACTATCTACATTTAACCAAAATTCAGTCATACCTTTGATTATATACCTTTAGAGTATAGTCAATGGTCATACTAATATCACTATTGCAGTATTTATTTAACTCATCTGTCTCACTTATAAGTCTATATTCAAAATCTAATTTTTCTATATTAATTTGTAAGTAAGGAAACAAAATTTCTGATTCAGAAATTGTAGTAAATTCCCCAGACAAAACAGACTTTGAATTTAATTTTGAAGCAAATTTTAGTATCTTTCTATAAAGAAACACGTGCTCGTTCTAATGCGCCGCACCCCACGCGGTGATCATGCGTGTATAAATTTGGTTAATAATAATTAACTCCTAGTATATTGGTTTGTGCCTCTGCCATCTTGATTGTGCCAGTTGACAGTTGAACACTTTTTTCCCCAAAGTTTTAGAAGCGTCTTAGATTTTCTTGCGTGATATCTGTAAGTAATTTGGCACATTGCATTACTTTTAGGTATGATTTGCTTCTATTTTTTTTTACAGTGAAATGAGTGGAGGAAGAGTGTGTAGTGTGCTTAATTGCGATGCACAAGGAGCAGAGGTCATAATGCACCGCTTTCCCAAACCAGGTACTGGTCGCTTTTTCGAATGGTTGAGGGCATCAGGAAACAAAAGGCTCCTAGATGTTGATCAAGAACAGCTGAATATGTTCTTATTTTTGAATTTTTTCTATTTTTAAGTTTTGGTAAAAATCGAAATTGTGGTTGTTCGACCAACAATGTTGGGATAATGCCTTGTCTTGAAAATTCGATACTGAAACTTTATTCTTATGTTGAAGGTTCACTATTGCTTTGACGAATCTATACCCATTCCCGTCTTTACATATAATTTCATAAATTGTGTGTGATGTGTTTTCGAACTTTCAAACAAGATGATAACTATCAAATATATTTTTATAAATTTATAGTTATAGTATAGTCTTTTAACTTGACTATGACTATTAATTTTGACATGCTTGTGTTATTTTCTAATTTGCATTAATTGTAAATGTATTATTTTATATTTATACTTTATACCATTTATATAACTATAAACGTACATTTAATTATTTTTGATTTATAATTCAGTACTAGATAAGCAATAAAGGTTATTATTATTATTCAGAACTTTTAATTTTGTCAATCGCCAATGTTACATTTAATATTACCAAAATTAGGAATAATACTGTAATTTTACCTGAAATGTAACATTATTTAGTGCAATAATTGCGATAATTAATTATGGCGATTAGTTGCATTAAATTTGTATTATTTCAGGCAAGATTTTAAATAAATAGAACTATTTAAATCTTGAATCTATTTGAAAGTCCCGCCGATACTGTTTAGTGTAAGTACTACACACAGGTGGCGTTGTAAGCGCTACTATTCCCATAATGAACCATTGAGCTTGGCTATCTTCCTAGTATATTGGTTTGTGTTAGCCACATTCAATAATTATGACAGAACAGGTGGTACAGTAATTCTCGTAGATTTCTTTGATGGCGCAAACGCAACAGTTGAAAAAAAATTATTCTTTTGAAAAACTGAGCTGGGTACTAGATTTGCTTTAGGAGTACTAGGGTATTTTTTGACGTCTGAAAGTACTAGAACTAGTCCCAAAGGACTAAAAAGAACATCACTGCACTGAACACAAAAGTTGTGTTCCAGATCCCAAAACGACCACAGCCCTGAAGATGTGCCGTGCAACCGAGAACGAAACGTCGGCAGTTCAAGCACCGATGACGCGGCTTCAACCCGGAAGCCTAGATGTTATTAACATCGGCCGCGGAAGCCTGCAACTTAGATTATTCATGAATCCTTGAAAAAACGTTTTTGTCAGATCATTATTTAGGTTACATTTTATACCCTCTCACTTTATTCACAATTTCAAAAAAAGTGTAAATTAAACAAAAATCTTCAAAATTTTTTCGCAATGTATATTTTAAAAATAGGAAATTTTTGATAATATCGAAAATTTTGTAAACACCGGAATTTAAAATTTAAAGAAATTTTAAACTTCGATTATTTTAACATTTTTGATTTTTCAATTTTTATCACATTACAAAAATATTGAAGGTTTAAAACATTGTAAATTTTCTAAAAATTGGAAAATTTTCCAAAATTGTGAAAATTTTGATTAAATAAAAACATTGAAATTTTTGAAATACGAAGAAATTGTAAACTTTGAAAATGCCAAAAATTAAAATTTTTGAAAACCCGAAATAGATAAATTCAAAAATATTCAATTTTTGAATTTGGATTACGAAAATTTCGAACGTAAAACTTTTAAAATTATGATAATTTGAAAACCTTTAAAGTTTTGAAACTCGAATAAATCCCAAACTTTTAAAATAAAGGAAATTTTAATTTTGAAAATATCAAAAAATAAAAATTTAGGTATTTGTACAAAAACCGAAATTTTTGATATTTTTTATAACATCGAAAATTTAAAAGTGCCAAAACAATTCGGTACTTTTTATATTTTGGAATTCTTCAAAATTCCATAATTTAAAAAAATTTTCAAAATTGAATTACTAAAATTTAGAAGATATATTTTTTGAAAGTTTTGTTAATTTGTAAATATCAAAAATTACTGAAATTTTTGAAACTAAGTAATCATACATTTTGAAAATACAGAAATTTGTATTTTGAAAATGTCAAAAATCGAATATTTAAGCAATGTTGGAAATACCATAATTGATATTTCAAACTTGTAGAAATTTTCAAAATTTTAAATATGTGGATGTTTTAATATTTTGAAAAAAAAAACATCTAAAATTATAAAAAAAATTGTAGAAGTTTAAAAACATTGAAATTCGAAAAAATTCCAAATTTTGAAGAATGGCGAAAATTAAAATTTACAAAAAAAAACAGAAAAATACAAAAGTTTAGAACGTTAAACTTTGAAAATAATTGAAAGTAAGAGAGCAAAAACTCCAGAAGTTCAGTATTTTGCAGATCTGCATAAAATTACTAAATTTATATTATTGAGATCACCATTTATGCGAGTTAATAATTTGAAATGATTTCAAACAACATAAATAAGTATTATTTATTAAAACCACGAAGTAATATAAAACATAAGGAGGATGCATGAACCGCTTGTTGCTATGATATGCAGGTCTCAATTTTGCAGTACATGTGACAGAGAGATTCGAGACAAGAAACCTATAAAAAACACACGATCGTCAATATTTTATTTTAAATGTCAATGGGGCCGGCGCGGCGGTTGGTCTAGTGGTTAAAGTCCCAGGCGTTGAAACTAGACTCGCAATGGCAGTTAGTTCGAGTCCACTGCCCGTCGGTAATTTTTCTGAATAAGTTAAATCCGACGCACGGGTCCATGGATGGTGTATGTAGGTGTGTATGTTGGGTTGCATGTCTTCAGGGGTAGGGCATATTAGACCGGTGAAGAGCACTTAGTGTGCTGAGCTCGGGTAAGGGGGTGGGATGGGAATCATGGGGTCGTGCTCTCGCACGGCTTCATGATTCTTTAAATTAAAAAAAAAATGGCAATAAAAACCGTATGTGTTAGGTTATGTCAGTTGATTTCGTAATGGTGTCGGATCTATTAAGGCAGAACACGTTTTCGTTTTATTAATTGTTGAAAATTATTAATTCTTGTAATTACATTTAATTTCGTTGACAAATTTCCAATCTTAATTGTGAACAAACAACAATATTAGAGCAAATCAGCACTTCTTTGAAATAGTACATTTAGTAGTTTCCTTGTCTCGATGCTCTCTCTCTTTCTAAAACACAACAGAATAAGACCATAGGGTTCGTGCATTGCATACTCTTTAAGTATATACAGAGTGGCTAGGACAAACCCAGCCACTTTTCTTGCGACGGTCAAGAGATGGCGCTTTAGTAAAGAAAAATTAAATTAAAATGCTGGCAACAACGCAGAATCCAAGACGTTTTAGTTGTTTTGATTTAAAATTGGGCGTATTTAATAACTAAAACGTCTTGGATTCTGCGTTGTTGCCAGTATTTTAATTTAATTTTTCTTTACTAAAGCGCCATCTCTTGACCGCCGCAAGTAAAGTGGCCGGGGTTTTCTTAGCCACTCTGTATATACTTAAAAAGTATGCAATGCACGAACACTATGGTCTTATTATGTTGTGTTTTAGAGAGAGAGAGAGAGAGCATCGAGACAAATTTTCGTCTATTTCTTTTAAATACTTCACCTTATTTTTGATTATGGTTATGTAATAAATATTAAGGTAAAACTGTAGATTTTACCAATCATGGTCCTAATAGTAGATAAATTATTCCATTACGGAGGAAATTCCCAAACAATAGACAACCAACAACACATCCAACTTTATTGACGCCAAACAGCAAACTTGTATTCAAGGTTTTCTTCTTTTTTGTCTGCATGTCGTAAAGTCGTATAATGGTCAAGGTCTTTATCGTTTCGTTATTAACGTTATTATGTACATTTTTCCAGAACCACGAATCACACAAATCGATAATTACAACACCAAATATTAGCCTCAGAACAGAACAAATTGGTTGTTTTTCTACAATATAATAGAAAGAAAAGCAGAAACCCAAAAAGTACTTGATAATTTTTATTTACACAGTACTTAATTAACAAGTCGTTTAAGGATGTTGACGACCAACTGTAAATTACCTACAGGGTGGTTCATAATTAATGTTTTTTATTATTGTCACAAATTTAATTAATTCGTTTCTATATTTTACGAAAAAAGCTACATACACATTAGAAAAAAAAATTAAAAAAAACACATCTATTCTAAAGTTATTATCTAAACAGTCAATTCCTTAAACCTTAATCAATACCAAGCTTTCTAAAGCTGCCTTCGATGCCAAAGAGTTCATCATAATTTGTGGCCTTTTCAGGTCGTTTCGACAAATCCGCTTTGATATTTTCTTGTTCCTTAAACCACGGTGTGTATTCTTCCAATTTTTGTAACCATGCATCTAAAATTAAAATTTTAATATCCGTTTGTCTCCTGATGATTCAAGCTTACCTTGTATGTCTGATAATGTTCCAGCAGATCCACCGTATTCCTCGGGCAACATATCTTTGGGCACAAATTTATACAAAGATTCGTAACCATCGCTGTGAAAATGTACTCGGTTTATAATTTTTTCCTTCAGAAATGGTTTAACCCATGTGAATATAATTTGAATCAAGGGATGGACGTTTACTACGTGAACTTCTTTGAGTTTTACGGGATAAGCTTCCTGAAAAATAATGTAAAGGGCTGAAGTGAATAAATTTGACATCTTGGTTTTGTAGACGAACAAACCTCAACGCATGTCAGAAACCTTTTTACCAGAGCCGGGCTAACTTTGGCGAAATGTGTTGGGGTAACAACGCCAGCGTCCAAAATGTATATGTCACCAGCGACGCCAGTTTTTTCTTCAAGGAGACGGATATCTCCAACCATGAACATGATCTTGAAGCCTTCTGCGATTACAGGACTTATCGATTTATCTCTTCCTCCAATTACAATCACCCTTCTACCTTCGGGAGTTAGACCAGGTAATGGTGGAGCATATCTGTCGAAAATAAAAAAAATGTTAAGAAAAGCTAAAGTTATTGTGTGATAAAAAAATATCTTTATCATCTTAAACAATTTTGGAGTAGGTGAAAGAAGAAATGAAAAACAAGGAATAGAAGAAAACCAGGTAAGTTCAAAGAGATGTAGGAATAAAAGTGCTGAAGTGTATGTGACAGAGAACGTTCAACAGTCGGATGGTAGAAAACATAACATTTTAAGCAAATGTAGAAAATACCATGGTAGAAAAAATTACCCTAATATGGTATTGATTGTCATGATGATGGTATCAAACATGACAAAAATTAAGATATATAAAACACAGATAATTATGCTCATGGTGATAGTGTAAAAGGGGATAAAAATAGAAACATAGGCAGAAAATACACGAAAATAGCACCTTAATAATATTTATGGTCATGGTGACGGTGTAAACAAAGATAAAAACAAAAATAGGGTCAAAAATTACACAAAGATAACACCTCAATAATATTTAGAGTCATAGCGATGGTGTAAAAGAAGTAGATATAAAAACGTGGGCAGAAAATACACTAAGATAGCACCTCAATAATATTTATAGTCAAGGTGTGGTGTAAAATAAGATAAAAATAAAAATATGGACAGAAATCACACAAAGATAACATTTCAATGATATTTATGGTCAAGGTGATCGTGTAAAAGAAAATGAAAATTAATATATGGACACAAAATGCACGAAGATAGCAACTCAATAATACTTATGGTCATAGTAATGGTGTAAAAGAATATAAAAATAAAAATATGGATGAGACCTTAATAATATTTATGGTCATGGTGACGGTGTAAAAAAAGGTAAAAATAAATATATGGGTAGAAAATACACCAAAATAGCAACTCAATAATATTTATAGTAAAGGTGATGGTGTAACATAAGATACAAATAAAAATATGGGCAGAAATTACACAAAAGTAGCACCTCAATAATATTTATAGTCATGGTGATGGTGTAAAAGAAAGTAAAAATAAATATATCGGCAGAAAATTAACGAAAATGGAACCTTCTTAATATTTATTGTCATGGTGATGGTGTAAAAGAAAGTAACAATAAATATATGGGCAGAAAATACACAAAGACAGCACCTTAATAATATTTATGGTCATAGTGATAGTGGAAAAGAAAATAAATATTAAATATGGAGAGAGATTACACAAACCTAGCACTTCAATAATATTTATGGTCAAGGTGATGGTGTAAAAAAGGTAAAATAAATACATAGGCAGATAATACACAAACATAACACCCAATAATATTTATAGTCATGGTGATGGCGTAATAGAAAGTAAAAAATAAACATATAGGCAGAAAATTAACAAAAATAGCACCTTCTTAATATTTATAGTCATGGTGATAGTGTAAAAGAAGTAGATATAAAAACGTGGGCAGAAAATACACTAAGATAGCACCTCAATAATATTTATAGTCAAGATGTGGTGTAAAATAAGATAAAAATAAAAATATGGACAGAAATCACACAAAGATAACATTTCAATGATATTTATGGTCAAGGTGATCGTGTAAAAGAAAATGAAAATTAATATATGGACACAAAATGCACGAAGATAGCAACTCAATAATACTTATGGTCATAGTAATGGTGTAAAAGAATATAAAAATAAAAATATGGATGAGACCTTAATAATATTTATGGTCATGGTGACGGTGTAAAAAAAGGTAAAAATAAATATATGGGTAGAAAATACACCAAAATAGCAACTCAATAATATTTATAGTAAAGGTGATGGTGTAACATAAGATACAAATAAAAATATGGGCAGAAATTACACAAAAGTAGCACCTCAATAATATTTATAGTCATGGTGATGGTGTAAAAGAAAGTAAAAATAAATATATCGGCAGAAAATTAACGAAAATGGAACCTTCTTAATATTTATTGTCATGGTGATGGTGTAAAAGAAAGTAACAATAAATATATGGGCAGAAAATACACAAAGACAGCACCTTAATAATATTTATGGTCATAGTGATAGTGGAAAAGAAAATAAAAATTAAATATGGAGAGAGATTACACAAACCTAGCACTTCAATAATATTTATGGTCAAGGTGATTGTGTAAAAAAGGTAAAATAAATACATAGGCAGATAATACACAAACATAACACCCAATAATATTTATAGTCATGGTGATGGCGTAATAGAAAGTAAAAATAAACATATAGGCAGAAAATTAACAAAAATAGCACCTTCTTAATATTTATAGTCATGGTGATAGTGTAAAAGAAAGTAAAAATAAATATATAATAAATATATAAGGATAGCACCTCAATAATATTTATAGTCAAGGTGATGGTGTAAAAGAAGATGAAAATAAAAATATGGGCAGAAATTATACAAAGGTAGCACTTTAATAATATTTATAGTCATGGTGATGGTAAACATAAATCCATAGACAGAAAATACGCCAACATAACACCTCAATATTATTTATGGTCATGGTTATAGTGTAAAAGAAAGTAAAAATAAATATATGGGAGAAAATACACGAAGATAGCAACTCAATAATATTTATGGTCATAGTGACAGTGTAAACGAAGATAAAAATAAAAATATGGGGAAAAATTACACATAGATAGCACCTCAGTAATATTTATAGTCATGGAAATGGTGTAAAAAAAATAGATATAAAAACATGGGCAGAAATCACACAAATATAGCACCTCAATAATATTTATGGTCATAGTAATGGTGTAAAAGAAAGTAAAATAAATATATAGGCAGAAAATACACTCACATAATACCTCAATAATATTTATGGTCATGCTGATCGCGTAAAAGAAAATAAAAATTAATGTATGGGACACAAAATACACGAAGATAGCAACCCAATAATACTTATGGTCATAGTAATGGTGTAAACTAATATAAAAATAAAAATATGGGTAGCACCTCAATCGTATTTATAGTCATGGTAATGGTGTAAAAGAAAGTAAAAATAAAAATATGACCAAAAATTAACAAAGATAGCACCTTAATGATATTTAATGTCACGGTGATGGTGTGAATTAAAGTAAAAATAAATATATGTGCAAAAAATACAGTAAAAAACCACCTCAAAAATATTTATGGCCATGGTAACGATGGTAAGAATAAAGATATCAGCAAAAGATACGGTAATGAAAGAAACAATTACTGGTGACCGTACTATAAAAAAAAACACCGACAGAAAAAGAAGGAGAACGCACCAATGGATGTGTTCATGGCGGTGCGTGGTTTCAAAGATAAGGTAAGGAGGGTAAAAATAAAAAATGGCCAAAAACAGAACAGAGAAGAAGAAGAAAAAGACATTTAAAGGCATTGCGGTGGTGCAACAGAGGCTAAAAATAAAAATGTAAGCAACAAAGAAAGACAGTAAAAGAACAGAAAATGGTCAGTACTTACGCCTTTTTAATGAGTTCTTGGAATTCCGGTCTTTTTATGTCTCTATTCATAAAAAATTCTGGAGCCTTGGCTCGTGTGGTGAAATATAAATCGAGTTTCCTTTTGCATTTTTCCATAGAAAAATTACACCCCCGTAGAAAAGTTAACAGAGCCTGTTCATCTGAAATGACACACACATTTAATGATCTGCGAATAGAAAATTATTAATACTTTAAACCGTGGCGGTGCACGCTTTGGGTGTAAAATGATACAAGAAACATCTATAGCAGGGCGAAGGAATTTTACGTAGCAAAGCTACAATCCACGTTTACTTGGGTGTTTTAAACCAGCTAAGCTAGTATCAAAGACAGCTAGATGGCTCTGTGTGTGCGTATCCAAAGTGCACTCAGAGAGCCATCTGGCGGTCTTTGATGCCAGCCCAGCTGGTTCAGCCCCAAAATTTGATTTTTACCGGATTAAACTGTCATCAAGTAAACCCTGTTGGGCCTAAATTTGTAAGCTAACACCACAAAATCTAAACAAATTCTAAAGATTAAAAACAAAGGAGTGGGATATAGTCTTACCCCAACTATTGGGCAGATGTGGTTCTTGGATCAACCACTCTTTTATGGCTTGTAAAGAAGCATCTCTGGTGTTAACATCTTCATTCAGTTCTTTTCTAATCATGATTTGCATTTTTTCATCAGGTTGTATTAACGCCATTTTGTCCAACTGAAAAAAAAATTTTATTTATCAAAAAAGTCCTTGAATAGTAAAGTACAATTAAAAATTTAAAGTTAAAAAACCTAAAAATCAAATTTTTAAAGTATGTGGAACTGCAAGTGGAAGTATGTGGAAGTAAGTGGAAATATGTGGAAGTGCGTGGAAGTAGGTGGAAGTAGATGGAAGTACATAGAAGTATATAAAACTATATGTGGAAGTATGTAGAACTACAAATGGAAGTATGTGGAAGTAAGTGAAAATATATAGCAGTACGTGGAAGTAGGTGGAAGTACATGGAAGGATGTAGAACTGCAAGTGGAAGTATGTGGAAGTAAGTGGAAATATGTGGAAGTGCGTGGAAGTAGGTGGAAGTAGATGGAAGTACATAGAAGTATGTAAAACTATATGTGGAAGTATGTAGAACTACAAGTGGAAGTATGTGGAAGTTAGTGGGAGTACATACAAGTATGTACACCTACAAGTGGAAGTATGTGGAAGTATGTGGAAGTAAGCGGGAGTAAATGGAAGTTGGTGGTACTGCAAGTGGAAGTATGTGGAACTATAAGTGGAAGTATGTGGAAGTAAGTGAAAATATGTGGCAGTACATGGAAGTAGGTGGAAGTACATGGAAGGATGTAGAACTACAAGTGGAAGTATGTGGAAGTCGGTCGAAAGTACATGGAAGTATGTGGAACTACAAGTGGAAGTATGTGGAAGTAAGTGAAAATATGCAGCAGTACGTGGAAGTAGGTGGAAGTATATGGAAGGATGTAGAACTGCAAGTGGAAGTATGTGGAAGTAAGTGGAAATATGTGGAAGTGCGTGGAAGTAGGTGGAAGTAGATGGAAGTACATAGAAGTATATAAAACTATATGTGGAAGTATGTAGAACTACAAGTGGAAGTATGTGGAAGTAAGTGAAAATATGTAGCAGTACGTGGAAGTAGGTGGAAGTGCATGGAAGGATGTAGAACTGCAAGTGGAAGTATGTAGAAATAAGTGGAAATATGTGGAAGTGCGTGGAAGTAGGTGGAAGTAGGTGGAAGTAGATGGAAGTACATAGAAGTATGTAAAACTATATGTGGAAGTATGTAGAACTACAAGTGGAAGTATGTGGAAGTTAGTGGGAGTACATAGAAGTATGTAAACCTACAAGTGGAAGTATGTGGAAGTAAGCGGGAGTAAATGGAAGTTGGTGGAACTGCAAGTGGAAGTATGTGGAACTACAATTGGAAGTATGTGGAAGTAAGTGAAAATATGTGGAAGTACATGGAGGGATGTAAAAATACAAGTGGAAGTATGTGGAAGTCGGTCGAAAGTACATGGAAGTATGTGGAACTACAAGTGCAAGTATGTGAAAGTAACTGTGTTAATAGAAGTAGGTGAACAAAAGTTTTAACCGCGCTTTACCCCTCGGTGTCCTACAATTTTTCCTTAAAAAAAGTCTCTGTATTTTAAAAAGTGAAGGAGGTATCAACCACCGCGGCCTTATTGACTCACCCTGTACATCACATTGGTACATCAATGCAATTAGCGAAATGCGTCATGAACGCTACTGACGAAAAAAAACTTTAATTATTTTTAGGAATTCGCACAGCGCCTTGGGGACTTATTCTATTGAAGACCGGAATTTACACCAAAGAAACTTTGTCTTTGTCCTCAAGTCATAAATTATAACAATTTTTGCGTTGTAAACTTAATCTGTTCTTAATAGTTTCGAAAAAGCAATTAGCCAAAGCATTTAAATGAATTTTAATTTTTGCGTTTTTGCCACACCTATCTTTTCTTTGACGTTTAAGTTATATAGAGTTTATTTATAATTTAATAATTAAAAATACCAAATTTGTTTAAAATTTTCCACCTTTTCGATTATACCTTTTTGGTCCGTTAATCTTGATTTAAGATGTTCTATTTTTAGTTGACCAGTTTTGTTGTGGTTTCACCTTTAGGACACCACGAGTGTTTTGACCTTACCTTGGTTTTTTTCCTACACATGCAACACAACGGCAATTTTTTGTTTTTATTGTGTCTATACCTAAGTTGAGCTTATCCGCCCAAAATTAAATTTTTGTATCCATAAAAACAACGATAAGCTGATTAAAATTCCTTGCACAGCAAAACAAAATACCTTCATCTAACTATACTCCAGCGAGGAAGGTAAAAATGCAAATAATTATTGAATTTTGAAAATTAAAATGAAAAATTTCAAGTTTTGTGTACTCACTTTGTAATTATCACTTCCAATCCAACGCAGATATGAAAATCTTCCTAAATGTTCACTTTATTTCACGAAAAATGTACCAAGTTTTCACTTCTAAACTATCATATAAGCCAGACACCTTTTCTTTTAATTTCTTTTAATAACTACGTGCGGGATATACCTACGACCACGTGTTTAGCAAGTCTAAAGTATAAAGATTACTGATTTCTATAATATTTCGTCACAACACGACCGAGTCAAAACTTGTTCTTTAATGAGGTGGTTCTTACTCACACTTTCATAATGTTACACAAATCTAGCCTTTATGTACCTAAATAGTAGAGTTAATCGGTTAATAGTTTCTAGCAGATCATATCATCATTATCAGGTGCTCTTAAAATGAACTAGTAAAATAGAAATCCAAACCAAGGGCACAGTGAAAAACCAAAATGCATTCACTATGCTATCGTAAACAACAACACAAAATTATTAATTTTAATTCCACGTACGTAATTTTTATTAGTTTTTACTTTTCTATACCTATACACTATGTCTATAAAGTAACCTCCCCCCTCCCCCCCCCCCCCCAACTAACTTTTGAACGACTTGATATTTTACCACAACATTTGGTGTGCTTTAATGAGAAATTAAATACTAATTTTTAGCCAATAATTAAATTTTGTATCATTCAAAATGGCGTCTGGGCGCCATTTTAAAATTTTTTTTTAAATAGGAAGGGGGTCGAGTAACACCTCATTTGAAAGGTCTTTTAGTTCTGCGTCTGATTCTAGAGTTTAAAAAAATATATATTTAGCCATAACAAAATGACAATGTTTGAAGATAATGAAGTATATTTAAGAAAACTAAGAATTAAAGCAAAAAGAAATTAATCTTGGCACATAAAAAGTCGGTTATGAAATTCCTGCCTTACATTTTCATAAGTTTCTGGAGTGATATTTCTGCAAACTTCTGTAATGCGTTGCTCCAGTTCTTCAATTGTTTCTGGACGGGTTCTGTACACTTTCGATTTCAGATATCACCATAGAAAAAAATCTAAAAAAGTTAAATCTGGGGAACGAGCCGGCTATCTTACAGGCCCCCGCCTACTAATCCATCTTCCAGGAAAATGTCCGTTGAGAAAGTCAGAAATAGGCGTACAATAATGAGGCGGCGCACCGTCTTGTTGGAACATAACGTTTCCAATATTATTTCCAGTCACCTGAGATATTTCTGGGAAAATTTTGCCCTGCAAATGAAAAAGTGGACTACTGGATAAAAACGTCAAAACAATTTTAAATTGAGGGAGTCCATTTGTTTAAAATCCGCCATTTTGTTATAGTTGAATATTTGTCTTTTAAACTCTAGTATCAGACGCAGAACCAAAAGACCTTTCAAATGAGGTGTCACTCGACTCTCTTTTCCGTTAAAAAAAATTTCAAAATGGCACCCAGCCGCCATTTTGAATGATATAAAATTCAATTAATGGCTAAAAAACAGTATTTCATTTCCTATTCAATCACACCAAATGTTGTGGCAAAATATCAAGTCGTTCAAAAGTTAGTTGGGAAGGGGGGGGGGTTACTTTATAGACAGACGGTATACTTTCAGCATAGGAAGATATTGAATTGATGAAAATGTTCGAACACAAACACACAATGTTACTGTGTACAAAATTATTTTTTTAAATAATAGTTAGGTATAAAGTTTAAGATATGTCTAAAGTTGCAGTAATTTCCAAAAACTAAATAAAATTTTGTAAGCTTATAAAGCTGGGAATGAGCTATAATTTAGTGTGCATCCCAGCCCGCTAGTGTCCGTGTGACGCCTTCTATGATTTTTTGAATATTTAAGTTCTAACGTCCATTTACTCAAAAACGAGTTATCAGATCTTGATGAAATTTGATGTTGGAAATTTCCTAGGGGTACACAATGAACTACTAAAATTATGAATCTAAAAGAAATCAAAATTGAGTTTTTCTAAACAATTAACTTCAAAAACTGGCTATCCGATTTGTTTTAATTTTATAGGCTAATAGAGCTAAAGATGAGCTATAATTTCGTTTGTGTCTCAGTCTGCTAATTTCTCTGTGACGCCTTCTATGAATATTTGAAATTCTAAAATTCCTGCATCTTTGTTTGATGAATGGGGAATAATAAAAAATTGGTTTAGGTTAAACTGCTTATAAGTGATAGTAGAATAAGAGTTACAACTTAATTTTTAGGTGTAGCAATATTTAAGGCGTTATTTTCTGCTAACGAATTTGTTACATCGTTTTTGGTTTTCATAAATTCCATGGAATCCTTTCTCAAAAATCCAAATATCAGTTTTTTCTCATATATTGACTTCCAGAGGACTGCCTCAACGGTCATTTTTAAAATGTTTTACAAAGTGATAAATACGCAATAAAAAATTTTGTTACGCATTTACAAATAAAATTTGTTCTTATTAATATAAATCGACCAGCAAGAAAACAAACACGCATATTTTTCAGGAAAAGTTTATTCTTATTATACTGTGATCTATTAGCAAGAAAATGGACGTGCTTTTGTTTTTGGGATGTTTTTTCGTGATATTTTTCAAACGATTTTTGTCTGCGGGTGTTTTTCCATCGACTGTTTTCCTAGAGATTTATAATATCTTTCAGGGACGTTTTTTCCGTAAACTGAAATTGGCCCCTATAAGCAAAAGAAAAGTTACGCGTCGCTGAAATTGACTGCTATTAGCAAAAGTAAAAGATAGGCGCCACCGACAGAATTAATAATATTTCCCTCTATAATTTGTCCTTGGACTTCTCTCAGAAGCGTTTTCTCCGTGAACCAAAATAGGCCCCTATAAGCAAAAGACAATTTAGACGACACTGATGAAATTAATAAACTTCTCCTCCGAGAGTATCTGTTCTCGGTTTTCTTTCAGGGACGTTTTGTTCGTTAACTGAAATGGGCCCCTATAAGCAAAAAAATGGGTTAGGCGCCTGTGATATAATTAATAATATTTTCCAGCGAATTTGTTTTGGAACTTCTCTCAGGGACGTTTTCTCCGTGATATAAAATAGGCCCCTATAAGCAAAAGACAATTTAGGCGACACTTATGAAATTAACTAACTTTTCCGACAAAATTTGTTCTCGCTTTTCTTTCAGGGACGTTTTGTTCGTGAATTTAAATTGGCCCCTATAATCAGAAAAAAAGTTAGGCGCCTGTGATATAATTAATAATATTTTCTCAGCGAATTTGTTCTGGAACTTCTCTCAGGGACGTTTTCTCCATGAATTAAAATAGGCCCCTATAAGCAAAAGACAATTTAGACGACACTGATCAAATTAATGAACTTTTCCGAGAGAATTTGTTCTCGGTTTTCTTTCAGGGACGTTTTCTTTGCGAGCCGAAATTGGCCCCTATAAGCAAAAGACAATTTAGGCGACACTGATAAAATTAATAAAATTTTCCGTGAAAATTTGTTCTCGGTTTTCTTTCTGGGACGTTTTGTCTGTGAATCAAAATTGGCCTTATAAGCAAAAGAAAATGTAGGCGCCACTGATAAAAATAATAATATTTTTGTAGCGAGTTTGTTCTGGGGCTTCTTGCAGGAACTTTTCTCCGTGAACCGAACTTGGCTCCTATAAGCAAAAGAAAAGTTAGGCGCCACTAATAGAATTATCAAACTTTTCTCAGCAAATTTGTTCTAAGACTTTGGTCAGGGACGTTTTCTGTGCCAATCGACATTGACCGCTATAAGCAAGAGAAAATTTAGGCGACCCTGATGAAATTAATAAACTTTTCCGAGAAAATTTGTTCTCGGTTTTCTTTTTAGGGGCGTTTTGACCGTGAACTTAAATTAGGCCCTATAAACAGAAAAAAAGTTAGGCGGCTGCGATATAATTAATAATATTTTCCCAGCGAATTTGTTCTGGAACTTCTTGAGGGACGTTTTTTCCGCGAACCGAAATTGGCCCCTATAAGCAAAAGAAAATTTAGGCGCCACTGATAGAATTAATAATACTTTCTCAGCGAATTTGTTCTGAGGCTTTGGTCAGGGACGTTTTCTGCGCCAATCGAAATTGACCGCTATAAGTAAAAGAACAGATAAGCGCTACTGATTGAAACGTTAATATTTTCCCAGCAAATTTGTTCTGGGACTTTTTTTAGAAGCGTTTTCTCCATCAACTGAAATTGTCCTTCATAAGCAAATGATAAAAGTGATCTTGATTTAATATATAGATATTATCTGTTAACAAAACGGTTAAAATTTTGAAAGTTCTCAATTAAATTTAACTTAAGTATCTTTCAACATGCACATGAGTAAAAAGTTTGTCATTGGACGTATACACACCGTTTGAATGGTAATTTGTAACAGTATCAGTAACAAGTTTTAATTAAAATTTGACAGCGGCTGTAAAACATTCACTCCCAATTTCTCCCTACTCTTTCATCTTTTGCACCACCTCTACCCTCATGCTCTCACTCTTTCTCACTTTTCTTGTCTTTCTGAAAATCTCTATTTGTGAAACTCACTTTTCTCTTTTTTCTCTCACACTCTCTTTCTACTCCTTCCACTATCTCTTTCGTAAATCTAATCATCTCTTACTTTCTACTACTTTTTCTCTTACCGTGTTCTCTCACTCCCTTCCCACTTTTTTCCCTTATCATTCCCTTCCCCGTCACTTTTACGCTTAATTTTGTTTCTTATTTCCTCGAATTTTAGGCACACAATTTATATAGTAGTCAAGCTTCGACTGTGCGAACCAACTACGATAGATGTTCGAAAAGCGAAAAGTGGCGGCCAGAAGGTGATAAGCAGTGGCGGTGGGCTCCAAGTAGGCCCCAAACTAGTTGGCAGCGAAGTGAGAGGCGGTGACACTGGAATAATGGCGACCAGTAGGCTGACTATCTGTATAAGAGCGGCTGTATGGCCGAATAACTAAGTTAGTCGCCGCTAGAGGGGACGACGAGCAACCTGACTCGGGGTAAGGTAGTCCTGGTGGATGATGGTAAACTCTAACACGTCTGTCTTACTTGATAAAAGCGTTTGGCAGTTAGGAGGTGATAAGCAGTGGCGGTGGGCTCCAAGTAAGCCTCGAACTCGTTGGCAGCGGAGTGAGAAGCGGTGACACTGGAATAATGGCGATCAGTAGGCTGACTATCTGTATAAGAGCGGCTGGATGGCCGAATAACTGGGTCAGTCGCCGCTAGAGGTCCTCTAACTCGTTGGCAGCGGAGTAAGAGGCGGTGACACTAGAATAATGGCGACCAGTGGGCTGACTATCTGTATAAGAGCTGCTGGATGGCCGAACAACTCAGTTAGTTGCCGCTAGAGGGGACGACGAGCAACCTGACTCGGGGTAAGGTAGTCCAGGAGGCTGATGGTAAACTCTAACAAGTCTGTCTTACTTGCTAAAAGCGTTTGGCGGCTAGGAGGTGATAAGCAGTGGCGGTGGACTCCAAGTAAGCCTCGAACTCGTTGGCAGCCGAGTGAGAAGCAGTGACACTGGAATAATGGCGACCAGTGGGCTGACTATCTGTATAAGAGCGGCTGGATGGCCGAATAACTAAGTTAGTCGCCGCTAGAGGTCCTCTAACTCGTTGGCAGCGGAGTGAGAGGCGGTGACACTAGAATAATGGCGACCAGTGGGCTGACTATCTGTATAAGAGCTGCTGGATGGCCGAACAACTCAGTTAGTTGCAGCTAGAGGGAACGACGAGCAACCTGACTCGGGGTAAGGTAGTCCAGGAGACTGATGGTAAACTCTAACACGTCTGTCTTACTTGCTAAAAGCGTTTGGCGGCTAGGAGGTGATAAGCAGTGGCGGTGGGCTCCAAGTAAGCCTCGAACTCGTTGGCAGCCGAGTGAGAAGCGGTGACACTGGAATAATGGCGATCAGCGGGCTGACTATCTGTGTAAGAGCGGCTGGATGGCCGAATAACTCGGTTAATCGCTGCTAGACGGGACGATGAGCAACCGGACTCGGGGTAGGGTAGGCCGTGGTTTCTGTCCTGGTCGGATGGTTGTCGTACGCACACTTATACTAACCGACGCGACGGTAGAGGTCATGACTTATATAAATGCATACCTATTAATTTTGAAAATTTTGCAAACTTAAGAAGAAAATTATTTTTATAGGTTTCTAAATCAAAGAAGTTAAGGCTTTGTGGTAAACACAAGATGAGTTAAATTAAATTTACTAATTTTATTCTTTTATTCATAAAATATAAAGATGGTAATAACCAAAAGTACATAAAATAACAAGCACATATTATTTACACCAGGCATGGGCAACCTACGGCCCGCGGGCCGGATCCGGCCCGCGAGGCGATTTCTTACGGCCCGCGAAAGTTTTTCCATTTAGATATAAATGCGGCCCGCGATCACTTTTTTTTCGCTTACACAAAAAACCTACGTGGTATTGTATTTACATATAAATCCAGCCGACGATTACTCGTGTCCGACACTGACCATGAATCATAGGTACCTACTGCACGTGCACGTCTGCCAACTTTGACTTTTGCAGTATTGTAATGTGTCTATTTCAGAAGTTGAAAAGTGTTGTGTTGGTGCTGTGTACTGCTACTAAGCATTCAAAGCCATTTTTGGAAGGGAAATTTGCAAAAAAATGTTTAATTGCAGCAGTAAATGGAAATATGTTAAAACGTTTCTAGGATCTGAAAGATGGTGTGCACCATTTCAGGGATATGAAAGGAAACACAGTCCATGAATTAAAAAAATGAATGAATGTGCTTCCATGGTGCCATTAAAACTCATTTTCACCCTACAGGCAAGGTAAATATAGGCCATACATCCATAGCTACAAAAGATGAAAATGGCTAATAACATTTGTTTACTTTTTGCCCTTGACTACGGAACTTAATACTATCATTTACATTCCTAGGATAATAATTAAAGCAACAAGGTACATATATGGTAACAAGCACAGGCAACTTAGAATAATGGGGCTTCTCGGCAGGCCACGAGCCTCGGCTTCGCCTCGGCTCGTATTTACCTACCTCGACTGTTATTACGTCTTTACATTCCTTGTTACTTAAATAACTATTAAATAAACTCAATAGTCAGCTACAAACTCCCGGGAAATTTGTTCATGAGTCTTTTGCAAACATAAAAAGTTTTCAAAATAAACTTCATCAAACTGAAAATACCCAAATAATGCAAGTTTTGTTAGAAACATAATGACTTAGTTTGGAAGTAGGTACCTATTGCAGTGAAGAATTTTTTTCAAAGATGAATTTTATTAAATCCAAAACTAGAAGCCAACTCATTGACATTAATCTGGAAAATGATCTGCGTGTTGCAGCAACTAATATTTCTTGAAATATGGACCGTTTCGTTAGTGGTATACGAATACAAGGATCGCCTCTACTTTTTATTTGAGTTTGATTTGATCAACAACTATGTGTTTTGACTTTTTTTACGTTTTGAATTTATGTGCGCAGTCAGCAGCAATTAGCCTTAACGTCCCACTGCTGGGCACCGGCACTCTTCTCTGCCACGTACTCTCATTGGCTCTCCCGCTAAGGTGGAGTACGGGGGACCTACAGTTTAACGTCGAATCCGAACGACTAAATACCAGATAAGGTTTCAGGCATTAAGACCCCACGGCTGCCTACACCGGATTGAGGAATGTGAGTGGGGGCTTGCGGCATAGATTTTTATTGCTGCATGCTTCGGCGGGGAATCGAACCCTAGACCTTTAGCGTAAGAGGCTAAGCGCCTAACTGGTTCGGTCCGGCCCTCAGAACATTTCTAAAGTTTTTATTTGGCCCATCAGCTGAAAAGTTTGCCCATGCCTGATTTACACAATATTCAATCAGTACTATAAACATACAGCTAGCTACATTGAAAGGGTAATGGGTGGGACGTGCAACGGGTCAGAAGGATGGCAAGTGGAATAAGAAGACCCAACAATGGAAACTCTGCCTGAGAAAGAGATCAAGAGGCCATCCGCAGATGAGATGGGCAGATGAGTTGAATATGATAGGACAGGTAGAATGGAGGAGGAAAACTGAAGGTTGCGATAGATGAAACAGGAGAAAAAGACAAAAGCAAAAACTCCATTAGA
Source organism: Ctenicera cuprea (assembly GCA_958336395.1). Classification (NCBI taxonomy): domain Eukaryota; kingdom Metazoa; phylum Arthropoda; class Insecta; order Coleoptera; family Elateridae; genus Ctenicera; species Ctenicera cuprea. The sequence goes on from OY284493.1 coordinate 3,381,634, forward strand.
AAACAGATATAAAATTAACATACTAACATACTCCTAAATGACCTTCATACAAAAAATAGGAAATTTGCCTAAAATCATGTTCTAACAAATCGTTCCCTTAATTATTAACTACCTGCTTAAATGATTCATCAGCTTTGATGCTTTCTTGTTCTTGAAACCATGGATAGTATTCTTTCAATTTCTTCATCCATGCATCTACAATTATGATATTCGTGTACTTAGACATAATTAAAATTTTAAAGAAAAGACTTACCATGAAGATCTTGTAATTTTCCAGCAGTTCCACCATATTCCTCAGGCAAAATATCTTTGGGGATAAACTTATGCAATGAATCAAATCCGCCGGAGTGAAAAGGAATCCGATTTCTAATTTTTTCTTTCAGTAATGGTTTGAACCAACTGTATATTTTGTTGCCTAACGGATGAACAATAAAAATATGGATTTCCTTCAACTTGATCGGATACGATTCGTTAAAAAATAATTTAATTTTTTAGTTAGGTAAAAGATGATGTTGTATGGTAGCACAAACCTGCACGCAGACCAAATATTTCTTAAGCAAACTAAAATTGATTTGTGCGTAATATTTTGGGGAAAGTGTGTGAGAGTCCAAAATATAAATATCACCAACAACTCCTACCGTTTCTTCAATAAAACGAATATCTCCAATCATCATATTAATCTTCACAATTGTTTCGCTATACAAATTAAATTCGCAATCCTTTTTTGTCCGATAAATTATAACTCGTTTGCCGTCTGGTGTCACAGTGGGCAAAGGAGCAACGGTTCTTTCTGGAAAGATAATATGTTAAGAAAATCGAAAATTTATTAATTTAAGTTATTTTATGCAAGTTATAATATTAGGCAATAGTTAAAACCATACAGAATTCTAAGAAGAGAAAAAAGCATAGACAAAAGCGTAGTAGAATGAAAATAGACAGTTAGTACTTGTGGTCTTCAATTATCTTGATTGGTTTATTGCAACACTTTTTGTTTCCATCGTTTTTGGTCCAAAAAAACGAAAATTTTGCAGTTATTTGTTGCTAGATCGTTCAACCGGTCCTACACAAATTCAAACCCGCAAAGTTTTACTGCACTCAGCTCTTTCCACAGCTGCAAAATAAATATCTCACTTTCTTACTGAAACTAGCAGCACTCCAACTATTACCAGAACGCCGTAGCCTATAATCTCACTGTTCCCCCGATCTCTGCAGCACCCCCCAGCTCTTACCAGAGCACCGCAGTTTTATACATAAAATCAAAAAACTGTTTATTTAAAGTAAAACTAATTGTTCCATTAAATGATTCAAAACAATCAGTACGTTGAATCGAACATTAAATTTTGTTTACTGTTCCATTCAACGTTCTTTTGTTAAATGTTAAACCGATTGTTCTTGTTTGCAAACACGTAGCCATTCGGTGTACACACTATGAGATTCATACTATAATAGTAACGCCAGCCCCGTTATGCGCGCAACAGCCAATCAGCTCTCCGGAGGCGTGGTGACACCGGGAACTCGACATAACGTTGGTAAGGAAATGAAATACTGCTGTTATCTTTCTCTCCCCTGTTTGCTTGACGGCTATACCCCGTCTCGCTTTCTCACAGCAATCTACAAAATTACGTAAAAAGAATCAATTACAAATTCTCTTACACAGTTACAAATTTAAAAAGCGTGTCAAGATTAGCATCACAGACCCGGCTGGTCTCGTTCTTTTACGTTATACTAACAAATCGTATAATAGCAATAAGACACAAAAATTAGCACTGAGGATTGAAAAACATCGGTCCCGTGATCGACCTGCACAACACGGTCCACATCACCAACTCCAAACCAATTAAACCGTTAGGTACCGGTACCATGACTGACCTGCAGAACAGAGTCTTCTTCACCAACCTTAAGCCGATCAACTGTCAGGTACCGGTTCCGTGATAGACCTGCAGAACACAGTCCCCATCACCAATCTTAAGCCAATCGACTGTCGGGTACCGGTCCCGTGATCGACCTGCACAACACGATCCACATCACCAACTCCAAACCAATTAAACCGTTAGGTACCGGTCCCGTGACCGACCTGCAGAACACGGTCTCCTTCACCAACCTTAAGCCGATCAACTGTCAGGTACCGGTTCCGTGATCGACCTGCAGAACACGGTCCCCATCACCAATCTTAAGCCGATCGACTGTCAAGTACCGGTCCTGTGATCGACCTGCAGAACACGGTCACCGTTACCAGCCCTTACTCCTTCAAAACCTCTAACCCACGGTCTAGCGATCGAGCTACATAATTAACCATTTTAATCGTTTTAGCAGACTTTTTTCGACAAAATTGAAAATGTACCTATTCTGGATACCTCCCAACTCTTTGGAAGGAGGAAACCGCAGGGTCTGGAGTGGTTAAGATTGCGTTCTTACCCTAATTTCACCCTATTTTACATTGGCTTCTACGGGAAACTGCTGGGGTAAAGGGAAGAAACAGAAGAAGGCTTAGATTGCAATGGTCATGATAACTACGATGATGAATTGACGATAACCATAGTAATGATACCATTATCAATACTTGCATATAGCGTTATGGTGGTAATAATCTTGATAATGATTATAATGTCATTAAAATGAAAGATTGCTACAAATATTTACATTTGTTTTGCAGCTTTTTGTAACTCTGGCCTGTTTATATCCCTGTTTGAGTAAAGTTCTGGAACTGCAGTTTTCATGGTAAAATATAAATCGAGTTTCTTTTTGGTTTTCTCAAGGGAAAAATTGCAGCCTCTCAAGAAACCCATTATACAAGCTTCATCTAAAACAAAATCAATGTAATGCGTTTTATCAACTTTTCCTAGCCAAAAATGTTCCATTACTTCAAAATGTATTCGAGCCAACCATAAGTTGTAGGCAACTAGTTTAAAGATCTGGTGATATAAAAATTTACAGAACGATATCATTATTAGCATTTAGTTATAAATTTTTCAGTAACAAAAACGGCATAGTTATAACCCTTTTGATGATTCATCATCACTCGACTGTAGAGCTGTACCATTTACATGATCAACCCGTCTTGGTCGGCATGGTACCGCTTCATAACTAGACGCCACCAGGTTAATTCAGCACGAACAAAATTTAGTAGAAAAACGTGCAATATTTTGATGTTTCAGGTTATACCAACTTGCCTTGGTCCGCATGGTACAGCTACACTAGATGCGACCCTAAAGACGGGACCAAGTCAAATCAACACAAAAGAAGTAATACAAAGAATTATGATTAAAGACGGGACTTGTAGTCACAGAACAGCAAAAATTTCGTTAAAAATCGACAAGTAAACAAAAACCACGGGCGTACTCAAATCTGTCAAGATTTTTCAAGGTTTCTACAACTGCAACTGCAATATTTGAGATACATCGTTTCGTTCAGTGTTGCTTTATTGTTGAGTTAAGCCAGAGGTTCTGCACTATGAAAAAATTTTATAAAACTGTTTTGTGTATTACTTTTAAAACCCCTGACCATGCATATTCTACGCCTATAAACTCCGTTATCAAATAGCTCGAGATAATAAACCAGCTGACCAAATGAATAATACGTAACTAAACAAGCTCCTCAGGTCAAACATGTGGGTGTGTTGCTATTTTATTCAGGTAAATAATTCGTCTATCTAAAGGAATTATGCCTTAATTTATTATTAATTAATTGCCCCATAATTTAAATACTGACTAAAAACACGACTAGAAATCTGGGCACCGATATATGATACTTGTTGATAATTCTAGTTTCACTGTAATCAGACGAAAATGGTAAAAATTGATCTGACTAACCTTCTACAAACAGCGTGGTACAGTTAAAGTAGCACAAGGTTAACTTGCCACGGAATTACCTCGCCGCAAGGTCAAACGGACCTGACAAAATTCACTTTTGTTTGAAGAAACGCAAAACTTAATTTCGTTATTACGTAATTAAACTGTAAAATAAAGAAAATTGTTGTTTTATCCCAGGAATTGGGCAGATGTGGTTCTTTGGCGACCCATTCCTTTATTGCTTGTAAAGATGCATCTCTGGTTTTGACATCTTCATTGTTTGACTGTCTGGTTAAGTCTAAAACCTAAAATATTCAATATAGTCAAATTATATAAATAAACAAAAGAAACGAAAATTACAGGGAATTTTAAAAAGGTTAAATTTGCAAAAAGTTTTGTAAATTTTGACAATTTTTAAAATTTATGAAACTGAAAATTCAGGAATATAGTGGAAATTTCTAAAAATAGGTTAAAAATTTAATAATTTAAAAGCTTTTAAATAATGTTTACTAATTTAGTTTTGAAAAATAATACGTGAATTTTGAAAATTTTTGTTTAAAAAATTTTGAAATTTTGGAAAATCTTGAAAATTTTTGAAAGTTTATAACTTCTTAAAAATTGAAAAAGAAAATTTGAAAATTTTAAATACTTCTGAAATTATGAAAAATGTTTTTTTACATTCCAAAAAGTTTTTTTTAAATTCCAAAAATTTTAAAACGTTTTGAGTTGAAATCATTTTTAAATTAATAATTTTTAAAAATTGAACTGTTCAGGTAAACGACCAAAAAGAAACCTTCCTGAGGAAGATTGTTCCTATTGCCATTTAACATGCTCATACTGCTTTGAAGCCAAAATCTGTAAATTTTGAAAATAACAAAAAATCAATGTTGGAGGGCAGTGGGAAGTGACAGAGAAATCGCGTTTGCGCAGATCGGCTATTGGACAACACGAATTTAAGGTTCTTTTTCGAGCTCGTCTATTTTGGCATAGAGCTCCCTCTCCTATCCCATTTTTTGGCGGCCCAACCTCATTTTCTTGCGGTGCCATCTTATTGCAATTAGCAATCTTTGAGCCTCATTTGGTTTTTCTGCGTTAAGGCGTCTAGACTGTAAAGTGTACAGACACATAAACAGACACACAGACAGACAGACACAAATACAGACACCTATGTAGCGTCCGATTTAGCGGTCTCTCAAGGCCCTAGAACATGCTTTTTAGTCAAAATGTTTAGGTTAAAAATGTTTCGAATAAAAGTACCCTTTTTAGGCATAACTCGTATATCGGCCAGTAAACTCAAAGCGAAAACAACTTTGCTGGATGAACGCATTTGCTCCAAATACAACCTGACGATCACAATACCTTCGTAGAGGGAGGAAGATACAAACAAAAAAATATAGACATTTTTGTACTTACATTTTAATTTAAGCCCAAACCTAATTAAAATGAGTAAAGTTAGAAATTCAATGTGTTTCACAAACGTTTTAATTATTGAGTTAGGTTTTTCCAAATTAAACACATGGTATTAAGCAACACACTAAAGACTGACTATAACAACACTTCAACTTATGCAACTTCTGAATCACACCTGACCAACGAAACAAGTCGTGCACTTAAAACGGGTTATCGGCTAAACAGGTATTTTTGATATTTTGTTTTTTGCACTTTTGAGGTAATAATTCCAATACTTATTTACATTTAGTTTTTGATTAGTGTTTTAAGCTAAATAGCGGGTAATTAAAATCCTATTAAAGTTTATTTAAAATTAAAACGTAAATACCTGAAATGTTGTATGATATGTTAAAATGCTTGAATCAAATTAAATTTCTCTTATTCAAATGTGCTAGTACGCTTTTTAGTAAATTTATTTAATTTAATTCCGTTTAAATTATTTAAGTATTATTTTAAGCTGTGTTTAAAAAGCTTCAAGTCTAACAAAACAAACGGATTACTTTTTTTTTATACAAAAACACAACTGTTACTATGTTTTTAATACACCCCACAATGTTCTTTAAAACATTGCATTTGTTTTAGTTACAGGTACAGGTTAGATATTAAGGAATCCCAGAAAAAAGTGCTGCGGAAAAAAGTGCCGCGGAAAACAGCGCTGTGGAAAAATGTGCCGTAGAAAAAAGTGCCAACAGAAAATAGTGCCGCGGAAAACAGTGCCGCGGAAAAAAGTACCGTGGAAAAATGTGCAGACAGAAAAAAGTGCCGCGGAATAAGTGCCGTGGAAAAAAGTGCCGCGGAAGTGCCGTGTAGCTGCCTAACCTAACTTAACCTAACCGAACTCTATTATCTGTTATTCCATCCTTCCGTCTAGCTATTCGTGGAATATTCCTCATTTATTGTTGCTTCTTGCACATTCTATAGACGTGGTAAAAACATAAGAGAGGTATTACGTCTAACAAAACAAACGGATTACTTTTTTTATACAAAAACACAACTGTTACTAAGTTTTTAATACACCCCACAATGTTCTTTAAAACATTGCATTATTTTTAGTTACAGGTACAGGTTAGATATTAAGGAATCCCAGAAAAAAGTGCTGCGGAAAAAAGTGCCGCGGAAAACAGTGCTGTGGAAAAATGTGACGCAGAAAAAAGTGCCGCGGAAAAATGTGCCGTAGAAAAAAGTGCCAACAGAAAATAGTGCCGCGGAAAACAGTGCCGCGGAAAAAAGTACCGTGGAAAAATGTGCAGACAGAAAAAAGTGCCACGGAATAAGTGCCGTGGAAAAAAGTGCCGCGGAAGTGCCGTGTAGGTGCCTAACCTAACTTAACCTAACCGAACTCTATTATCTGTTATTCCAGCCTTCCGTCTAGTTATTCGTGGAATATTCCTCATTTATTGTTGCTTCTTGCACATTCTATAGACGTGGTAAAAACATAAGAGAGGTATTACGTCTAACAAAACAAACAGATTACTTTTTTTAATAAAAAATACAACTGTTACAAGGTTTCAAATACACCCTACAATGCTCTATAAAACATTTCATTATTTTTAGTTGCAGGTATAGGTTAGATATTAAGGAATCCCGGAAAAAAGTGCCGCGGAAAAAAGTGCAGTGGAAAAAAGTACCGCGAAAAAAAAGTGCCCGCGAAAAAAGTGCCGCGATAAAAAGTGCAGTGGAAAAAAGGGCTGACGGAAAAAATGCCGCCGGAAAAAAGTGCCGCAGCAAAAAGTGCCGTGGAAAAAAGTGCCGCCTGAAAAAAATGCAGCGGAAAAATGTGCCGTGGAAAAAATGCCGCCGGAAAAATGTCGATAGAAAAAAGTGCCGTGATAAAAGTGCCACCAGAAAAGGTGCCGCGGAAGTGCTGCGGAAGTGCCTTGTAGGCGCCTAACCTAACTTAACCTAACATAACTCCATTATCTGCTATTCCAGCCTTCCATCTGGTTATTCCCGCAATATTCCCCATTTATTGTTGCTTCTTGCACGTTCCATACACGTGGTGGAAACGTAAGAGAAATATTACGTAACCTGAGAACACTATTTCCGCCATTTATTTACTCTAATTCTCTTGTATTATATTATTATTAAGTATAACAGTATCTACATTGTTAACATTATTTTATTTTGCAAGAGCAAATGTCAAATGTACACCTACACGGCACTTTTTTTTTCGGCACTTTTTTCCGGCGGCACTTTTTTCCACGGCACTTTTTTCCGCGGCACTATTTTCCGCGACATTTTTTCCGACATTTAATATTAAGCAGCTTATTGCCAATGACGTAACCCAGTATTGTGAAAATGTGCACATAAAGCCTCTTCGGAAAGTGTTCTACACAACTGGTTAAAAAATAACAAAAATTATTGTTAAAATGCATATTTTGATAAGTTATATTTTTATAAGTTATCTATCGCATTTATTATATTCCTAATTTTGAAACTCTGCTTTCTTCTGTTATAAAGCAAATGACGTGATATTGCAGTTTGTCTTTAAAAGCTGCTAGAAATACAAAATGTCGTCAAAAATGTTTGTGCGTAAAGAGGTTCTCGGGGGAAGGAAGCAAGAAAAATGAAATTTGCAATAAATTAAATAATAATAAAAATTAATAGTTTTATACACAAATAGGGCTTTACTTTAGCAATTTTTTATAAATCCTAATACAAGACAGACACAAAAATCATTGAAAAATAAAGACAAATTAACTCAACCTATAAAATTAGTGTTAATTTCTAATCAATAGAAAGCTCTTTAAAACTACCATCCATGCCGAAGAAATCATCATAGTTGGTGGGCTTTCCAGGTCGTTTGCTTTCATCAACTTTTAAGCGTTCTTGTTCTTCGAACCATGGTGTATATTCTTCCAGTTTTTTCATCCATGCATCTACAATTATGATATTCGTGTACTGAGTCATAATTTAAATTTGATAGAAAAGACTTACCATGAAGATCTTGTAATTTTCCAGCATTTCCACCATATTCTTCGGGCAATACATCTTTGGGAACAAGTTCATGCAAAGATTCTAATCTATCGGTATGAAAATAAACTCGACTCCTGATTTTTTCCTTCAGTAATGGTTTAAACCAATTATAAACTATATTAATCAGAGGATGAATATTTACAATGTGAATTTCTTTCAGTTTTACTGGACAAGCTTCCTTAAAAAATTATTTATTTCTTCAATTGGGTAAAAGATAACATTGTTGTCCGTACAAACCTGCACGCAGAACATAAACTTTTTGACTAAACCAAGATTGATTTTCAAAACATGTGCTGGAGTGAATGTACCGGCGTCCACAATAAAAACATCGCCAGTAACTCCGACCTTTTCTTCAAGAAGTCGAACATCTCCAATCATCACAACGGCTTTTACTACCGCTTCGCTAAAGATATGAATTGGAGATTTCTCGTTTGTTCGCAGAACTACAACTCGTTTGCCTTCTGGAGTCAACGTAGGTAAAGGAGGTATGGTGCTATACAGAAAAATACTATGTAAGAAATACTACAAACATAATGTCGTTACGAGCAAGTCAAAATTAAGCAGTTATTAAGGAAGGGAGAGAAATTTACGGTGAAATAAAAAAAACGCCATTTTGTAGAAGACGAAAATGTGAAAAGAGAAGACAAGTTTGTGATAAATCAAACATAATAAGAAAAAACGAAAAAAGTGAGATTCGAAGAGCACAATTTTAATGGGAAGAAATTGGGCCAATGACAACCACGGTAATGATACTGATATAGTTATGACGGCAACGCGGCGGCGCAGCTGTAGTATTATTGTCGCTTGTTATGTGAATTCCCCTTCGAGCCGCCCATGGCGCTTTAACACTGGGCGCACCGACTTCGCGCTCGAGTAGCGAGTTTAAGTCAGTTGATCTCGAACTCTCAGAGATATAGTTCTGTTTCGTTGCTCGAACCTACGAGCTTCCAGTAACCACCCTCTTCTGGGAAAGCCTAGTTGAAGGCCTTGTTAGTGACGTGCCCACCCCTGTGACACCCCAAATTTCCGCCATCTACCGTTAATATCTCGCTCGACATAATCGGATTAAAAGCAATATTGGTGTGTGTTCATTTGTGGAATAAAGGGCCCTTATCTGAATTTCGTTTGCCGTTCTGTGCACGAAATAAAGTCGCCAAGTGCGGATTTCATCGTCACTACAAGGTCAACATCGAAGCCACCACTGGATCTCTCGAATTACCTCTTACCATCAACTGTAAGCTGCCCCCTTGTATCAAATATCAGAGGCTCACGAACTTTCTCGAAGCATCCCCGTTTCATTAAGCTGCCCCACCCCCACATCTTTAACCTGCTGGTAAGGTGCAAACAACCTTCCTCCTTAGTTGCTAAAGGCAGAAACCAGGTGGAGTAACCTACGACTTTGTAAGTACGTTTACACCGTCATATTTAATCAGTGTATAGTGCTACAGAAAAGCTTCAAAATATTTTGTATGTGTTCCGGTTTAGAACATTCCGTCGATTATAATTATATTCTTGATATATTTGCATGCGTTCATATTACTGTATTTTTGTCCGAAATCCGTGCCGGAGTGGTCTTACCTTGTAATAAAGGGAACCCCCTCCGTGGTGGAAACTTCGCATATCGCAACGTTGCCTAAAACCGCTCTGTATTCACATATATATGTATGTTCTTTAGTCATACTACCCGTTAATAACCGCAATCTGCGACCAACTGCATTTTATTCAATATACTCTGTGTGAAAATTAACCATTGTGACTTATTTGCCGTCGGTCTTTAGCCTTAGCAAAGTTATAAGTAAACATTGTAAACTCCATATAGGTGGAAGTCTGGAGGTAAGTCAAACTCCAGGAAAGCTGTCAACCCAGGGAGGTTCTTGTTTCTCCCCCCCCCCTTGAGCGTCGGCCCGCCCTTCCTGCTTCAACAACCTGTATTAGAACAAGCAAAAACAAATAGCGCCCTCTTTAATCACCCCCAATTACGGTGTCGCTAACGCCAAGTTTTCCCGTAACACGCTGCTAAAACAGAAATTGTACTTACACTTGTTTCATAGCTTCTTTTAGTTCTAATCTTTTTATACTCCGGTTTGAAAACAGTTCTGGTACTGCAGTTCTCATGGTAAAATATAAATCCAATTTTCTTTTGGTTCTTTCAATGGAAAAATTGCAAGCTCGTAAGAAATTGATTATAAACAGTTCATCTGAAACCAAAACCTATCTAATATCTGTTAAAACCTCTTTTTCATTGTAGTTTCGAAAAATTGCTTTAGCCAATCATGTGTTTGGGCAATTAATTCAAAAATTTAAAAATTCAAGCATGCACAAAACGTACCTAAACATACAGTTACGAATTTTAAATTAATTAATGGTAAACAGCAGTTTTTGTGTAATATACCATGACCAGAATGTCACCATTCAACACGGTCAACATGCCTTAGTCGGCATGGTATAGCCGCACTGAAACCGAAAGAAACCATCTAGCGCCGGTTAAAATAATTTAACCCCAAATAAATTTGATGCGAAAACTGTAGAAAGAAATTCTTTGACACGGAAAACACACATTTGCGTCAAAACATATTTTTGACGCCAAAAGACGTGTCCTTGACGTCATGAAATAAAATTTGACGTCAAAATAGTAAATTCTCCGCAAACATAACAAAAACTGTTTAAATCACTTATACACTTACGAGACATTGTCAATATAAAACACAACAGATTATCACAAACTGACTCAATTCAATTTTAATACTCGTAATAATCTTTATATACCCGCATAATTGCATATCACCGAATTTCCGAAATATGATTGGTTTAAAAGCAAAGAGAGGCGTGGCTTACGGTTGTGACGTAGAAAACACGCCAAAACTTGTTCAAACCTGTTCAAACAAGTCAGGCAACACAAGATTTCTTTCAGTATTTAACATTAAATGCGGTAAAACAGAAAATGTCAAATCCAGTAAAGAATAAATATATTGTCGCGAGTCGACTTAGTCTTATTTAGAATATTTAATATTAATTATTCAAGTAATTAAAATATTACCTATTTGTCACATATGGTGCAATACAGATCAATACGACTTGGTCACCTGACACACCTCAGGTTATTTTAAGATTATCAAGGGATTGTATGCACCCCTCCTTTGTCACACAATTACATACATATTGATTGACCTATTTACAAGCCAATCCGGTCTCAGATGTATCTGCACTGCATCATATTAATTATTAATAAAACCATCCCTACTCTGCATCACAGAGTATAAAAGGATTCCAGCTTACTGGTACAACGACAGTTACAACCAAACTCAGCGTAAGCTAGTACTTCAATGTAGCTTAGAATCGACATGAGTCTCTACCATCTACAATAGCTACGACTCAAATACCTCTCGCATATTGGGGGCCTTGAGCCCCAGATTAACAAACTGTATTGTAACACATGTAAATAATTTTAGTTTAGTATTAAATAATAATGTAAATCATTAACTAAATATATCTCTGTTGAATTTTGGTTGTTCTTATAATATACCTAGACATTATGTCACACGCTACGACCCCCGACGTGACAATATTTTAAGAGAAAGCTATTATTGAAAATTTCTCAAAATTCTGACGTGATAGAAAAAAATTGAAAATGTTTTCAGAATCAACATGAGAAAGTACATACGGTACACGTATTAAAGTGTAAGAAAAAAAACCTTCGTTGACCAGTTATAATTAATATGTAGTAAGACTCAAAATATACCAGAAAGGTAATTTTACCACAAGTGTTGGACAGATGTGGTTCTTTGGCAAGCCATTCTTTTATTGCTTGTAAAGATGCACCTCTAGTTTTGACATCTTCGTTGTTTGACTGCCTGATTATAACTTGAAGTTCGGGGTTGGCTTGTACCAAAGCCATTTTACAAATAATTAATCCTAAAATAAAAATAAAGATGCAAATGAAAATTTTTATCTAAACATAACAAACCACCCGCACTTACTTTTAACTTAAATCCACTAAGCAGATTAAATTATTTTTGACAAATTAAAAAAGTACTCTTAAACAGTAGACACTCTTCGTCGTTGGCAACTGGAGAATAGCAAAATAACTGAAGGCGGATTTCTTCGAAATCAGACATGTAGGTAAAGAAATTCTTAAACTTGTTTTGTCTTTGACAAACAATGTGGTAATCCTGTTCTATAAACGAGAATTGTTTTTACAAGATGATAAAAAGTATTTAGGAGATTATAATGTAAACATGAATCAACAGGTAAGTCGATGCGGAGAAACCCACGTACCGGGACTTTGTTTATTTACAACTATTAAAAATTTTTCACAAATTTTTAAACTTTTTAAAAATCTTCAACATATCACAGTTTTTCATATATTTTCAAATATTCAATATTTTTGAAATTATTAATGTTTTTACAAATTTTCTAAATTTTAATTACATATTTTCAAAATTTTTTAAATTATGAAAACTTATAATTTTCCAATAATTTCTAAAATTTTCAAATATTTTTAACAACAAACGGGAGCATAAACAAAAATTACGATCACCACGAATTGTTTCGTTAGTGCCAGTAGAACAAGAATTTTAACTTATTTTTTAGAAGCAATATAATTTAGGAGTTAAACTTTTTAGTAATTTTTTTGCTGTAAACTGCGATGTCTGGTTTCCGATGTTCTTTAATTAGAAACTTTTTGTTTTTGTTCTGCAATACATTTAATTGAAATTGAATATTTATTAATTTTTTTAAATTTTGCTCATTAACTTTGAAGGACGATTAGTTTTTATTTTCGTCGCTCTATGAAGTATACCTTTAGAGAAAGGTACTGTAACCGTCATGTAAGATTTGGAGCAAATGCGGTCATTCAGCGAAGTTTTTTTCGCTAGGGTTTAATTCCCGGGAGAAGCAGCATCGAATTATTAAAAATCGGCATCATTCGTTGAAAAGAAGTGGACAACCACCAACGTACTCTGATGTGAGTTGGGTTGCCTATAGCTTGTAGTATAGTATAGCTTAGAGAATTAGCAGGCTTTAGCTTCACTTCCTACATCTGAGATTGTCCTAGTTAAAACTTTCCTGGAGAAGAAGAGCATGCACTTCCGTGGTTCGGAGCTTACGTAAAGCTGTAGGTCCTCATTGTCCTATGCCAAGCACCACACAGGACAGAGAGTAAAAAGATATGCTATACCTCGGAAAAGGTATGCAATTATAAAAAAGGGCCCTGCGAGACCGATAAAGGAAACGCTGCACCGGTGTCTGTCTGTGTGTCTGTATACACTCTACAGTTCAGACGCCTTAACGAAAAAACCCTAAACTTTGTTCAAAGACCACCAACGTACTCTGATGTGAGTTGGGTTGCCTATAGCTTAGTATAGTATAGCTCCTTAGAGAATTAGCAGGCTTTAGCTCGACTTCCTACATCTGAAATTGTCCTAGTTAAAACTTTCCTGGAGAAGAAGAGCATGCACTTCCGTGGTTCGGAGTCTACGTAAAGCTGTAGGTCCTCATTGTCCTATGCCAAGCACCACACAGGACAGAAAGTAAAAAGATATGCTATACCTCGGAAAAGGTATGCAATTATAAAAAAAGGGCCCTGCGAGACCGATAAAGGAAACGCTGCACCGGTGTATGTCTGTGTGTCTGTATACACTCTACAGTTCAGACGCCTTAACGAAAAAACCCTAAACTTTGTTCAAAGATTGGTAATTCTACTGGAATGAAACCGCAACAAAATGAGTTGGTCCGCCAAAAAGGAGGAGGAATAGTGCTCTACTTCAATATAGTCGCACTTGAAAAAGAACCGTAGATTCGTATTCTACGCATGTCTACTAGACGATTGGCAAAAACGCGATCTCCTTATCACCCCCGCACCCACCGTCGAGTTTTTGTTTTTGCAAACGCTTATGATTTTCGGGCCAAACGACTATCACTAAATTATAAACTTGGTTTTAAACATCAACAAATAAATGATGTAATTTTCAAAAAAATTTTAAAATTGCAAATAAACAAAATTTTAAAAAATTTAAGTTTTTTTAATGAATTTAATTATCACAGTTTGGTTTCAAATCAGAAATAAAACATTTTTTTTTATTTTATTTTTCGGAAATATAACAAATTAAAACTAACAAACTGATATTACACAATTATTAATATAAGTATTACCTATGAAAAGTCTCACCAAAACCTTGACCAAAATTTCCCCTTACCACGCGCTTTTATTATATCTAGGAGGTGTTTCACAATAATGTTCCCTTTCGGGAACGTGCCAAAGTCAGAAATTTAATCGCCCTAATTATATTTTGTTATTTAATTATTTTTTAATCAATTGTTAACTGTTTAAAACTACCCTCAACGCCGAAGAGATCATCATAATTGGTGGGTTTTCCAAGTCGTTTAGATTCATCAGCTTTGATGTTTTCATGTTCTTGGAACCATGGGGTGTATTCTTCCAATTTCTTCATCCATGCATCTAAAATTATTAATTTTAATGGTTGTACGAGGATCGTTCGAAATGTACGTGGCCTAATACAGAGATGACGCTAATTCGGAGTTACCATTTTTCAGAACCATCCTTTCTTAGGTTAAATATGACAGTATAGAGCGATCTGTCAATTAGTTTGTGTTTGACAGTGCGCCAAAGTGACCGTCTCGAGTGATTTCGTAAATAATGGAAAAACTGAGTTGCGAGCAGTGATAAAGTACTTTCATTTGAAAGGCTTAACACCAACCGAAATCAAAGCAGAGTTGGATTCGACATTTTTGAAGTCCGCTCCTTTGTTTTCAATGGTTAAAAACTGGATTGCCGAGTTTAAGCGTGGTAGTGTGAGCACAAAGAACGAACTCCGCAGTGGACGCTCAAAAACGGCTACTACCCCGGGTATGATTGAAAAAGTCCTCCGTATCGTATTGGATGACCGTTGAGTAAAAGTGCGCGAGATAGCAGACATAGAGGGCATCTCAAATGACAGTGTGCATAGAATTTTAACTAAAGAATTGGAAATGAAAAAATACACGGCGCGTTGGGTGCCGCGTTTGCTCACACCGGAGCAAAAATTAATCGTTTCATTGTTTCTCGCGACCTTTTGGCACGTATTCGCCGTTATCCAAAAGACTTTTTGCGCCGTTGAATAAACCGTCAATGAAACCTGGGTCTACCATTACACTCACGAAACTAAGGAACAGTCCAAACAATCGACAGTGGACACACCAAAGTTCTCCGCCACCGAAGAAGGCAGAAACGGTTTTGTCAGCAGGAAAGGTTATGGCAAGTGTATTTTGGGATTCTCATGGAATTATCTTCGTCGGCTGCTTGGAAAAGAGAAAAACAATAAATGGCGAGTATCATGCCAAGTTGTTGAAGCAACAAAATCAAAGAGAAACGGCCTCATTTGGCGAAAAAGAATGTGCTTTTCCATCAAGATAACGCACCTGTACACACGTCTGCAATCGCCATGGCCAAAATTCATGAATTGGGATTCGAATTAGTGCCTCATTCGCCCTATTCGCCAGATTTCGCTTCCAGCGATTTTTATCTATTTCCAAACCTGAAACAATAGCTCGGCGGTAAAAGATTTTCATCCAATTCCGAGGTGATCGCTGCCGTAAATAGCTATTTTGAGAACTTGGGTTCATCGATCTACAAATACGGCATTGCTGCTTTGGAGCATTGTTGGAATAAGTGCGTTGAGCGAGCAAAAGGCTATATTAAAATAAAATGGTTTTTTTGCCCAAAAAGCGTTTTCTTTGTTAGGCCACGTACATTTCGAACGATCCTCGTATGATCACTGATGACTTAAGTTTGATAGAAAAGACTTACCATGAAGATCTTGTAATTTTCCAGCAGCTCCACCGTATTCCTCGGGCAAAATATCTTTGGGAATAAATTTGTATAACGATTCATATCCGCCTGAATGAAAATGGATCCGATGTTTCATTTTGTCTTTTATAAGTGGTTTCATCCAGTTGTAAACTACATTAATCCAAGGATGAGCATTTACAATATGGACTTCTTTCAGTTTTATTGGGAAAGCTTCCTTAAAAATGCATTTAGCTCTACAACTACACAAAATTTGATATTATGTTTTAGCACAAACCTGTATACAGATTAAAACTTTCCTAACTAAATCAAACTTCAATCGTGCAATATGCGCTGTAGTAAATGTTTCAACGTCGAAAATATACACTTCGCCAACATTTCCGAATATTTCTTCTAGGAAAAGAACTTCTCCAACCATTACATTGAGTTTGATAAATGTTTCACTAAAGTAATGTGATTCGCATTTCTCTTTTGGCCTAACGACCAGAACCCGCTTGCCATCTGGCGTCATAGTTGGTAACGGTGGAACGGTGCTGACCAGAGAGATTAATATGTTAAAAAAATCACACAACTAATACTTTTAGTCCCCTAAGCGGGTTGCAATCGTAAGCAATTGATAAAGAAACAAAAAAAATAAAGAAGAAAAACAAATATGAAACAAGACATTGTAAAATAGATAGATACCATTCCGAAAAAAAAAGAAGAATTGCTGAAAGTAACGGTAATGATGATGACGAAGATAAGAAGACAAAAGCAATTGGTGAGACTGTAAGAGTGATAGTGGTAACCATAGTCTAAATATACAGAGTGGCTAGGAAAACTCCGGCCACTTTTCTTGCGGCGGTCAAGAGATGGCGCTTTAGTAAAGAAAAATTAAATTAAAATACTGGCAACAACGCAGAATCCAAGACGTGTTAGTTATTAAATACGCCCCATATTAAATCAAAACAACTGAAACGTCTTGGATTCTGCGTTGTTACCAGTATTTTAATTTAATTTTTCTTTACTAAAGCGCCATCTCTTGACCGCCGCAAGAAAAGTGGCCGGAGTTTTCCTAGCCACTCTGTAGAGATGTGGTGAAACCACTATTGTTAATAAATGGATATGATTATCATCATGGTATTAGTTTTGCTGCTGATTACAATAAAAGTGAAATATTACTGGATTTACCTTTGTTTTATAGATTCTTGTAGCTCAGGCCTCTTTATATTTTTGTTTAACATAAACTCTGGAACTGCAGTTCGCATTGTGAGAAATAAATCGAGTTTCCTTTTGGTCTTTTCAAGGGAGAAACTGCAACCTCGTAAAAAACTCAACATAACAGTGTCACCTGAAACAAATAGTGCTATAAGACTTTTTTTTTGCAAACAATCAATTTATTAAATCCGTAACTGTCTCATCATAACACAACGACGGGCTCTTTCATCTTGCGACTGCGTATTTATTATTTTAGGCGAGTGTCATTTAAGGCGGCGCGGTACATAAGAGGCGGACATCAAAAAGATCTCCCAGCGTTGGACAAACTAAATTACAAAATAAGAACTAAACAACAATAGTTCAGTAACAAGAGTGATAATGATAAGAAATAATTAAATTTGCTTCCTGAAAAAGTACGTGTTTATAACATCCTAATACGAACGTCAACACATAATCAGTAAAATAAATTCGACTCCAACATTGCTCGGTCGTTTTGGTAATAAATTAAATGCAGTTGAACAACAGCAGAAATTCAAATAAACTTTAATCAAACTAATTTTAACAGGAACAGATTAATAAGTCTGTTTATTTCTAATACTACAACTAAACGGACCCTTACAGTACTATTAAATATTCCATTGCTTTCTGTCAAAATTCGTTATGATTTAATACATATTCAGACATTTAACATAATTGGTTCTGAATTGGTTAACTTTTATAATGTTTTATTAAATATTTTAATATCTACACATTAAACATGTTTTTCTCTTTTTAGTCGCGAAAGGCCTCACTACTGGAAGCCACATATTTAGGCATCCATTATATAAGGCGCATATTCTGTTGTACAGCGGGCCGCTACAGTTTGAGATAAAGATAAGCAAAATTGAATGTGTATGATTGGAACATAATCTGCTGATAGCTAGCATTGCCACATCAAACTCTTTTTAATATGTGTAGCTGCGAGAGTTACATCATCAGGCGTAGTTTCGACTCACTCTACAGCTGGCGCAACTGAAGTTATTTGTGGAGAAGTGTCTTTCGAAATAATGTTTTGTAAAAATTAAAGTTAATGTTATTAAATACGGATGGTTTTTGTAGTTTATGCAGTAATTGAAAGCAACCAAAATAATAGAAACGAGAAAAGGTACTTATGACACAAATGAAAAATATTTAGAAGTAGCATAGCTAGTAACTCTAATAAGTAACTTGACCTAACTTGTTTTGAGAATAAATCCAAAAAATTAAATTTTATTACTAATACATGATATAACTGAAGAAAAACATACCCACGCCATTGCTCAAGCTATTGGACTTGGGCAGATGTGGTTCTTTGGCGAGCCACTCTTTTATTGCTTGCAAGGATGCGTCTCTGGTGTTGACATCTTCGTTGTTTGCCTGTCTGATTATGGCTTGAAGTTCCGGATTGGGTAGTATCAAGGTCATTTTTGCAATTTTATTTGTCCTGAAAAATAAAAATTGGGATAACAGTCTATACCCGAGAGGTAGAATTTTGCAGGCAAAAGAAACGCGGAAGAAACAAAAAAAACAATTTTAGGACTTACTTTTTGGATTAGAAACTAACAAACAACAACTTAGAAATGCAGTTTGTTTTACAAAAAATTATTATGAAATTCACAATTCTAATTATTTTGGTAATCTTTTAACTAATTAAGTGTTATCAAACAATCGATACACCGAAGAACATTAGAGCAACTGAATAAGTATTATTTCGGAATTGGACACAATCCGCTCACGATAAAAACAGGTTTTTATTTTATATAATAAATCTAGCTCCAGAAATTAACTATTAAGTAAATAATTATTACAAAAGTAATAAAACAACGAGCTCAAATTAACGGTGTAGCTGATAAACGTGAGCATATATTATCAAAAAAAGTGAAGGTAATCTTGTCGGGAAGGACAGACAACAGTTGATCAATCAAAGCATATAATATAACTTGATTTGGCGACACCTGCATAGATGCAAATTAATCTTGCAGCAACGCATGAGAACTATAAATCGCAGTTAATGTTTATTTATTCTCAGAATTAAAATAAAATTTTTGTTTCTAATGTTTTAGCTAGAAACTGTTCATAGTTTAATTTAAATTTAGTTACCTAAGAACGACATTGCCATTACCTTATGTTTAGTGTTGATTTCATAATAGCTATTTACATATTAATTAGTATCTGTATATAAAATACTTAATTACTTTAACAATATCTATTTATTTTAACCTTATACGTATTTCGGCATGTTTACATGCTATTGTCAAAGGTTATATGAAAAAATAAACAGTTAGTGTTGTTATAGCAATAGAACTTGGTGACTTATCTTGGTAATCGTCTGCAGATGACTTGATTTCTCATTCCAAAACGTCCAGTAGAGGAGAATTTAAGAGATCAATTTGCTCATTCATTAACGGTACAGTTTTTAAATGGTTGTGAATTTCAAAAGCTTCTAGTATATCTAATTTACGTTTATCATCACAAAAGTGTAAACGTTTTATGGTGTTTAGCGTAATTGGATTTATGTGGGTGTTTGTATTTGTAACAACGCACATGTTCTTTATACCTAATATCAAAACTTCTAATTGTCTGGCCTATATAAACCGAATTACAATGCGAACAATTTAATTTGTAAATGCCTGATTTTAGCAAATCGTCTGTTTTTGATTTTGCATTAAACAAAGTGTTTACGATGTTCCTAGAGGTTTTAAAGCTTACTTTATATTTATTTGTTTTGTTTATAATTTTAGCAATTTTTTCTGATTTGTCACCAAAATATGGGATCGAAGCATATTTAATTGTATCGAACGAAGTTAGGGTATTCGGATAAATTTTTTGAATGGCCAATTTATAATCTCTTTAATCTAAGTTGCAGGCTTCCGCGGCCGTTGTTAATAACAGCTAGGCTTCCGGGTTGGAGCCGCGTCATCGGTGCATGAACTGCCGACGTTTCGTCCTCGGTTCCACGGGACATCTTCAGGGCTGTGGTCACTTTGGGATCTGGAACACAACTGGCGAGACCGGTGCAGGCACCGGGTTTATAAGGGACGGGTGGGTAACAAGGTGTGAATGCTGGGTTTGTGATTGGCTGTCGGGCTGTAGGGGTTGAGCGGTTGCAGGGCGGGGCTTGGATTTACTCGGAAATAACAGTTTGTAGGCATTGTGCAGGGGATAGCTGTGGTCTCGGTTAATATTGTTAGGAGTTTTGTGTATTTCTATGGATTCACGGATCACACGGTTGAGGTAGGTGGAAGAACGGGCTAGGATTTTGGTTTTGTCAAATTGAATGTTATGGCCTGTATCGTGTTTATGTTCTGCGATAGCCGACTCTGCGGGGCGTTTCAGTCGAGTGCAGCGCTCGTGTTCAGAAACTCGAACGCTGATCGGCCTCTTCGTCTCACCGATGTAGGCTTTCCCACAGGAGCAAGGTACACTATACACACCGCAGGATTGCAGGGTAGGTAACTTGTCTTTGGTCGGAGGAAGGAAATTGGAAAGTTTTTGAAAGGGAGTAAAAACGGTTTTTATGTTTTGTTGTTTAAGTAGTCTGCTGATGCGGTCGGTGGTTTTGTGTATGTAAGGTAGAAATGCTACAGAGGTAGGTGGTGTAGGAGTATTGGTACGTTCTGTGTTTGCGGGTTGGGCCTTTTGAGTAATAGCGTGTTGGATGTCTCGTTTGTTGTAGCTGTTTTGGGAAAGGACAGTCGTAATGTGGTTGAGTTCGTCTTTTAGGTGGGATGGTTCAGCCTTTGCCATTTCTGAACCATCCCACCTAAAAGACGAACTCAACCACATTACGACTGTCCTTTCCCAAAACAGCTACAACAAACGAGACATCCAACACGCTATTACTCAAAAGGCCCAACCCGCAAACACAGAACGTACCAATACTCCTACACCACCTACCTCTGTAGCATTTCTACCTTACATACACAAAACCACCGACCGCATCAGCAGACTACTTAAACAACAAAACATAAAAACCGTTTTTACTCCCTTTCAAAAACTTTCCAATTTCCTTCCTCCGACCAAAGACAAGTTACCTACCCTGCAATCCTGCGGTGTGTATAGTGTACCTTGCTCCTGTGGGAAAGCCTACATCGGTGAGACGAAGAGGCCGATCAGCGTTCGAGTTTCTGAACACGAGCGCTGCACTCGACTGAAACGCCCCGCAGAGTCGGCTATCGCAGAACATAAACACGATACAGGCCATAACATTCAATTTGACAAAACCAAAATCCTAGCCCGTTCTTCCACCTACCTCAACCGTGTGATCCGTGAATCCATAGAAATACACAAAACTCCTAACAATATTAACCGAGACCACAGCTATCCCCTGCACAATGCCTACAAACTGTTATTTCCGAGTAAATCCAAGCCCCGCCCTGCAACCGCTCAACCCCTACAGCCCGACAGCCAATCACAAACCCAGCATTCACACCTTGTTACCCACCCGTCCCTTATAAACCCGGTGCCTGCACCGGTCTCGCCAGTTGTGTTCCAGATCCCAAAGTGACCACAGCCCTGAAGATGTCCCGTGGAACCGAGGACGAAACGTCGGCAGTTCATGCACCGATGACGCGGCTCCAACCCGGAAGCCTAGCTGTTATAATCTCTTTCTTTAATTAATGTATTAATAAGTTTAGTATTGTAACCATTACTGTATGCAATTTGTTTAATAATTGAAATTTCTCTATTATAATTAATTTCATCTAAAGGGACCGTCAAAGCCCTATGTATCAGGGACCTGTATGCTGCTAATTTATGTGTTTTATGATGACAAGAATCGTGTGGTATTGTAATGTCTGTTTGTGTAGGTTTTCTATAAACTGAGTACTCAAATTTATTAGTTGAATTAATTTTTATGTTTAAATCTAAAAAGTTAATGGACTTATTTTGTTCAGTTTCTAGTGTAAATTTTATGTTTGGGTGCAAGCTGTTAATAAAAATTAAAAATTCATTAATTAAATCAAATGAACTATTAAAACATGCTAAAATGTCATCAACATAACGAAACCAAAATATAACTTTCTCAGATTGATTTGATTCGAATATTTGATCTTCTAGATTTTCCATAAATATGTTAGCTAAAAGAGGTGAAATTGGACTTCCCATGGGTAAACCATCTTTTTGGAAATAAATTTTATTATTAAAAGTAAAATAATTTTGATTGGTGCAAAGTTCAAATAATTGAATCAACTCAGTCCGTTTTATTAACTCAACATTTTTGTTAATAAGAATATCATTTAACAAAGGAATACACTCTTGAGGAGGTATTTGGGAAAACATATTAGTAACATCAAAACTAACTAGCTTGCTTTGTGGTGGTAAATGTAAGTTAGACAACTTTTTGATTAATTCGGAAGAATTTTTAACTGAATATTTTGGTTTATAATCAAAACTGGTAACTATATTATTTAGTATTTTTGCTAGCATATGGTTGGGTGCATTTATGTATGATACTATATGCCCATTAGACCAGTAGTATCATACATAAATACACCCAAGTGTTGGGGAGTATCAACGTCATGTTTTAAATCCT
Organism: Ctenicera cuprea; assembly: GCA_958336395.1. NCBI lineage: Eukaryota > Metazoa > Arthropoda > Insecta > Coleoptera > Elateridae > Ctenicera > Ctenicera cuprea. The sequence goes on from OY284493.1 coordinate 3,404,399, forward strand.
ATTAGTTCTGAAAACTAAAAGGGGATACAATTTCATATCTAAACGAAAGCGATAGAAATTTGCGAGCTAAAAAAATTAGGCGGATACGTACAAGAATTAAGTTTATGACTTACTTTTTTTATTACAAGCTCCGAAAAATAACTTTCAAATTCAGTTTGTTTTAACAAAAATTCAAAATTGTTTCAGATTGAAGAAACATGTTCCAAAGCAATAGACACATTCAACAATATTGAAACAAATGAACTTATACAATTTTGAAATCAAGCTCGTAGAATCACAAAACAAGTTTTTTACGTGAAAAACAGGTTAATTTTATAAATCAAAAGGTAGTTTAAATGCAATTACAATGCACTAGTAATCAATAACATAATGTATCTTGATTGGCGACACGTGGCTGGATGCAAATGCAGCATAAGATCGAGTTGCAATCAAGGGCGCAGCATTTAAAAATGCTCGGAGAAACATGGGGCTAAAAGTCCAAATAATTTGTCAAAAGCACAAACATGACCTATCAATACTGCAAACTAAATATATAAAGGATGTCGGACGTACTCCCATGGGGAAATTGTTCATTTTTTTGTGTAATTTTGTATAGTAAACCTGAAAATGAAACTCGGAACACTTTAATGGAAACGGTACAAGCATTGCATGTTATTATTACTTTAAGAATAGTTTAGTTAATTGACATGATTTAAAAGTTTAGTCTTGCGACGCAGCAAATCATCATCACCAGCTGTAGATGCACACACTGCAAAGTTTAAAAAAAATAAGAACTTTGGGGGGTGGGGGAGGTGTGTCATTGTCGGTTGCTTCATTAATATAATTGATTCTTCTTGCGTTGACCGGTCGGTTTTGTGTCGCGAATTCGGTGTTCTTTGAGGAGTGAGATGCTTGTTTCCGGTCTTACATCTTTTGGCGAAATGTCCCATGCGGCCGCACTGGTGGCATTTGATATCGGTACAGCGGTATCAAACGCCACCAGTGTTCTTGAATTTTTAACAAGGTTGATTTGAGAACCATTTCCGTCTGGTTGGGGAGCGTCCCTTCTTTGCATCATTTTAGTCTGGATTCGTGTTTGTACATATATTTGGCTTTGCCCTAGAACTTTGCTTAGCTGTAACTCCTTTTCCAAAAGTTTACTTTTCATAACAAGAAACAAAGAACCGATTACATACCGGATGCATTAGCCGGTCTCTACAAAGTGTAAGAAAGTTGAAGTGTTATTTAGGCTTACTCTACTAATGAGCATAATAGTTACCCAATACGATGCACATTATTATCTTATGGGTTGAGTAATTTTGCACAAATGAGTAGTCTGTTATTATATTTTTTTAAATTGTAAGCAGGTACTTTAATACACACGAGGTCACAACTCTACACGTTCACTTGTTCAATTTGCCAACTTTACTTAACCAAACACCATTACATTAAATACCTAACAAAAGCCAACAGGAAGGAAAAATAAATCCTAATAGATAAAATAATCCTAAATCGGCCTAAAACCATTTCCTAACCAGTTGCTGCTCTATTAATCAACAGCGAGCCGTTTAAAACTACCAGCAACGCCAAAGAGCTCATCATAGTTCATGGATTTTCCAGGTCGCTTAGATTCATCAGCTTTGATGTTTTCATCTTCTTGAAACCATGGAATGTATTCTTCCAATTTCTTCATCCATGCATCTAGATATACCATTTTTATTGTTTATTTATTCATTGATAGAAAAAACTTACCATGAAGGTCTTGCAATTTTCCAGCAGCTCCACCATATTCGTCAGGCAAAATATCTTTGGGCACAAATTTATATAAAGATTCTAATCCATTGGAGTGAAAGTAAACCCGATTTCTAATTTTTTCTTTTAGGAATGGTTTGAACCAGTCGTAAAGCACACTAACTAAAGAATGGGCATTTATAACGTGCACTTCCTTCAGTTTTATTGGGCAAGATTCCTTAAAGATTTGTTTTATTTTTCAACTAGGTAAACTTTGATAATGTGTATGAACACAAACCTGCACGCAGATTAGATACTTCTTGACTAAACCAAGATTGATTTGTTTGATATGTGCTGGGGTAAATGTGTCAGCGTCAAAAATATACACTTCGCCAGCATTTCCAAATGTTTCTTCAATAGTACGAACTTCTCCAATCATTAGATTGATTTTCATAGATGTCTCACTAAACAAAAATTGGTGCTCGCATTTCTCTTTCACCCGACAGACCATAACCCGATTACCGTCTGGTGTCATAGTAGGTAAAGGAGGAAGGGTTCTATTCAAATAAATAAAAAACGTTCAGAAATTGAATGCTCCTAGTCTCTTAAGCGAGTTGTGAAATTAAGAAATTGAAAAAAATAAAGAAAATAGAAAAGAATGAAAAACACGGAAGAAAAAAGTTTCAAAATAGAAGATGACTTATGCTATCGGGAGAAACAGGAAAATACGATAAATTTGGTGAAATGAGTCTGATCAAAGATTTCCCATTTCAGATTCACAATGGTTTAAATAATGAATAGTATATGATGACAATAATGATGATGACAAATATAAAAAAATTGAAGCAAACAATAATAAAATTGATGGTAATGACAGCATTGTCAGTCAATATAATTATCCTATTAGTGTTGCTTTTCCTTCTGATTAGCATTAAAGTAAAGAATTGCTGTACCCACATTTGTTTTGCAGCTTCTTGTAACTCAGGTCTCTTTATATTTCTATTTGCGAAAAACTCTGGAACTGCAGCTCGCATGGTAAGATATAAATCGAGTTTCCTTTTGGTCTTTTCAATGGAAAAACTACAGCCTCGCAAAAAAGCTAGTATGTAAGAGTCAGCTGAAACAGAAAGTGTGTTACAACAACTGACTTCTTTTTGCTAACAAATAATATTATTCTTCCTATGGTACTTGAAAATTGGTGTAAACTAAACATAAGTTGTAGGTAATTATTTCAATTTTTGGGTATTAACAGATTTTTTAATGAATCATGGAGCTGGGCATAAGCACAGCTCTATGATTCTTGTCCCACCCCCTTACTCAGACTCGGGGCACTTATCGCAATTCACCGGTCTAACATGTACCACCCCGACATGTAACTCAACATACAACGTCCATGGACACGCTGAGTTTAACTTATTCAAAAGTATTGCCGACCCGCAGAAGATTCGAACCTACTGCCGGCCGGTGGGAATCTAGCTCCAGAGCCTGAAACTATAACCACGAGACAATCCAGTGTCCCTTACATGTACAGTTACTTATAGTAATGTTAAAAGATAACTCGTCGTAGTCGGCATGATACAGCTACACTAAGCTCAAAACCATTGCACCGAAAGCAGTATGCGTATAAATTAAGAAAACCTTGCGAAGTGGCTGTTCAAGAACTAACTAGGGCTAGGAGAATACCACAAAATGAATATCGAATATCGATACTAATCTGGTACAGATACTATCCAAAAGTGTCAAAATATCGAATGTATCAAAGTATGGAAACTTATTAGGATGACAACGTCGAGAGGTTTCCGCCTCGGGAATCGGCAAGTCCAATGCCGAGCTAGGTGCGACGCAACCAAAACAGCAGCACATGTCGTCCAATGCTGCTGGAGAACGCACGTAGGCAGGGTCAGAAGGCAAAACGCCCTTTGCGCAACGCTATCGTCAGGGCTAAGACAAGATGGCTGGGGCAAAGTGCGGAGGAGCCGCACTAAGCGACGACAAGGGAGCTTTGGAAGCCCGATATAATCACCAGGAAAAATCGAATAGGGGTGACCATGAACGCGAAGGTGATGTCAGTAGCAACACTTCTTCCGGTGGCACATGAGCGAAAAAGGAACTACTATGCTGAGGATCCGCAAGTAGTTGCCGCTGTGGCAGAGCGGTTTCACGTCAGGCCTGGTCGAGTTACCACCACCACCTGCACCATCTCTTGGCGAAGAGTTTGGTGCCGAGACTCCTATGAGGTACTGAAGACGATGGGTTTTCCGGAGGGACTACTGGCCGGACTTATAATGAGAGTGCTCCAGGGAAACCATACCATCTGGACAAGGTTTAACCAGTTGATGGCGGCGACAGCAGGTAGTAGAGGTTTGTTGGAAAGAGTGGGTGTTGGGTGGAATACGCTATTAAAAGCACAAAAAAATGGAAAGCTGTAGGACCAGACGAGGTTGGCAATATTCACTGCTAAGGCTTATAATGTAAGAGAAGATTAGAGGAACGAAAAGTGTAGATCAAAGAAGAATTTTCTGGTTGCGCAATCTAAGAGAATGGTATGGCTGTAGTTCAAGTGGTTTAGAGCCGCTGTCAACAAAGTGATAATTGCTGTAATGATTTCCAACCACCGATAAGAGACGAAACTGTAAGAAGATGTGGGTACCAGAACACCAAGGAGTACATGACAATGAAAAAGCAGACAAGTTAACAGGAACTGGCAGTGCTGGTAATAAAACCCCACCCAGCCTGCGTGGTAGCCTACGGCACGGTATACACTAAACAGGATACCTTGGTATAAGACATATCAAGTTTTTTTCTCTTTGGGAGGCCGTAAGAGAAAGTGGCGGGGAAACTCTTTGCGTTTAATAGGGAGGAACTAATTTGCACAACAAGGATCCTAACGGGACACTGTTGCATAAACAAACACCAGGTGAGCCACATCTTTACTGCTTATGCTACTGTGGGGTATTACCGACACGAAGACTACGACATTTTGGAGTACCCGAGCTGGAACCAGAAATGATCATTCAAACCTCTATTGACGACGTCCTGGGCTTCTGAAAGGAACAGAACCACCTTTGTGAGACCAAAAGATTTTGACTGGAGGCAGAATACGTATTTTTGGTCGCATTGCTTAGGACAAGCAGCTGCTACCAACTCCAAGACAGAGAGCTCGAAGCCAACTAGACGCGACCAAGCCTATTAACGCTAAAATTCACTACGGAAACAAGTTGTTGTAAAATTGTACTTTTTGATGATTCATGCTAAACCACCAGTCAGCTTGAATGGCAAAATTTAAGTGGATCTCTAATCGGCATAATTGACGTAACTAACTTTCCACCAATGCCTTGATATAGCTGAAGTAGTAACGCCATGGGGCCGCATGCCGCTAGGTCAAATGAACCTGATCAAATTAACTTTCTTTTTTATAAAAAATCACAACATACTCTCCTTAGCGTAAGGTGGAGTACGGAGGACCTACAGTTTAACGTTGAATCCAAACGACTAAACACAGCTGATTGGGGAATGTGAGTGGCAAGATGCGGCATAGATTTTTATTGCTGCATGGTTTCGAAAGAGTATCGAACCCCAGAGCTTTAGCGGTAGAGGCCAAGCGCCGAACCTCTAAGCTACCGCCGCGCCGCCCTAATACATAACATAACTGTACAAATAACGGAAACGTAATTTTACCCCAGGTATCGGGCAGATGAGGTTGTTTCGCGAGCCATTCCGTCACTGCTTGCATGGATGCGTCTCTGGTGTTGACATCTTCGTTGTTTGCCCGTCTAATTATGTCTTGAAGTTCCGAGTTGGGAAGTATCAACGCCATGTTTTAAATCCTATTAGTTCTGAAAACTAAAAAGGGGATACAATTTCATATCTAAACAAAAGCTAAGAAATTTGCGAGCTAAAAAAATTAGGCGGATACGTACAAGAATTAAGTTTTTAAGACTTACTTTTTTTATTACAAGCTCCCAAAGATAACTTTCAAATTCAGTTTGTTTTAACAAAAATTCAAAATTGTTTCAGCTTGAAGAAAAATGTTCCAAAGCAATAGACACATTCAACAATATTGAAACAAATGAACTTATACAATTTTGAAATCAAGCTCGTAGAATCACAAAACAAGTGTTTTACGTGAAAAACAGGTTAATTTTATAAATCAAAAGGTAGTTTAAATGCAATTACAATGCACTAGTAATCAATAATATAATGTATCTTGATTTGGCGACACGTGGCTGGATGCAAATGCAGCATAAGATCGAGTTGCAAATAAGGGCGCTGCATTTAAAAATGCTCGGAAAAACATGGGGCTAAAAGTCCAAATAATTTGTCAAAAGCACAAACATGACCTATCAATACTGCAAACTAAATATATAAAGGATGTCGGACGTACTCCCATGGGGAAATTGTTCATTTTTTTGTGTAATTTTGTATGAAGACTAAGGTTAACATTGTGTAACCCCCCCACCCCCCTTGTAAGTCGCCCCTATGGTATACCTATTTAATAAAACATAAGTAGAAATAATAAATTAAACGAGTACAACAATATTACAAAATTTAATGCAACTTCTGCGAATCTTACCGGAAATAAACCGATTAGACTGTTCCATCTTCTAAAGGTTGTAACTCTGTAACGGTAAAGTCGTATGGGATTAATTGCGGGAAGACCCGAATGCAGTCCCGCACCCGGACACTGCCGCCATATTTACATTTCTGTATATCATGCGCCAGCTGACTATAGCTCTGTAAGGAAGCGTTTCCGAAAGGTGTGTTTCACATGTTACGAAACATCCTGTATGCAGATACATTCATGAAAATTTGCATTATAAAAGCATTATTCAGATTATGACGCAATAATTAAACTAATCGTTCTGATATTACAGTAAAATTATTCTCTCAAAGGCAAAAAAGTACAAAGTTCAAGTATAAATTGCCATAACATTTAAATTATTAACGTTAATAACATGAATTAAAAAATACAATGTAATCAAAAAACAGGATTTTATGCTATCAACGTAATCTGTGAATGTTGCGCTGAATGCTGTCACCAAGCTTTTCTAATATGATAGAAAAGACGACGTATACCATTCACTTCAAATATCTCCCTTAAACCACTAATCTGCACGATTAATAGCGGAGACCTTGCTGGCCAATTATGATTAAAGTTCTTTCTAATAACATAGCCATTTAACGTATCCTTAAGTCATGTTTTTGCATGTTGACAAATGTGGGTTGGTGCTCCATCACGTTGAAATCCATCTCTCTGCTGAGTTTTAGAAACTGCAAATTGTTCATGAATTTTACGGTAATGTTTCACGGTTACTGTAACGGTTATTAAAACAACATTTTTATACTCTTGAAAAAGGTAGGATCATATTATAAAGTTACACACATTAGCTTTGGTTTATGAAAGTTTATAGATCTTCGTCGGCCTATATTTTATAATTTTCTTAGGAACTATTTCGATTCACTGGTCGTGTATTGGGAAGATCAAGAAGTTCTATAAATATGTTATAGCTTGGCATGTAGACAATACATATGCAACAGAAAAATCTTACTAACTTAATGGGGTAGGATCAGGAAATTTTCAAATCCGACCCTGTAAAATAACGTTTTTTTGCAAGCAATTGTTTTAGAAAATTGTCGATTACCAGCTTGCATATCCTGTCTGGTTTCGGAGTTACAGCCTGCAAATAAGAAATCGTCAGAGCTCTTAAAAGCCAAAAGACAAAGTTAATATTTAAAAATTTTTTAAATGTGTTTAGTATTTTCAATATTGTCAATTCAATTTCAACCTGGCGTAAAGTTTATGTCGATTACTTAAACTAAAGTACCTAAACGTGAAAATGGTGAATGGAAGTGTGTGTAAGTTGATATAAATTAGTTTGGTTATTTTTTTAAATTTGATAGGGGAGGTGTTGTGTGCAGCAATAATAATAATGATAATAATAATAATAAAAATAACATATTGGAGCGCCTTCTATTATCAAAGTTCATTTTTTATTGAGTAATCTACTATTTATACATTAAATAAGCAGTTATTACACTGTCATAATTATTCAGACTATTTAATAAAGTGGCAATAGTAATGACTACTATTAATTCAATTGCACAAAAAACGTATCTTTCTATTGTGGCGAATAGGCAACCAACACAGCAGGCGTGTAACACCCTGAAACATAAAATTCTTTAAAAACAAATTTTAACTGTCTTCTAAGTTTAATCAATATAATTAATTGGGTTTAAGTTAAAAACACAAAAAATAAACGTATTTCTTTAACAACATTTTATTTTTTATACAAAATCTTGAAGGTACAAAAAAGCAACGACAAATTCAAGTGCACAATTAAAAATAACAAATTGAATTTACACAACAGTTAATTAATACTATGAAAACTTTATTCACATTGACTAACTCGTGCAAAATCATTATCAACAAAGGCTTGAATTACGCTTACAGGATGTTCTATAAACAATGCCAGTTTACAGAACATACCAATTATCTAAAATTTTGTTATTTTTATAGAAGTTAAACGAGACTTCACATTGGCATTTACCATTAGATGATAAACGCCATTAGAAAACAAACATAAAAACATATTCCTAAATAATGTCAATGCCAAGAACACAAAATCAGCCTAAAACCATTTCCTAACAATTTATTCCCTTAATCAATAGTTAATTGTTTAAAACTGCCATCCACGCCGAAGAGATCATCATAATTGGTGGGTTTTCCGGGTCGTTTAGATTCATCAGCCTTGATGTTTTCTTGTTCTTGGAACCATGGAGTGTATTCTTCCAATTTCTTCATCCATTCATCTAAAATCAACATTGTTTAATAATAAATTACCACCTAGTTAGCCAAGATTGCTAAAAATTACTTACCATGGAAGTCTTGCGCCTTTCCAGCAGTTCCGCCATATTCCTCAGGCAACACATCTTTGGGAACAAATTTATACAAAGATTCTAATCCATCGGTGTGGATGTGGACCCGATTTCTAATTTTTTCCTTCAGTAATGGTTTGACCCAGTTGTAGATTACATCGACCAAAGGATGGGCATTTACAACATGAACTTCCTTGAGTTTTACTGGATAAGCCTCCTGCAAGTTACAGTTGAGTTACAAAAGCATTGTGATTGCTAAGAGTAGTACAACAAACCTCAACGCAGACTAGGAATTTCTTAACTAAACCAGGGGTAACTTTGGCAAAATGTGTTGGGGTAATGACGCCAGCGTCCAAAACGTATACGTCGCCAGCTACGCCGACTTGTTCTTCTGCGAGACGGATATCTCCAATCATGAGAAGGATCTTCATGCCGTCTTCAGCCAAAGGACTTGTTATGTTTTTGTCTTTTCCTCGAAGGATTACAACCCTTCTACCTTCTGGAGTCAAACCAGGTAACGGAGGAACGGTTCTGTAACAAAACATAGGTACGTGTAGTTAGGTTCGAACACCATGTTGGATGTAATGGAAGGTAAAGAGTTAGATGAAAACGGGAGGAGAATAGAACAAGGCAGAAAGGGATATCGTAAACGGTTAACAAGAAACGAATATGAAAGAAAACCATACAAAGGAAATACTAAAAAGAAGACACAAAAGACAGACAATTCTCTATTTGCAGGTATTAGGAAAACGAATATGGAAATAACTTTCAAATCCAAATATATTCCACAAAAACAAAAATTCCAAAATGACATTATAATGAGTGGTTGCGGGTAGATTTGCGGTTCAAGTGTATGGGAGAAAAATTACGGAATTTTATCTGCAGCGCTGATAAGCACCAGCACCATGAGTCTGATGGACTACTATAGAACCTGAATGAAAGTTTCGTTCCCTGGCAGCATTTCCTGCACAGGGTAATGCAAAGGTGTCGGTAGCCTGTTAAAACATCAGCTCCAATGCCAATATTCTTACTCTTTGTTAGCTGAAGCAATATGGTAACTTTGAGCAAAAATTCTCTATCGAAGAGATTTGTCTGACGATGCCTCTGTTTCAGTCCATTAAGAATTGTGTATGAGCCCATGGTTATTAAACAGCTTCGCAGTTAAACAGGGAAGAGTCAGAGTTAGCTCAGCACCGGCTAGGGCTGGCTGCAAACAGGTTTTGGTAAGAACTTCGGCCTCTTCGTTACCCTCGATATAGCCATGTCTAGCATCTAACAGCAGTTTGACTCAGTTACTAGAAAAAGGTCTGACAACGTTCCAGAATTATTTGTGATGGTATTCCAAGGATGTCTAGTGCTTTTAAAGCTGCCTACCTGTTTACATAAATATCTGCCCCTGTATCCTTCCGCCTAATTTCAGAAAAGATGTCGCAAAGATGTTTGCTTGGTACACTGTAGTGTAGAAGCCAAGAGCAACAAAAAGTTAAACCTTAGGCTTGTTTACAGAAATATCTGCGTCGGTGTTTTTTCGTCTCATTCCGGGAAAGATCTCGCACACATGTATACTTGTGGAGTACCAGCCAAAGGAATAGAAAATTTGACCTTAGGCTTTTTTTGCATAAAAATATCTGCCCCGGTATCGTCCCGCCTAATTTCAGGAAAGTCGTCGCGAAGGTGTATGCTGTAGTGTAGAAGGCAGTAAAAAGTTAAACCTTAGGCTTGTTTACATAAACATTTGCTCTGGTATTCTTCGGTCTCATTCCAGGAAGATCCCGAAAACAGGCCTGCTTGTAGAGTACAAGCCAAAGGAGTAGAAAATTTGACCTTAAGCTTCTTTTTACATAAATATCTGCCCCAGTATCGTCCCGCCTCATTCCCAGACCTGTTCGTAAACGAAGCGAGACCTTTTGTTGTTAGAAGACTGTTAGTGTTTTCAATTATTTTTAACTAGAACAGCGGTTCTTCAACTTTGGCAGCCCCTTTGGGGTAGACTTGGAAGATTTGGTGAGTTTGGCGCTGCGGTCGCAGCTGTAGTGCAGTTGCGGTTTTTTAAAAACGGCATTCTTACTATAATTGTAATATACCATTGTGTCAAAATATTCCCTGTTTTGGGAGGAAATTTCGTCTTAAACTTGTTTCGGTGTGAACGATATTAAATTACAATAACAGCAGACTTGTGGAAACAATGTTTAATGGTTTTTTGGGGAGAAACCCCTCCGAACCCTACTTAAAAAACCGCTGATCTCGAACGGTAATCGGTAATCCTTTGTTAAAAGACAAATTTAGGTAGTCAAAAGTCGTTCATTCGTAGCAGAATCGGTAAACTTATTGCACGACCTACAACTACTCCTCTGACCATCTACGGCTCTTTTAAGCTCTATAGGTGTAGTGTTATCCTTAGACAGAACCTTCTTTGAATTTGATGTAGACGGACTACCAAATCACGCTTCTGTGCATCTACACGATGATTCCAAAACCGCCTTACAAAAGGGTATTACAATGGTATAAAAGTAAATTGTGAAAGAAGAAGGTCAACACAGAAAAAGCGCAAGGCATTGATAAAATAATAAATGTTATGGTAACAATGTTCGTTCAGTTGTTGATGTTACGAGGTGGAGGTATGTTTATGATAAGGGTTACTTACACAAATTTCATGATTTCTTGCAATTCTGGCCTCTTGATGTCCCGGTTTGAGAAAAATTCTGGAGCTGCTGTGCGCATGGTGAAGTATAGGTCGAGTTTCCTTTTGCACCTTTCGAGGGAAAAGTTGCAGCCTCGCAAGAATGTCATTATGCGGTTCTCATCTGTAACATTCACAACATAATGGTATTTAGTCTATAGTTCATTAAGGCTGAAACTAATGAGATTTGGGCAAATTAAATTATCAAAAGGTGCAAACTATTTACAGCAAATAGAAGAAAGTAAATAAGTTTGGCAACCTACAATCGCTATCATTGATAAACAGTGCAGTATTTGACTACTTAATAGGATTTTGGCGTCATTTGAGTCAGAGAATAAACGGAAACATGTTTTTGGGCAAAAAAACCAAATGGTAACAGCTTTTTTTATTATTTGTGTAAGTTTTTGAGATGTTAATATTATCTAAACAAACGTAAACGTTTCTAAAATAAAAATTAAATTATTATTGTTTTTGTGGTGAAGAACTCTAAGAACTCTTGATATGTAGTATTCTTCGTTTCTTTTAATTCCAGAAAAACAATAGCGTTGCGTGTTGGTACGCCTCATAAATAAACCCAATAACAGCGATCGATTACACACAAATAGATAATAACTGAGAAAAGAGCGTCCTGTCTAACAAAATTACGCCTAATTCTGGAAGGTCAATAGCGCCACGTTTGATACGCTTAAGAAAATACGCTGCTAAGCCTTTTTGAATTCGCTAAACTGTCCTTTTTAGGCGAAAATCTACAGTAATAATGTTTCTGTTGAAGTTGCAACTCTAATACTTGTAATAATTCGACAGAATTTCAGTACTTCAAAAGCTAAAATTCAAATCCCAACGATCACAACAATTTTTAAAATCAAAAAATTGATATCAATTATGAACTATAATTTTTTATTAAAATTCGTATTAAACCTCCAAAATAACATAATAAATAAAACCCTACTATTTATCTCTAAAATTTTCGAGCTTAATACATTAACTTTCAGGTTGACAAACCTAATCCATAGAAATAAGCGACAAACCCATTGATAATTCTTAAAATATGTTTTTGGTCATCGCTATCCTGAGAATAGCTGCTTAAAATTAACCAAACTAAATTCACAAAAATTTATTAATTTCTGCAATTTAGGTTTTTAAGGATTATTTTAAGCGCCCCGTGTTGGTTTGCACCCCTGGGCAGTTGCCAAAGTTTTATGTTTGCTAAATCTGGTTCTGAGTGTAAGACCACACGTTAAACATCAAAGTTTTACTTCTAGTTTAGAAATAAAAATTCCTAGACAGCGTAATTGTGAAACAGAGTTGAAATAATGTAGCCATTAAGAACTTTTCTTTGTTTAAATTTAATTTGAACCACTAGCTTGCGAGAACATAAATCGAAGTCATTAAAACTATTAATTGAAATTCCCTTAGCCGCCTTAGCGTAACGTTTAGTTTCTACTGAGTTCTCCCATTTATTGCATTATTAAATCTATATTTCGTTGAAAGCAACTGACGTGTCCAATTAAAGAGAGTTTTTTATTTAAATTAAATTTTTATAACTTGCGCTCAATGAACTTGTAAAACAAAAGATACTGTTTAAGCAATTCTGGGAAATTACATAAGATTATAGACCGATATAATGTATTGATTAATAAAACTATTTGAACTTGAGAATAAAAAATTAGATTTAAACTTAAAACTAATATATTTCCTGAAATTGTTTTTTTCTTGTACATTATCTAGAATGGCTAAAATAGAAGTGATAAGATTTATTAAGTGTTAAGTGTTGGGTCGATAAATGCTCGTAACATGATTACATCAGAAGTAGACAATTAGATATACGTTTCTGTCAAGACCAAAAAATTTTTTGTTTGAACAAGTTAAATAAAATTATCAATTTTTTGCTCAAATTTATCTACAAAATTAAGTTTTACCATAACAAGAAGATTATTAATTTGGTCGAGAGCAAACAACTTTTTGTTATAGATGGTCATATGCCTCCCTTCATCTCAAATGTAGAAACATGCACACACCCAGAGTCACCCTGCTTTGGACTCAAACCAGAACCCGTATGGTAGAGCAGTGCCAAAGTTAACGAGCTTAACCGATGTTCTACGACCGCATCACCTTGCTGTTTTAGTCTTCAAAAACCTGTAAACTCTTCATGATTCAAGTTTTTTCATGAACAAAATATTTGCCGATTTCACACCGAGCGCAAACAGTGTTGCCACAGGTGGTACAATTGTACCAGATTTGGTACATTTTGTAGGGAAAAAGTACGATGGTACTACATTCCAAAATTAGTCCTATATTTGGTACAAAATACAACAGCCCGATTATTAAAAAAAATAGAATCATAATTTTTTTGGGATTTTCAATATCTTTAGTGAATAATGACAGCGATAAAGTTGGCTATCTTGATTTTAATTTAGTTGGTTTAAGCTGGCAGTTGAATGTTGCAATCCTGTTTAAAATGTGATGAAACGTCATACGTCACTTATTATTGTACTTTGTATCAAGGTCAAGCAAAGTGTCAAAAGCTCGTGTGGGTCTATGAGCTGAGATGACAGAATTCCGATGAGATGAGATTATAAGAGTTATTAAGTTACAGATATATATTGTCTTTGAACTGTACGTTTTTTGTTTTTTTAACTATATACTATATTATTTTGTTTTTTTTTTATTATTATTACTAAAGTAAAGCGAGATATAATCATATAAAGCTATAAATTTCTATATGCAATAGAACAGAAAAAAATGTCGTCACAAAATCGGCAAAAAAAGATCATTGTATACGGCTAACCATATTTTAAATTTTAAAATTTCTGCTCTTCTAAGTTTGGTACATTTGGTGTTAAATCTGGTACAATTTTTCGGTAGTGTTAGTACACAACATTTTTACCTTGTGGCAACACTGAGCGCAAATAATATAAATATCAGAAACCCATATCGAGACATTTTATTATTTAATATTCACAGCTCACCATGACCACGTCAATATCATTTTTACTTTTATCCAAAGCATTAATATTGTACCAGGCCATTAAAATTTAATGCTCGACATACTGCTATACCTTTGTTAGCCAGAAACGCGATAGTTATTAAAATCTAACATCCGAACACAAAAAACATGACACGCCCACCATGTATTACCTGGGTCCATATTACTGCTGTCAAATCCGTTACAGTTTGAAATCTGGATTTCGGGATTTAAATTATTTTTTATCCTGATAATACGAAATCTGTTAGATTTTTACTGTGCGGAACAATCCGATATCCTGATTATTAAGAAACTTAATATGCGAATTGAAAAATGTGATATCCGGATTTGCCCGAAAAATCTGATATCCGAATTTATCCAAAATATCCAATGTCCAAGTTTATCGGATAAACCCAATATCCTGATTTTTTTAAATCCGATATGCGGTTTAAAAATCTGATATCCGGATTTGTCCGAAAAATACGATACCCAAATTTATCTGAAAAACCCGATGACAGAGTTTATCGGAAAACTATATCTTGATTTTATAAAATCCAATATGCGGATTAAAAAATCTTATATCCGGATTCATCCGAAAAATTCGATGTCCGAGTTTATCGTAAAAGCCTGATATCCTGATTATTAAAAAATTTTATATTCGGGTTGAAAAATCTAATATCCGGATTTACCCGAAAAATTCAATATCCGGATTAATCCGAAAAAAACGATATACAAGTTCATCGGATAAAAGCGATATCTTGAATTTATAAAAATCCGATATGCGGATTAAAATATCTGATATCCGTATTTGCCCGAACAATTCGATATCCGGTTTTATCCGAAATATCCGATGTCTAAGTTTATGGGATAAACTCGGTATCCTGATTTTTTTTAAATCGATGTGCGGTTTAATAAATCTGATATCCGGATTTGTCCGAAAAATTCGAAGACTGAGTTTATCGAAAGAACCCGATACCCTGATTTTTATAAAATCCGATATGCGGATTGAAAACCGGATATCAGAGTACCCGGTTTAGTCCGAAAAATCCGATATCTGGATTTATCCGAAAAATTCGATGTCCGAGTTTATCGGAAAAACTGGATATTCCGATTTTTTTAATCCGATATCTTAATTTATTAAATCCGATATGCAGATCAAAAACTCTGATATCCGGTTTTGTCCGAAACATCCGATATCCGGATATATCGGAAAAGCCCGATGTGCTGATTTTGAAAAATTTGTTATTCGGATTTATTCGAATAATCTGCAATGCGGATTTAATCGCAAAAACGGATGTCTGAGTTTTTATGTTAATTCCTGTATCCGGCTTTATCCGAAAAATCCGATATTTGGGTTTATCCGAGAAATCCGATATCCTGATTTGTTAAAAAATTCCGATATTTGGATTTATTCAACAGTTCTTATATTTGGATTTAATACAAAACTCCAAAGTCTAGGATTATTGTAAAAATCCGATATCCTGATTTATCTAGAAAATCTAATGTTTGAATTTCATTGAAAAATGCGATATCTGAATTCATTTGAAACATTTGAATATGAATTCATTTCAGTAAATGAGATAATTTCGATTTTTGCTCTAAATTACGACATTACACCAATGGCCAATTTTTATTCATTCATCTTTCAACAAACTATCAAAGGTTATTTGTTTTAAACATTTGGTTTGGTAAATTCTCTTCCAGTAAATCAATAAAAAAAAATTTTAAGCCCGCGAAAGTATAAGAAAACAAAACCAAACCAAAAGTTAACAAGGCATAAAAGTAATTATACCCCAGGTATCGGGCAGATGTGGTTGTTTGGCGAGCCATTCCTTCATAGCCTGCAACGAGGCGTCTCTGGTGCTGACATCTTCATTTAGTTCCTGTCTGATCAAGACTTGAAGTTCAGGGCTGGGCTGCACCAAAGTCATCTTTGCAAACTTCGAATCCTGAAAGGAAATTAAACACATCATTAAAGTTCTCACCCGAACACATCCTATAAATTTTAGTCATTTCCTCCGCTTAAGAGCCCCCCAGTCAACCCTCGTTGAACTATTTGCAAAATAATAATGAGACGAAAGCGTTCAGGGCTTGTATTAATTAATCTGGATGCCAGAATGAATAACGAAGAATGCGCTTAATGAACGCGAACCTTTAAATTAGAGATTAAAGGAGGCTCTTTAGTCTAGGTGAATTATAAATGACGACCCAGAAAACAACCAGACTAGTACGGATAATATTGTACCCGTTGCGAACGAACGGTTTATTCTAGTTTAATTGAAGACAGTAAGGAATACATTGATTTGTTCTAAAGGAGAAAAGGCCAATGACAAGGTCGCAACACGTGGAGGACGCGCACCTGCTCGTTCACTGAATCTGATCAGAGTAACTAAAATGACGTGGGAAGTTTAAAAGTATTTCTAAATATAAAAAAATTGACATTGCAAAACGTTTGTCCTATATATACTTTAGGACAGTTTGAGCAAGGGAAATTTGAGATGCCTTGGATTTTTCCAATTTTTCAGAAATTATTTCAAAATCCTTGTCTTAAAACAGTATCAAAGAAAAATCAAAAAAAAACAAGAAAGCAACGTTTATAATTTGACTCTACCTTCAAAATGGCAGACGCTGAAATCTACTTGCGATTCTGTTGCTAAAAGTTTGTCCTATATATACTTTAGGGCAGTTTGAGCAAGGGAAATTTAAGATGCCTTGAATTTTTCCAATTTTTCAAAAATTATTCCAAAATCCTTGTCTTAAAGCAGTATAAAAAAAATCAAAAAAAAACAAGAAAGCAACGTTTACAATTTGACTCTACTTTCAAAATGGCGGACGCTGAGATCTACTTGCAATTTTGTTGCTGAAAGTTTGTCCTATATATACTTTAGGGCAGTTTGAGCAAGGGAAATTTAAGATGCCTTGAATTTTTCCAATTTTTCAAAAATTATTCCAAAATCCTTGTCTTAAAGCAGTATAAAAAAAATCAAAAAAAAACAAGAAAGCAACGTTTACAATTTGACTCTACTTTCAAAATGGCGGACGCTGAGATCTACTTGCAATTTTGTTGCTGAAAGTTTGTCCTATATATACTTTAGGGCAGTTTGAGCAAGGGAAATTTTAGATGCCTTGAATTTTTCCAATTTTTCAGAAATAATTCCAAAAAATCTTTGTCTTGAGACAAAATTAGCAAAAAACAAAACGACCGCTAATGTCTATTTGCAATTTTGTTGCCAAACATTTTGAAAAGGTTTATAAAAAATTCTTTTTCTAAAACCGCAGCTGGATTATTTTTAAACTTTCCCCGCTGAAAGAGCTAAGAACCAGCTATACTTTCGTTGTGCCGCCCTCTCTGAATTTTTGAAGCATTAAAATTAATCATAATCAATAAAAAGAGACGAAAATAAAGTCTGCAATCGAGATAAATTCCTTATTAGGGTTAGTAGAATAGGATTTTAAACTTATTTTTTAGGTGCTGTTACTATTTGGGCAAGGCAGTCCCCATTACCCCATTTTTTCAAATATTTGAAGGCTTCTTGATTAAACCAAACAACGACGTTTACTCGACATGGATAAATGACAAAACTACGGCTGTTTGTTTAACAAAAAAGTTATCTCACTTATCACAAAAGTTTGTCTTAAGCCACTTCGTTACGGAGTTACAGCATCCCGAAGATGTGATAGTTTAATCTCGTTTTAATTAGTATCTCCGCCATAAACTGCGATGTTTAATTCAAATTTTGTGTGGATATTTTGCTAATGATCGTTTATAATTTCACTTGTTTGCGTTTAAATTAATCGACCAGGGAAGAGCTCCACGTATCCATTTACGTATTTTCTACTACACTTTTCTTTTGACTTCTCAGTCTGATTCCTCATACAAACGTATGCAAAAAAGATACTCTTGTTAAAAGTCACCGAATTCGTTGTTTTCGAGATATTTTAAATTTTGTTTAAGTGAGTTGCCATGAAGGTCTAAGAGTAGCCTCGAAATGCGGAAAAATCTGTAGAAACTTTTGGTCTATGCGGTATGCGCAAAGTTATGGTTAAAAATAGATATACTTTTGAAATGTAGTTATAAAAAAAAGTGTATGTAAAAATGTTCTAAAATCATTACATTTTGTTCTAAAATTCCTAAAAAAATAAATTGTTTTTTACAAATCCGATCATAGCAGGTAGTTTTCGTGGTTATTCGTTCCTAATGATAACATTCAGTGGCTTGATTACAAGTTTTAAACATCAAAGCAATAAAAATGTTTTAATAAATATGGGCCTGGCAGTATTTTCTTACGGCATTGCAGTTTCCGGAAGAGAAAACAGTTTCAAAATGCAAGACTGTTTCTTCCAGAGGCTGTAACTGTGTAAGAAACCTTTCAGTTTTTTTCCGATCCGAGCTTTTTCATTGCTTTAATGGTAAAAACTTAGGGTTAAAGTTTAAATAAACTGTTTCCGTGTTTTGAGCCTCAGACCTTCATGGCAATTCAATTTTCACAAAAATTGAATAGTCTCAGAAACCGTTGGATTTAGCGGCTTTCAACAAGTGTATAATTTTGTATTTTTTTTTATTAAGAATATACAGAGTGGCTAGGAAAACCCCGGCCACTTTTCTTGCGGCGGTCAAGAGATGGCGCTTTAGTAAAGAAAAATTAAATTAAAATACTGTCAACAACGCAGAATCCAAGACGTTTTAGTTGGTTTGCTTTATAATGGGGCGTATTTAATAACTAAAACGTCTTGGATTCTGCGTTGTTGTATTTTAATTTAATTTTTCTTTACTAAAGCGCCATCTCTCGACCGCCACAGGAAAAGTGACCGGGGTTTGCCTAGCCACTCTGTATTTAAGCCAAACGTTAAAAAATTTTAAGTGTGTTAAACATATGTTGATATATACGTCAAGCACCACCACATCTCTACGCTCCTGGTTTACGCATTTAAACGTAAAGAAGTGAAATTGTAAACCATCACTAACTAAATATCCATACAAAATTTTAATCAAATATCTCAATCTATGGCCGAGATATTAAATAAAACTTCAATGTTTGAAAGGCTGTAACTCTGTAAGGAAGCAGTTTAGGACCTACGTTTTTAAGAGAACTTTTTGTGTTAGGCTGACCTAATAACCGCCTGTTTATCGGTGCAATTTTCTAACGGAATTTTGAGAACGTTTGTAAATTTGGAATTTTTTTAAATTATTAAAAATTTTAATATTTAAAAGTTTTGAAAATTTTTGGAAATTTTGATAATTTTTCTTTGTACAATTTAAAAAGCTTTATAAATATATAATTTTTAAAATATTGTAAATGTGCAAAATTTTGAAAATTTTGTTAATTTTTTAAAATTTTGTAATTTTTGTTAAATTATGAAAATTTTTGGAGGATTTAATAATATTGAAAAATTTGGAAATTTTAAAAAAAATTACAATCCGAAAACAAAAGAACATCATCTAACTTTTTAAATTTATACAACACGACATGTTTGTCCTACATATACTTCCACGCAGTTTTTGCAACTTAATTTATGAACACCAATTTTTTTTCTCTAAAGTTGAACCCGAATCTGTTTCTTCATAAAGCAATAAAAACAAAAGTAATACCTACAAATAATAGCCATAAAAGCAACTATTAAATTAACAATTTCCTAAACAATCTCAACCGCAGCTGTTCATGAAACAAATTATTCATAAACTTTTACCAGGTCAGTTTTTAGCATCGACCGGACTTTCAAGCTTTCAAATCTTGCAACAATTAGTCCAGATCCGTAACAAAATGACCGCGCTGAGTCACCTTCTATTATTCAACACTAAAGTGGCCCCTTTGCTTTCCAACACACATAAAAGTATGTTACAATACCACGTACGTTATGAATAGATTACAACCTCTCGAACTTTCGCGTCATAATTTTTTCTTCGGAAGAAACTCCAACCGGTGATGTGTAGGAAAATACGTTTGGAAAGGTTTTCACTTTCCCTCTCGTTTTAGAAAGTTTTGTTCGTTGAGAGTAAGTGTTGGGTATTTGTTTTTGTTATTTTTGATAGATTGTTCTGAGATTCCTTTAGGATTTTTTTAAATATAGAAAGGGCTTCGTATGCCGCTCAAGCTTGCATAAAAATAAAGAAAAAAAAAGCAGGAAAAAATAATATAAGTAAAAGTCCAAAAATGAGATGAAGTCGTAAAATTAATTTGTATTTTGTTGTCTAACCTAATTTATTTTTTAGCCACTTACTTTAAACAAATTATTTTATTAGGAATTCATATTGGTAAATGCCAAAAATTTAAAATAGTGCCGATTATGTTAATCATTAAGGCAAAAGTCAACAAATGAGATGATGTAGAAAAATACAATTTTTTGTTGCTTGTTTTCAAGCTTTTGTAATAATATTTTTTTATTTTAATAGAAAGAGCTGCTTGTAACACTTATTTTTATTCAATTCAAATTGCATAGCAATAAAGGCAAAAAATTGTGAAAAATAATTCCAGCCAAAAATCCAAAAATGAGATGAAGTAGAAAAACACAATTTTTAAATGCCTTTTCCTAAGCTATTTAAAAAATATTTTTTTGATAGAAAAAGCTGCATGTTCACAATGGCCAACAGTTTCAAAAAATATTTCTAATGAAAAGTCCAAAAATAAGATGATGTAGAAAAATACAATTTTTTAGTTACTGCTCTCAAGCTGTTTATTATGTTTATTTATTTTAATAGAAAGAGCTGCATGCTTCGCTTATCTTAATTTTACTAAGAATGCATGGCAATAAAGACAAAAATTAAAAAACATAATTCAAGTAAAAATCCAAAAATAATATGAGTGAGAAAACTGCAATTTTTTTATTGCATTTCTCACACTATTTCAAAAATAATTTTTCAATAGAAAAAGCTGAATGTACCACTTGTATTCTATTAAAAATGCATGGCAATAAAGGCCAAAAATGAAAAAAAAATATAAATTAGAAGACCAAAAATAAGATGAAGTAGAAAAATACTAAATTTTTTGTTTTGTTTTCAAGCTATCGCAATAATATTTTTTCTATTTTTATAGAAAGAGCTGCATGTGCCACTTACTTTCATGCCCTTAAGATTGCATAGCAATAAAGGCAAAAAAATTTGAAGAATAATTCAAGGCAAAAATCCAAAAATGAGATGAAATAGAAAAACACAATTTCTTTAATTGCCTTTTCTCAAGTTACTTTTAAAATTTTTTGGTAGAAAAACTTGCTAATACACAATGGCCAACGATTTAAATCAATATTTTAAATCCAAAGTCTAAAAATAAGATGAAGCAGCAAAATACAATTTTTTGTTGCTGTTCTCAAGCTACACTAAAAATATTTTTTTTATTTTAATAGAAAGAGCTGCATGTACTATTTACTTTAATTTTATTTAAAATGCATGGCAATAAAGCCAAAAAGTTAAAAAAAATAGTGCAAGTAAAAAATCCAAAAATGAGATGAAGCTGACAAGTAAATGTTATTTTCGAAATTTTGCAATTTAAATGAAAATTTTCAGAAATTTAAAAAATTTTTGTTACCATTTACGTTTTTTCATTAAGACTGCGCAGCAATAATAGCAAAAAAATAATAATAACTAATTCAGCTAAAAATTCAAAAAATTACTTGATAGAGAAAAATACATTTTTTTTGTAGCTGCATCTGCAATTTCTTTTATAATAAATAAGAGCATAGCTACTTAATTTTAATAAATTATATTTCATAAAGATTTTACGACAGTACGAGCCAAATAAACTTTAAAATAATTCAAGGTTAAAATCCAAAAATGAGATGAAGTCGAAAAATGCAATTTTTTGTTGCTTGTTATTAAGCAATTATAACAAAACAAAATTAATAGAAAACCATTCACATTTCTTTCAGTAATATTGCATGGTAATAATGGCAAATAAAATTAAGAACAATAATTCAGATAAAAACTTTAAAAATGAGATGAAGAAAGAAATCATTTTTTTGTAGCTGCTTCTGCAATTTTAATTTTTTTTTAAGTAAGAGCAGCTTAATTTAAAAAAAATTTTCCATAAAGATTTTACGACAAGATCGGCCAGAACTGTATAAAAATAATTTGAAGCAAAAGTCAATAATTGAGGTGTAGTAAAAAAATGACAAATTTGCCTTTATTCACGCTACTTTATAAATATTTTTTAAGGAAAAAACTGCATGTACCATTTAGTTTGTTTTTTTACTAAGATTGCGTGAAAATAAAAAGACAGAAAATTAAAAAAATAACAATTTAAGTAAAAGTCCAAAAATGAGATGAAGTTGATAAATTTATTAATTTTGTTAGCCTGTTCTGAATTATTTTTAAAAAACTAGAATAATAGGCTGTATTAGCCACATACTTTAAGCAAATTATTTTGTGATAATTTCATGCAGCCGAAGGCAAGAAATTCGACTATATAAAAAAATAAGATTAAGTAGAAAACTATAATTTTTTTTTACTTGTTTTGCAATTTTAATATTTTTAATACGTAAGAGCAGTATGTGCCACTAAATTTCACCAAATTATTTCATGAAAATTACGCGACAATAAAGGCCAAAAAAAATTAAAAAGATGAAAATCCTAAAATGGGATGCAGTAGAAAAATTTATTACTTTTAATTTCTTGTTCTAACTTAACTTCAAAATTATTTTTTTATTAAAAAATGCTGCTATAAGAGAGGGAGCATGTCACAGTATTATGACACATCATTACGTGAAGATTCATTGTCAAGTAACGCAAAACATTAAAAAAAACTTGCGTCAAGATAAAAGTCCAAAAATAAGATGCGGTAGAAAATTGTCCTGCACGTCAATAACACAATTCAAGGCCTGCTTTTGAAAGCCCTACTGCAAAATTAATTGAAAAATAATAATCCCTGATGTGTTCAGAGTCCAAGTTTCACAATATGCAATTATAACTAGCATTCTAATAATTTTTCTGAAACATGAACACGCAAATTTCGAATTGATCGCCTTAAACTGCCGACTACAAAAGAGAAACCTCACGTGCATCAAAAACCGTCTCGATTTGCGCTGTTATGTAAGCTAAAAGAAAGTTTCCGGGCTTACGAAATAATTTCGTATAATTTAATAACGTCTGCGTAAATTATTGTGGTCATCGGCAGTTTGGGTATTTACGTTTGCGAAATTTCGGTTAATTACATTTGTTGGGCTTTTGTTTTATAACTGCTCTTTTGTTATTAAATTTTAATTTTATTAACGAGAGAAATGTTAGGAGAAATTTCAGCTTAATGTTGGCAGTTCAGCGCGAAGTTTGAACAAAGCAATTATAAAACTCGTGTTTGGATCAAATTAAATTGATTTACATCATTCGCAACCAATTTTTGGATAAATTATAATTTTTTTTATGTTTTTAAAAAAACGGATAGTAATAAATGGATTGATTAGCCAACTCTGACCTTGCATTATATTGCGCTAATTAGGTGGTAATGAGGCACTAATAAGCCAATTATCAGATAATTCTACTTTTATGCACTTTAGTTAATTGTTTGCGATAAAATTACAACAATTGCAGCAATTTATTATAATAATTTTCGAAAAAATTATCACATTTATGTCGTAGCTATTGTTTTGTTTAAATGTAGTATAAAAAATTAATTTTCAGCAAGTTTGGTAACTTCTTGGTAATGAAGTTTGAAATTAATTTTATTTTCAAATACAAATAACAGATGGAAATGGTAATTTAAAATGTATTTTGTGTACTTTTTCCTTGAACTTATAATAATTAGATGGCTTCTGTACTTCATGAAGTTAAGCAGAGTATTTTTTTTTAATAATTTAAATACGAAAGCAGTCATGTAAAAAAATTAATTTACCGCACATAGTTTTTAAAATTTGTTATAAATTAACAATCTTCTACTTCATGAAGTTTAACTTACGAATTTTTCTAAATTTACAAAACAAACTTCAATTTTTAACCCCGGAGTCTTAATTTTGGTACTTGCAAACAAAATCTAAATATTACTAACGTTTTTTAAAGTTCTTAGAAATTTAGTTGTGATTTGTACTTCATGAAGTTGACCAGAGTAATTTTTTTATAATTTAGTTACAAAAACAGTAATGTAAAAAAACTAATTTGGCACAGAAAATGAAGCACTTTTTTTATTTTACCTAAATTACCACCCCTCTACTTCATGAAGTTTAACTTACGAATTTGTCTATATTTACAGAAATAATTCAATTTTTAAGCTCTAAAATTCTAATTTTGGCACCTGCAAACATACTTAGATAATCAAAAACATTTTTTATGGTTTTTAAAAATTTAGCTGTAGTTTGAACTTCTTGAAGTTAAGCAGAGTAATTTCTTTAATAATTTTATTATCAAAACTGCAAACCAAAAAATTAATGTAGCACAGAAAATTAAGAACAAAATTTGTTTTCATTTAATAAAAATTACCAATTCTATACTTCATGAAGTTTAACTTACGAATTTGTTCTAATTTACAGAAAAACTCAATACAACTTTAAACTTTGAATTTTAATTTTGGTACTTGCAGTCATAATCAGAAAATACGAACATTTTTTATAGTTTTTGGAAATCTATCTATGGTATGTACTTCATGAAGTTAATCAGAGTATTTTTTTAAATAATTTTATTATCAAACTGCAACGCGAAAAATAACTTGGCACATAAAATTAAGTACTTTAGTTACTTTACTGTAGTTTTGATACAAATTAATGACTTTCTACTTCATGAAGTTGAACCTAAATCTAAAGAAAATTCAATTTTAACGCCCTGAATTTTAATTTTGGTACTTAAAAACATAATCATAAAATAATGACAATTTTTGAAACTTTTAAATGGTTTGTACTTCATGAAGTTAGGCAGGGAAAGTTTTGCAATAATTTTATTATAAAAACTGCAATGTGAAAAGATAATTTAGCACTAAAAATTAAACGATATTTTTTTGGTTTAATGAAAATTAATAACTATTAAAGCAAATTTAATAACACCAACCAATAAATAAAAAAAGTTTTAAAATTGCATTATTTTTTCTGCTTCATGAAGTTGAACAATGTTTATTTTTTTATACAATTTAACTATTAAAACTCCAATATGAAAAATTAATTTAGTACAGAAAATTAAGACATAATTTGTTTAAGTTTATAACAATTCAACACCCTCTACTTCACGAAGTTCAACTTCCGAATTTTTACAATTCTACAGAAAAATTTCAATTTTTAAAAACCGGACTTTGAAATAAATTTAGTAACACCACTAAAAAAATTTGTATACTTCGAATTTTTAAAACTTAGCATTGTTTTCTACTTCATGAAGTAGAAGAAATAAATAATTTCAAATTTCTTAACTAAAATTTACTATAGGAAAAATGCTTAAACAAATATTTTAAATATACTCAGATTAAGTCGTGAATTTTTTATAACTAAACCAAGTTCTACTTCATGAAGTTAAACAAAGTATTTTTTTAACAATTTAATTATTAAAACTTTAATGTTCAAAATCAATTTAGCACTATTAATATAGTACATATTCATTTAGATTTGATACAAATTAACAACCCTCTACTTCATGAAGTTCAACCTGCCAATTTGTGCAAAATTTACCGAAAATATTTTTCTTCAAATTTAATTTTAGAAATACATAACCTTAAAACCATAATCCAAAAATGTATTGTAAATTTTTGATAAATAAACTAAGTTCAACTGCATGAAGTTGAGTATTATTTAATCTCAAAGCGTAACAAATTTTAAACAATCTTCCAAGTTTAGTTGATGTAGTATACAAGGTTAAAGTTGCTCTTGAATTTATGATACCTAGTTGAAGTTGTACTTCATGAACTTGAATATTAAATTAAACTCAAAACGGAGAAAAAATTGAATAAACTTGAAAATTTAGAAGTTGAAATGAGTTAGTCTAAACATTTTTGAGAATATATTATACAACGTTGATTACGGTTGAATTTTTCATAACCATCCTAACGTCTACTTCTTGAAGTACATAATTACTTATTAACAAAATAGAAAATACATTTAACAAACTTCAAAATTTAGTTGACGTTGTATTTATGGCACCGAATTGAAGTTGTACTTCATGAAGTTGATCCCGAAATCAATAAAATTTTAAAGTTAGTTAATACAGTATGCAACGTGGACGTTCCTTATTAAATCCTGATACCCATTTCAAGTTGTACTTCATGAAGTTGGGTATAATGTTATTCTCAAAATTTAAAGAAAATTTTTGATAGCTACCTTCATGAAGTTGTTTGTTTCAAGAAATTGCATAAAAAATTAAACTTGATTGGATGTTAGGTTAGACTCTTAAATTTCAGCTAAATAACTTAATTTGTTCTACAGGAAGTTGAACTTTAGCGTAAATAAAAAACATTCTAAATTAATACTTAAAATTTATTAATACTAATTTAATTAAAATAATAATTTTGAACAAAACTGGTTTAAACCGAGTAATAATACCTTTTGAATATACAACATAATTATAGACAGTACTTCATGAAGTTGGACCTAATCTACACATGAAACAAAAATAAGCTCAACAGTCAATTAGAAAACAACAACTTCCGGTTTGTATTCAATTGTATTACATTAAATTTTTAGTAAACGTATTACCACTAAATAAAAACTTAAAACTTCAAGAAGTTGTACTTCAAATTTAATTTGGAACGAAACTTAATTTATACTTACTTAAAACAACCAGTTATAGAAAAATTTAAAATTGCGTACAAAATTATTATTGGCTAATGTTCTTTATAGAATTTATGTCAAGTACGACTTCCTGCTTGGTGAAGTTAAGCAAGATAATTGTAAAGTAAACGCTTGAACTTAGCTTTCTTTCCAATTTCAAACAAACGGTGTCACTGTTCTTTCTCTTGTACTAAATACAAATTATTTGTTTTAATTTATTATTATATAGGAATTAATTGCTTCAACTTCACAACTACTTAGGAAATACAGAACAACTCGTTTCTTCCGTGTTAAAAAAAACAATAACAAAGCCAATTCCACACGTACGCACTAACTACATTCATATTTTTAAATAAAATCAATATTTCTGAACACAACAAGCCCTGATTTTTACAACAAACATTCCCCAACTTCTCTACTTACTTAAACTTCAAAAACCGCAAAAGAAAATCACTCAACACCTTCACAAAACGGAAATAATTAAGCCCGAATTAGCTGTTACTTCGGGATGTGAACTCGCACAGTGGAAAAGGAACTGACCAACTCACATCGCGAAACCAGTTTTATAAGAAGCGTTCATGCTTTACTAAGCCACTTGCCGACCAATCAGCAGGGCGTTACGAGTTGACTTAACCAATGCGAGCGAAGCGCGCGTACACGTGCCTCTGAACTTTCTCTTGAGTCATTTTAAATGCTTCGGCGCTTTTTATGAGATTATATGCGAAATGCATTGTGATGTTCTTCGAGCCAATTAATTATTGCTGCTAATAATGAGAGTTCGTTGGTTTTTTGATGCATTATGGATTTTCTGATGATTCTTTCTTTTGTTGCGTAAGGTTTAACCCGGAATCGGAAATGATAAAAAATAATGTGAGGTTGGATGTATCTTTGCTTTATTTAATGTTTTATATAAAAATTATAAAACGCGAAATTTTTAAGGTATCAATTATACCGTGTGTTCAAAAAGTAATTACATAAGGGTTGGCCATGGAAAATAAAATTTCTGTCTTTGCATGCTTTAGAATTTAACTGTCATCACTCTGTCAGTGTCACTACAAATAACAAATTACAAGCTTAACCTAAAATTTTAAGTAACATCATGTTTTGTTGGTTTAAATTCTAAAGCATGCAAAGACAGAAATTTTATTTTCCATGGCCAACCCTTATGTAATTACTTTTTGAACACATGTTACCTTGTGGTTCACTTACAAACCCTTCGTAAATTTGAGTTTACTATTAAGTGTTACTTCTAAATTCACAAAGCAAAGGAATACTTGATCATTTATTTTTATTTATGAATATTATTTAATAATTCTTGTTGGTTTCAAAAAATTTTGAGTTTTGCTTGGGAATGTTTCTATTATTAAATTATTCTATTAATTTTCTCTTCCTTCTTCTTCTCTTTCTCAGTTTTTGCTATTCCTTATTCTTTTCTCCCGTCTTCCTTTCTCTCTTTCCTTTTCATCGTCTTCTTCTCTTTCTTCTATCTCCCCTTCTTATCTTCTCCTTCATCTTCTTCTTCTTCTTCTTCCCCTTTTTCTTCTACCCTTTCTTCTTCATAGCTTTCTATTTTTCCCCTTCATCTTCTTATTTTTCCTCTTTTTTTTTTATTTTACGTTTGTCGTTGAGGCGTCTATCAACTTTCAGACCTTTAATGCCGTCTTAAATCTCTTTGATTCTCTCCTTTTCATGTAAGAAACTGTCTATGTATTCGTTCCATTGAATTCTTATAGTTACTTATCTTTTTCTTCAATTTTGGTATTTTGTTCCCTGTCATTCTAAACACGTGCCCGTACCATTTTAACTGTTTTTTTCTATTTGCTCTAATAAAGGTACTAATATTGTAGTTCTTCTTATTTTACGTTTGTGAACATTTCCTTCTTCTCCTTCTTCTTTTTTTTTTCTTCTGCTTCTTTTTCTCAGTTTTTTTATTCCTTATTCTTTTCCCTTTTCATCGTCTTCTTCTCTTTCTTCTATCTCCCCTTCTTATCTTCTCCTTTATCTTCTCTTTGCTTTTTACTTTTTTCTTCTTCTTCTTCCCCCTTTTTTTCTACCATTTCTTCTTTATTGCCTTGTATTTTCCCCTTCATCTTCTTATTTTTTCTCTTTTTTTTTATTTTCCGTTTGTGGTTGAGGCCTCTATCAACTTTCAGACCTTTAATGACGTCTTAAATCTTTTTCATTCTCTCCTTTTCATGTAAGAAACTGTCTATGTATTCGTTCCATTAAATTCTTATAGTTACTTGTCTTTTTCTTCCATTTTGGCATTTTGTTCCCTGTCATTCTAAACACGTGCCCGTACCATTTTAGCTGTTTTTCCTATTTGCTTCACTAATGGTACTAATATTGTAGTTTTTCTTATTTCACGTTTATGAACATTTCCTTCTTCTTGTTTTTTTCTGCTTCTCTCTTTCAGTTTTTTCTATTCCTTATTATTTTCTCCCGTCTTCCTCTCTCTTTTCCCTTTTCATCGTTTTCTTCTCTTTCTTCTATCTCCCCTTCTTATCTTCTCCTTCATCTTCTCTTTGCTTTTTACTTTTTTGTTCTTCTTCTTCTTCCCCTTTTTCTTCTACCCTTTCTTCTTCATCGCTTTCTATTTCTTCCTCTTCATCTTCTTATTTTTTCTCTTTTTTTTTATTTTACGTTTGTGGTTGAGGCCTCTAACAACTTTCAGACCTTTAATACCGTCTTAAATCTCTTTCATTCTCTCCTTTTCATGTAAGAAACTGTCTATGTATTCGTTCCATTTAATTCTTATAGTTACTTATCTTTTTCTTCCATTTTGGCATTTTGTTCCCTGTCATTCTAAACACGTGCCTGTACCATTTTAGCTGTTTTTTTCTATTTGCTTCACTAATGGTACTAATATTGTAGTTCTTCTTATTTTACGTTTGTGAACATTTCCTTCTTCTCCTTCTTCCTCTTTTTCTGCTTCGTTTTTGTCTTTTTTGTTTTCTTTTCCGCCTGTTTCTATTCTTTCTTTTTCTCCTCATTTTGCCTTCTCTTCTATTCCTTATTCTCTTCCTTCTTCTTATTCTGCTTTTCTTTTCTTCCTTCGTCTTCTCTTTCTTTTTCTTCTCCCTCGCCATTTTCTTCTCCTTCTTTTACTTCCCGTTCTTCTTGTTTTTCTCTATTTTCTGATTCCCATACTTTATGATTCCATTTTTAAAACAAGATATTGCGCTTGAGAACTGTTCCACATAAAAAAATTGCTGGGTTAGATTAGAGATTTAGTAAGGATAGCTTATTGCTTTGATTAGGTAAGTTTTAGTTAGTTCTATTGTAGATTTTGAGGTTTGAGCGGAATAATTATAAATTTTGACCTAACCTTACAAAAAACCAAACCAACCTAAGTATTGACCGAATCTAACCAAAGTAGTAACCTAACCCAACCACAGCAATACCCTAACCACATCAATTACAGTAACCAAGTCAACCCAAATAGTGTCTTAACCCAACAAAAGCAGTAACTTAACCTAGCCCAATAACCCAACATAACTATAACAGTAACTCAACCTAGTCAATGCTGTAGCGTAACCAAAGCCCCGCCTTAACCTTTTCAAAGCAGTAACCTAACTTATAGTGACCAACTAATGCCTTAACCTAACCAAAGCAGTAGTCTAATCTAACCATAGCAATAACCCAACATAACTATAATAGTAATTCAACCTAATCAAAGCAGTAACCTAACCTATTGTAACCAATCACTGACTTAACCTAACCTAACCATAGTAATAACCGAACAGCAACCCAACCGTGCCAAAACAGTAACTAGACCAAAGCCCTGCCCTAACCATATAAAGCAGTAACAAAACCTATAGTAACCAAACAATATCTTAACCTATCCAAAGCAGTAACTTAACCTAACCATAGCAGTAATCTAACATAATAGTCACAGGAACCTGCAATAACCATAGAAGTAACCTAAGGTAATCAGTGCCGTTACCTAACCAAAACAAAGCAGTAACCCAACCTAACCTAATCCAAGTAGTAATTTACCCGAACCCTAATCTTAAGCTTTAGCTATTGCTTTTAGAAATGTTTCCATGCTTAGAAAAAATTAAATTATATTTTTAGGAACGTTTTAATTTCTAAAAAAAACAACGTTTTAAAAGTAATTTCTTCAACATACTAAAAGGTAAGTCATAGAGATATATCCAAAAGCTCACTATTTTTTATTCCTTTATGTTAATTGAAGCTAAATAAAAGGTATGCTTCATTTTTCAGGCTATAATTTAAACTTGCTTTATAAAACCTTAACTTACTAGAAGGTAAGTCATGAAGATTTATCTAGCAGGTTGGTAATTTTTATTTTTTAAGGTTCTACAATTCTACATTTCAAAGCATGAAAATTATTAACATTGGCAATAAATCACAATAATCTGGTAAACCACAAGAAGTAAGCTATAAAGGTAAGTTTTTAAATCCAAAATGTGATTGCCCTAAAATTATCATCTGAAAAATATGGAGAACAAAACCTTAAGATAAATTATTAATAAGGTAACACTTTTATTTTCTTATTTATTATTTGCAGGTAAGTTTTAAAATAACCGATTCCTAAAAGATTTGGATTAAAAGAATTTAATGCTAATTTATAGTATGTTACAGATAAACCGGAAAATAAAATGTTGGTATACGACAAATTTGCTTTATTTAAGATTTACCCCAAGGGATTAGAAGGTAAGTCATAAGGGTAAGGTTGGTGCACTTGAATTTTTTTACATTATGTGTAGCAAACATATGGCAAAATGCTTAAGCTTTAGGTTGGTCTAAAGCAACGTTTGCTTAACTTAACCTTAAAAGTCCTACCGGTTTGTCCGATATATACTTCATTACAATCACCACAACTCGTATTATATCCACCAATTTTTTTTATTTTTATTTCCTTATTTAATAATTATATTTCAACAGTGATTTTTTAAAATCATTAGCGGAAATTACTCTGCATAGCCCCAATCCATCTTAATTTTAAAACGCGATGCGCTAATTGCTCTCCTTGCAACTATTTCACGGCTGGTTACAATTTAGAAACGTCTACTTTTCCTGCTTCCAGCAACATCTTGTGGACGTGCTTTGTGCAAGAACCAGAGATACATTTACTGTGTAACAAATCTGGTTTCAAGAAATTAACTTACTACAATTGCCTGTTGCATATTATGATAGAAATCAGGAAGAAGTGTGCTCGTTCAAAAAGAACAATTATTATATTCCTGTTTACTTATATAACACTCCGATGTGTAATTGTTCCTTTTTATTTCCTTTATATTTCCATAAGCTTAATTCCGAAACGTAGAAATCCTAAATTTAGACTAATTATGTTAATTATGTTCATCTCGGCTTGTTTATTGCAAACAAAATGAATAAAGCAAAAGGATGTTCAACTTCTGAATCGATAAAGCAACTGTTAAATTTAATGAACGAGAAGTTTATTGTACATTTTGCAGATTTCAAATTCAATTATAATTAAGCCAATTATATTTAACGCTCGTTAATGTGCTAGTAATTAATTAAAATTTGCTAACAGTAAAGTTATACTTTTTTTGTGCTTTCTTAGAATTTAATTTTTAGGATCGATAGTTTTCCCTCATGAGAACCAGAACATCTCAAAATAAATAATAAATTAATTTCAAAAGTGTCGTCAATGAGAAATAAAATTTCGACGATTTTTCAACCTTCCATTTTCTACCCCAACGTGGGAACTGAACGCTCCAACTTAACTCCATGAATATTTGAATTCAAATTACAGACTATCATAGCAGATATTCAATAATTATCAATTAAATGACGACTATCCTAGGTCATGTGACTTATCTAGACCAATGCAAGGTCTTTTTCCTACGTTATTGGACCACGACAGCCATTTTCAGTGGAACACTTCAAACTTTACCCTTATTCAGGGGAGATTTTGAGGCACTGATGCTTGTGTTTCTATTGACATTGACCTCCTGAGGACATTCCACATTCGGTTTGTCTAATAAAGTCATTTTAGATCAAAGTAGGCCTTAGTGGCGAAAGCAGTGCGTAGTGAAGTTTGGTTGAATTTTTTGGAAGGGCATTTTTGGTGTTTTGGGGTAAAGACGTGCAGGTTTTTGGGTGCCTAAATGTAGTTGCAAGTTTTTTTTTGGTTGTGCAATACAAAAAAACTTTGGTGCCGTTTATTTTTTGAGTTTCTGTGAGAAGACGAAAAAGCCTTCAAGGTCAGTGTATTTTAATAGTGTTTAATTATATGAAAAATGTTTAAAATGGTGGTAAATTTAAAAATCAAAAATTGAACTCAAAAATCAAAAAAAAATTCTAATTTTCAGATGATGAAATTCAAGAAAGCCGGCCTTGTGGCCGATCTTTACCCCAACATCAAACTTATGCAGGCATCTGGTCATTTTATGTTCAATTACCATAGCGAAACGTCTGGTCCAGTTCACGGTCTACGAGTTTTATATGCGTCTGTCCATTTGGTTATGATTTTGGCGCAGTATGGGTGAGAAAGGCAGTTTTTATTCCTTTGTAACATGAATTTGCACAATTTTCCATCGATTACGGTTATAAACTTCCTAATCATCATGTCTAAGAAGCTTTGCTTAAAATGTTTCAAGCAAAATTGCTAGACTTACCGTCGGCTTACTCTTGACTTACCACAGACTTACCTTCAATTAAACAAGTTAGCAATTAAACAGTAAAATAGAGCCAAAAAATATTGACTATCACAAGATTCCTTCAAAACAAATTCAAAAACTTTCCTCAATTAATAAGTTCTTAAAAGCAAAAGCCAATAACCACCATGTTTAAAATGTTTTGTTTAAAAGAATGCAAGCAAAATGTGAAAGACAATTTAGTTTTTGTTGCATTGTACCATAAATTTGCCCAATTTTCCATCAATTAAGAACTTAAACCCTTTACTTATCACGTTTCGGAAACTTTCTTCAAAATTTTGCACGCAAATAAGGTAGACTTACCTTTGGCTTACCATTCACTTACCACATACTTTGAATTTAGCATCGTAAAAAACAGTGAAGTAAACAGGATCTTCAAAGCATGAACCCGTTTACACAATTTTCTTCCCTTTGTCATAAACATACCTTTAAGTAATAAGTTGTAGAAGACGCACCATAACAGTTTTGATTAAGTGCAACACAACGAAAATATTAGTCTGGTAAGAATGCCATAAAAACAAGTGTAAAAACTTACTTTTCTTAAAATCAACGATTGCATGAATTTTCTAATTTATAAACGGCATTAGCGTAAATATATAATTTTGAACGATAATAACTCAAACTAACGTTCTATAAAAATAACATTTTCTACCCCTACTAGCATTACCATTTGGATTTGTTTTGGGCACAATATGAGTGACGAAGATAGTTGCTATTGCTTTCTAACATAAATGTGCACAGTTTTTTATCAGTTAAGGCCTTAAACTCCCCAATCATCACGTTTAGGAAAATTAGTTTAAAATTTTACAAACAAAATTGCTACACTTACCTTTGGCTTACCCTTGACTTACCACACACCTATCTTCAATTTTGCAAAATGCAAAAAAATAGTACAGTAGATCAAAAAATAATAATCTTAAAAAGATCCTTTTAGAACACAAATTCACAAACTTACCTCCAACTTAACAACTTGTTAAAAATTAAACTAGACAATGGTTTAAGCAAAATTGCTAAACGTACCCTCACCTTTTCGTAATCTTACCTTTAATTAATAAGTTCTGGAAGTACCAATATAACATAGTTTTTAATCAAGTGCAGTACAACAAAAAATATTGGTCTGGAAAAGATGGTTTTAACACAAGTTTAAGAACTTACCTTTAGATTATATTTTTAAAAACGAGATTGTTTGAATTTTCTCATTAATGTAAATTTATGATTTTCTACAATAATTTGACTCGATAAAGTTCACATTTTTTAGCCCCCAAAAAGGGACTTACCCTTCACATTTTTTTCAATCCTAAATAAATTAAATTCTATTGGTTATTTTCATACGTATAAATATGAATAGTTCGAAATTTTATTTACAAGCTCCTTGCTGTATGTTAGTGTAAATTAGGCATTTTTTAACGGTCTTACCTTCAAACCCATAGTGATACGTTAAATGTTTTATCGTTGGGTTCCTAATAATATGTGTACTAGTATAACAGTGGTCATGTTTCCCAAAATTCTAACAGGAACTGAAACTGTTAACAGTATACATATTTCACCTAAATGTTGATAGTCTTACCATATAGGTTTACCAGTTTACCTAACCTAACAAGTTTTTTTAGATAAGCTATCTTAGAATGTTTAACAACTCAAAAAAATTTTTTAAGTTGTCTGGTAAAATTCAAAGTTTACCAAGTTTTGCAAGAAAACTTACCATCAAATTTCATTTCTTTTAGGTTTACGTTTGGAAATCTGGTCCAAGAAAGTGACGACGTAAACGACTTAGCAGCCAACACCATCACTGTCTTGTTCTTCACACACACTTTAACAAAATACCTCTACTTTGCAATTCGTTCTAAATTATTTTACAGGTAAGCCACCACCAAGCCCAAATTTATCCTTTTTCTAATCCACAACAATTTACAGAACTTTAGGAATATGGAATCAAGCAAACAGCCATCCCCTTTTTGTCGAATCTAACAACAGATTCCATTCTTTGGCGCTAAAGAAAATGCGGCAACTTCTAATGATTGTTGCATTTGCAACAATCTTCAGTTCTTGTGGTAAGTGTTTGATGGTAAGCTAAGGGTTTGATATTGAAAAGTGATTTTGTGATCAGGGTGGACAACAGTAACGTTCTTTGGAGAAAGTGTCCGTGTTAGGAAAGACCCGGAAAATGAAAATATTACAATCAGCACGGAAATTCCACGATTGCTGATCAAGTCTTGGTATCCATGGAATGCCATGTCTGGGATGCCCCATATGTTGTCGCTTGTTTATCAGGTCAGTATTGAAAAAATACAAGTGGGGAGGTTTTGCTTGTTGTTGGTCCTTCGAGCCGTATTCGGCAACTAATGATCATTTTTACAGGTTTACTACGTTTTCTTTTCCATGTGCCATGCAAACTTGTTGGATTCGTTGTTCTGCTCGTGGTTAATTTTTGCATGCGAGCAACTGATGCACCTTAAAGAAATTTTGAAGCCACTAATGGTAAGTTTTAATAATTTTTTTTTTGACCAAAACGTTTAAGTTTTTCTATCATATCCAAATTTCCCTGCATGCGCTTTCAAGTTAGAAAAGGTATAATTTATCACACACACAACTACGCAACGAGGCAATTCACTTCAAAAGATTTGACATATTACCTTGTGACCTACAACTGACGAAAATCTAGGCTGTGACACGTCCGGGAGTCTTAGAAAAGATCTAAGGAGTGATTACGGGGTTGCAGGAGTGGCATTAAAGCTTAACACGTCGTAAATCTTGGAAGATTAGCGTCTGCACGCCAGTTATCCCTTGCGTATTCTCCGTATCCTTATTTAAGCCACTGTTTACGTTTGTGCTTTAAGTTTTGTTTCTTTCCAGGAACTCTCAGCCACCCTAGACACATACGTACCGAAAACTGCGGACCTGTTTCGAGCACCCAGCGCTAATTCCCAGGATAATCTTGTAGATAACGGTAATATTATCAAGGATACAATCTTATGCCAACTCATCAGTGAAAACTAATCAATAATCTTGCAGATTACAATGAAAAGAACAATCGTAACGAAGAATTAGATCTGAGAGGAATTTACAGCACGAGGCAAGAAATGGGGGCCCATTACCGATCAGGGGCGCTTCAGACGTTTAATGCAGGTGGAGGGGGAATCGGTCCAAATGGGCTTACCAAGAAACAGGAGTTGATGGTTCGATCTGCTATTAAATATTGGGTCGAGAGACATAAGCATGTTGTAAGGTAATTTTTTGTCGTAATTTAAATTCTTTTGGGAGGGGGGAGGTGTTGTGCTACTCTACATTTTCAAGTTTCTGTCCAAATCATGTTTTATTTAATTTTTGTTTTTGTTTAAAATCTGAAAGTTCAGTTCAAGTTGTAACGTATTTTTTCTATTTAAATTAATTTTTAAGGGGGGGGGGTGCAACTCTACATTTTCAAGTTTCAGTCCAGATTACGTGTTTTGTTTAAATTTTGTTTTTGTTTAAAATCTGAAGGATAAGTTCAAGTTGTAACGTATTTTTTCTATTTAAATTAATTTTAAGGGGGGAGGTGTTGTGCAAATCTACATTTTAAGTTTCTTTCGCGGTTCTGTGCTTGTATTAATTTTTTTCCGTTTAAAATCTAAAGTTTAAGGTCAAGTTCAAATGTCTTTCATGCATAAGTAATGCGCACCTTTTTTAATATTTATTTGCCCTTGTAGCGACTTACACAGTTTTGTCTTAGTCTATTATTTAGTATTGCTAATAAATATAAAACGTTCGGAATTCCCAAAGAAGCCAAACTTCTGCTGTAAGATTAAATAGAAAACGGTCACGCAAGAGCCTATTAAAGGACATTGAAATTATAACGTGGACGTCGAAAGGACTAAATTATGTAAACGTGAACTCTCAACACTTGCTACGTTTTAAATTTTCCCATAACATCTACCTTCGCAATTGAAGTAAGCGATTAAATAATCAATATTACTGTTTTATTGGAATATTGTGAATCGCTTTTAATGGGTTTTGGAGTGGCCAAAGTTGTGCAATGTGATGTTTGGGTTGCCTACTTGTCCCTATAATTATTGGCAGTAATTTTACAAATTATTTTTACAAAACTGACGCTAAATTGCTTAATTGTTAATAGCGAAAAATTAAGTAATTGGCGGAAAGTTTTTACAATGACGTCTTAAAATTAGTGCCCGATTGTCGATTCTAGAACAAAATTAAACTGCCAGGAGTTAGTGCTTTTGAACTTATTTAGTGCTCTTTGTAATTTTTCCTATCAGGTCACATATTGTCCATTTGTATTTTTTCATTTTTTATCATTTTTACTTTCCCATACGTTCGCTATTAATTATATGAAAATTTTCGAATTCTAGATTTTAACGGAAATGCACGTTTTGGGGCTTTTCTTCTTTTTCCTCTTATTATAGGCCCTACCTGTCAAAAGGGAATAAGTTCCACTAAATGGTTTACAATTGCCAAATATGTTAGTGTGACAAGCGGGACCGACGGCTTAACGTGCCCTCCGAAGCACGGTTGGTTGCAGATACACCCCTATATTGGTCACCCATCTGAGTGGGGACCAGAGCGGACAGTGCTTAACTCGGAATACCGTGTGACCGGCTTTCGTAGTTATTCGCTATGCTACCAAAAGGTCTTAAAAATAGTGTGAAGTCGGTATTCACCACACAGTAGCTGCAGGAAGGAAACTGCGGCAGAAATTACGATTTTCAAAGCATAAAATAATCAAAATATCATAGCAAGTACATGCAGTTCATGTTTATTAGACACCAGTTGTTAATTATATTTTAAGAACTTCCAAAAAAATCCAAGAGTTAGGTCAGGTGATCTAGGTTGACAGCTAAAAGTGCCTTGATTAGCAACGTAAAGAAAAATGCCTTAGTTCATCCACAAACTTTATTGTAAAAGATGTTATGCGTTTGTTTATAGCTCAAGTTGTTGTCTTAACAACAGCTTGCTGCGATAAATTGCAATGTATTTATAATAATTAGCATTGGTTTGAACCAACGGATGTAACGCTGCTTTAAATCAAAGTATCTCGCTTGTTATTAACTTAAGGATTACAATTGTATTATAATTTCTTAAACAAAATTAATTATACAATCGAATTAGCCTAAAAAATACAGGGTGTTCTATTTAAAAAAAGATATAGTCGTTTCCGCTTAAACCGAAAGTCTGCCATTTTATTTTGCATGCCTAAACTACTCGTCGCCCTAAACTGTATAAATTTTACTTACACTTTTTTTTCTATCTCCAATAATAATTGAGCAAATTAACTGGCCCTGAATTTATAATCAACCTGTATACGCTGAACAATGTTTATAAGAAAAATGCAATTTTTTATCTTTGTAGGGAAAGATTTCTTGGAATTAAAAAAAATCAGTAGCGGAAGAACAGATTCGTTAGCACAAAATTGGGCGAGAGAAGGAAATTACCCCCCCCCCCTCTCTTAAATTTACAGAAAAATAAGCAAACACGAACTAAATTGTAACTCATCGTTAGTTCTACAAGCAAACAAAATTTTTAAAAAATGTGGTGCTACTTCTAGAGCAACATTTTTTTGAAATTTGTCAAAATTTTGTAAATAATTTTCACTGCACAGTTTTTATTGGTACAAAAATTTCTTTGCGTATTAACATTGCGTTCACTGTTCGTCTTAAAGTCACCAAATGTATTTGTGATAAAAATACCAGCAAAAAACATTTCTAGCTTCCTCTTCCAGTTTTGCATTTTTTAAATCTTATTTTGTTAGTAAACTTTTAATGTATTTGCACATTCTCAAGTTCATTGAAATTGGTACATGCGTTTGGGAGGCATCACACACCTACTAAGTCACTAACGTACATAGAGACATTAAAAAACTTTTTCGGTAAGTAAATACCCAAAAAAAGTGGCGGTTGCTTAAAGGTTTGGCGCTTAGCCTCTAACGCTGAAGGTCTGGGGTTCGGTTCCCCGCCGAAGTCAGCAGCAATAAAAATCTATGCCGCAACCCGCCACTCCCATTGCCCAATCCGGTGTAAGCAGCCGTGGAGTCTTAATGCCTGATACCTTCTCTAGTATTTAGTCGTTCGTATTCGATGTTAAACTGTAGGTCCCTTATACTACTCCACCTCCCAAAACATGTATTTCCATCAAACTCTAGAACTGAAAGATTTCCATAAAATCAAAGATGTAAAATATTTAGTGTGCCCCCCCCCCCCATATTGGACAATTTTACTGTACTCATTCAACAGCGAAACGTTATCGCGGATAAATTTATAAAACTGCTCTACCTCTAAGAGGCTGTAACTCCGTAAGGAAACGTTTCGGGCCGCAAATGTTGTTGTGGCCATTTTAACTGTTTTCATATTTTAAAAGTGCGCCCCATAACAGTGTAATTACTATGCAAACTTTATTTTTTGTGATTGTTTACTGTAAAATTAATTTAGATTTTTGGTTTTAGACTTGTTACTGCCATTGGTGATTCTTATGGTATTGCTCTACTTCTTCACATGCTGACATCAACTATTATGCTGACCCTTTTGGCCTATCAAGCTACCAAGGTATTTTGGTTGTTAAAATTTGTTAACATTCTCTAGGAAATAATTTTCTAGCGCATAGCTTTATTACTAAATTATTATAAAGTAACATTTAATCAAATATTTTACTTGAAGCTAATTAAATTTGTGAAAGCAGTAATTAAGTTGCTTACAATCGTTTAATTAAATACTAATTGTAATTGTTACATTTTTTTAAATTAAAATTCATCTTGGAGTAATTATGTTTACTTGTTATTTAGGTTGATGGGGTAAATCCGTACGCTTTCTCCGTAGTGGGGTACCTGCTTTATGCTCTAGGTCAAGTGTTCCACTTCTGCATTTTTGGAAATCGCCTAATTGAAGAGGTGTGTTGCCAAAATTTTGGCAGTTATCAGAAATTAAATTAAAACATATTTTTTTTTATGTAGAGCTCTTCTGTGATGGAAGCAGCTTACAGTTGCCACTGGTACGATGGATCTGAGGAAGCCAAAACTTTCGTCCAAATCGTTTGCCAGCAATGCCAAAAGGCCATGTCAATATCCGGAGCGAAATTCTTTACAATATCTTTGGATTTGTTCGCTTCTGTAAGTGTGAAATAATCAAACCGAAACTACTTAAGGTAACAAACTTAACCGTAATGAGCTTACCTTAACAGTGTTACCTTGGTCTGTAAAATTTTTCGATTGAAATAATTATTGACTGAAATTTACAAGGTAAAGCACTTACGGTTGGCACCTGAAGTGATATTATCGTGTTTCAGGTACTCGGAGCTGTGGTTACCTACTTCATGGTGTTGATCCAACTCAAGTAAACCTTTTAAATTGTGCAGTAAGTCGATTAAAATGCGCAAAATACTGCGGAAAATTAGCAAAAGAAAGATTGACATCAGATATATTTTTTTATTTATCTACGATTATGGTGCCATTATTTTAGCGTTAGTCATGACCATCACATAATTC
Source organism: Ctenicera cuprea (assembly GCA_958336395.1). Classification (NCBI taxonomy): domain Eukaryota; kingdom Metazoa; phylum Arthropoda; class Insecta; order Coleoptera; family Elateridae; genus Ctenicera; species Ctenicera cuprea. The sequence goes on from OY284493.1 coordinate 3,445,408, forward strand.
ATTATTAACGCATGCATTAATAGTTTCGTAACCTTCCGGTTCAGTACGCCACTGCGTTAGATATTTATTTATGATAAAGTTAAAATTCAAGCAAAGGAATCGATATAACGTATTTCGCCACAAACTTTTGGCGTAAAATCCTGAGTTTTATGGTGTAAAATGTTTGTAACAAAGCAGTGGCGGTACCTGTTTTTTTAAAAAGGGTATAACGTTTCCTTTTTCATTTACCTGGGCCACTGTAGTTTGTATTTTTAACCGAAAAAAAATATTAAAACAAATTTAGTAAAATAATATGTTTTAAAATAACCGTTACTGTCAATTTTGTACCTTCACACTCTTCTATCAATTATTTAAATTTTTAGAGGCAAAAAACATATGAAAATACTAAGTCGATATATCAGAATTATTAAAATACTTGAAGCTATTCAATAAAATTCGCAACTGAATATACCAAAAATTACAGAAAGTTTTGGCCTATTGAACGCAAAAAAAAATTGTAATACTACCAGCGGTTTCGGAGTTACAGCCGTATAAAATTCTTTTTCGAATTTTAAACTTAACCCAAGGCTTTGGTCTATTAAATAAAAAAAATCATTGTGATACGACGACGAGTTTCGGAGTTACAGCTGTTCAAAACTCTATTTTCGAATTTTAAACCTTTTACAAAATTTTTGGTTTTGGATGGCAACATAAATAAAGGCGGCAGGTGATTATATCAAAAAATCCAAAAAGCTTCGGGCTATTAAATAAAAAAAATCAGCGTGATAGAATGAGAAGTTTCGGAGTTACAGCTTTCAAAAATTGTATTTGCGAATTTTTAGCCGAAACTCTCTTCTTCAGTTTTCCTGATTTTTTGCCTTGCAAAATAAAAAAAATCGCAAGTAAATATATCAAAAGTTTTCGAAAGCTTTTACCTATTAAATTAAAAAAAAATTAATTGCAATACGACGAGCAGTTTCAGAGGTACAACTGTTCAAAATTTTATTTTTGAATTTATACCTAAGCCAAATTCAAATTTCAAATTTTTTCTATATTGGCTGGCAAAGTTAATTAAAATCTCAAGTAATTATAGAAAAAAATCAAAAAGGCATTAACCTATTACATGAAAAAAGATTGTTTGCAATACGACCAGTAGTTTCGGAGTTACAGCGGTTTAAAAGTTCTTTTCGAATTTTAAATCTAGACTCTCCTTATTAGATTTTTTGATTTTGGCTAGCAAACTAGGTGAAAATCGCAGGTAATTATATTTTAAAAAAAATTTAAAAGCTTCGGTCTATTAAATATGCAAAAATCAGTGTAACACGACCAGTAGTTTCGGAGTTACAGCTTTCCAAACTTGTACTTGCGAATTTTAAGCCGAAACTTCCCTCTTCAGCTTTGAAATGAAAATCGTAAGTATATATATCAGAAATTGAAGACAACTTTAGCCTATAAAATAAAAAAAGATTAATTGCAATACGACGAGCTGTTTCGGAGGTACAACTGTTCACAATTTTATTTTCGAATTTTTAACCTAAACCCTCCTTTTTTGATTTTGATCGGCAAATTAAATAAACATTGCAGGTAGTTATAGGTCTATTAAATAAACAAATCAGTGTAATACGACCAATAGTTTCAGAGTTACAGCTTACAAAACTTGTAGTTGCGAATTTCGAGCCGAAACTCCCTTTTTCAGTTTTCATGTTTTTGGCTTGCAAAATTAACGAAAATTGCAAGTAAAATGTATCAAAAATTTTGCAACGTTTTGACTTATTAAATAAAAAAGATGCATTGCAATAAGACCAAAGTTTCAGAGTTACAGCCGTTTACAATTTTAATTTCTAATTTTAACCTTAAAACTCTTTTCAATTTTTTTGATTTTGGCTGGGAAAATAAATAAAATCGCAGGTAATTACATGAAAAAATTCGAAAAGGCTTTGGCCAATTAAAAAAAAGTTATTGTAACACGATCTGTAGTTTCGAAGTCACAGCTTTCCAAACTTGTACTTGCGAATTTTAAGCCGAAACTCCCCTCTTCAGTTTTCTTGATTTTTGGCCAGCAAAATAAATAAAAATTGCCAACAAATATATCAAAAATTATTAAAGAAAAAAGATTTATTGCAATACAACCTGCAGTTTCGGAGTTACAGCTATTCAGTTGTACTTTTAAATCTTAAGCATAAACCCTCCTTTTATTGTTTTCCTAATTTTTTTGGCTATCAAAACAAATGAAAAGAAAAAAATTATATACAAATTGTTAGAAATCTTCCGCCTATTACACAAATTTAAAAAAAAAACATTCATTTTGATAGAACAAGTAATTTCGAAGCTGCAACCATTCAAACTTTCATTTCGTAATTTTCTACGCAACCCAGTGGCGTTCGCCATACTTTAAACTAACTTATGTATAACAGCGTAATACAACCGCGGTTTTAGCTTTATTTATTTCAACGTAATCCATTTTCAGACCATTTCAAGTTAGATATGTCGCAAGATAATATATAAAATGCCCTGCAGCGTGGTTAAAAGTCCCAGAATTCACAATCAACTTATCTGAATTTCATAAAGTCATAAACTCATAACAATCATGACCGAATTCGTGATTCTCGACTCCATAAAAGTTTCATAAAACACAGTTTTGATTGTTTCGCGTTTACGTGAGCGACATTATTAAATTTTCTTTTTCTTCGTGGGTTGATTTATTAAAAAAGTCGCGCTCTTTGTTTATTATCAAAAAGCACAATTAAGTGTTTGTTAAAACACTTACACTGATTGAATTTTGCAAAACAAAAGAAAGCATTCAGAGTGTCTTAAAAACTGAACGTATATTTATTTAAGTACAGGAATAATATTTATGAACAACTCTGTATAAAACAAAATGGAAGATTTAGTTCAGTACAAAACTTATAATTATTAGTATTATTAGTGTTATTAATATTATTAGAAACAAATTACAGCACCTGCACTTAATAATATTATAATTTGCAAACCTTTGCAAAAACTGTACCTGAATGAAACTACCACACAGTGGCGGAGAATCAAGGGGAAGCGGTTGCTTATTATTTAAAAACATAAGCTTTTTAGGCTTGACTATATTTTTATTCTTTTTAAGAAAGTATTTTTATATATCCTCCCTATGTTCGCCGCCACTGTGCTTTTAATAAATCGATGAAGTATAGGGGAAGAAAACGCTGGAAATTCCACAATTTATATGTATTTATGTGAATATAATGTTACTAAAATTAGTTTATAGTGGAAAGTTTAAAATTGGTGATGATTATATATTTTTAATAATTATTATTCTTGTTAAAGTTTTTGCACTTACAAGATTTTTTAGCTTATAGGAAAAACATGTATATTGAAAGATAATTTATAAGATTAGGAAAACCTTTTAGTTTTAGTATTTGTTGCTATAAAATTGCACCGAAAATGTCCTTGTATTCTTATTATCCAATAAAGATTACTTTAACTTAAAGTTTTTAAGAAAAAAAAAACATTTTTTTTTAATCTTAGACCGTTCCTCCATAAACTAGAATTAGAAAAAAATATACAGTTATGTGCATACTCACGTGAGCAAACTCACATCAAAGTCACATCTGTTTAATTCTACCTTGACGGTTTAGCCGCCACGACCATGAAATGACAACGGACTGAGATACGCTCAATAAACGCGCTTACCAACGGTAAAAAGAGAACAAGCTACCAGTACGACATCAAGCTGCGAGCTCTAGTTCACAGTGGAGTAAGAAGCCCGTTTCAATTTCTACTGACTCTGCATATCAGTACCCGAGCTAATATAGTGATGGTCATATTAAAAAGATTTTAATAATAAAATGTTTATAATTCGTACAAATTTAATAACGAATGATTCATTCGGATAAAATCATTCGGATGTACATATGCGGTTAAAAATAGTAAAAATGCTCTCCACTTGCTTCGTGAATGCTCTTATGAATGAATTGTCGTTCTCATCGTCTCTTCTCGAGCCGCTCGGCAAAAAAGCGGTAAACTTTCGGCTGCAAATAGTTTGACATTCGAATGTTTGAATGCACCGCTAGTCGTAGTAGTCGCTACTTATTTTGTTTATTTACGTATGCAAGTTAACTTCCGGTGTCTCCCTTGAAACAAAACCTTAGTTTCTTTTAATATTTTTAATTTTATCACATTTAATTGCTAATTATAACCTTTTTTTTGAAGTAATATTTATATTTATATTTCCATAACTTCTCGAGATACTTCGGTAATCAATTGTCGCGATTATTTTTATTCGAAACATTCAATCACTACAGGCACTACCACCATGAGTAGACTTCTCATCACCCATTTAGGTTGGTAGTCGGTTTTGATGATATTTACCGGTACCTTAAAAACGTCAATGATGTGAGTCTCTTGTAATTACCCAAAGCAACACTACACTCTTAGTGTGCAGGTCTCTAATACTAGCAGAAATGCCACTATTTCTTGAAGGTCACCTTCACTCGCTTATCAATAGCCTCTCACCACAAGGTGTATTGCCTAGGCAAGTTTATAACCCGATAAGTCTCTGCACGAAAATTTACAGTCTCGACCAAGGAAGGAGCAACCACCTTGTTATTTTTTATCTGTGTTCTAGCCAGATTGACTTACTCTTGGCAACTGTAAAACGAGAATGAGTTACCAGTACAACATCGAGCTGCGAGGAGAAACAACCCAAATCTCTACTGATTTTCCACATCAGTTCGGTCGAGTCGCATCAAGACCCCCTGCACATGCTTACCAGCACGAGTTTCATACTTTTACCGAAACCGGGGGTTGCAATTTCCTTGTGGCTTAGACTTGGTTTTTGTAACATCAGTCAAAATCCTTGTTTGGACTTTTTTGAATAGCAAAAGTTGTCTTTCCAATATAAGCTACTCGTAGTACCAGTACTAGTACTGGTTAACCATGGACCGCACCACACCGTCCCGATAGCCGTTCTAATCAAAATAACCGGTACCCTAACCCCGCGACATCGTGAATGTGACCTCCAGTGACATAAGGCTGCAATCCCTAAGCCCGCACTGGTGGTGGATTATCTAAATCTCTACTAATTCTGCAGATGAGTGTCGGAGCTGAAACACAGCTTACCATTCAAGCTGCACCAAGAGGACCGTGGCATGCACAAGCCTAACACTGCTGTGACCAAGACGAGAGCTGCTTTTTCCCTTTCGGGCTCGGACTTGGTCCCGGTGGAACAGCCAAACCGCACCACTCAGATAGTCAGTAGCCGATCTGACCACACCGGTACCTTGACAGCGGTGTGCAAAAGCACGAGCTCTCTGGGTAGACCCTTTGATAGTAGGCGTGAGTAGGCAAAGTTTATCTCACGCCTAAGGCCCAGATCCCTAATTCTAGTAGTCACGCCACTTCTGAAGCTTATTTTCACCTGTTTAAATCAACGGCCTCCAACCACCCAGTATATCGCCTTTGTAAATAAGTAACCCGTCACCCCAACATAGTGACGAAGACGCAGGTAAATTTATAACCAAGGCTAGGAAGCAGGAAACCCGTTTCTAACAACGCGCTAAAAGCTAGTAACACTTTACCGCGTGAAGTCACTAACTCAGTTTTATATGGTCACAATTAAGGTAAACCTTGAACTTCTTTGAAGAGAGGTAGACGTACCAAGTTAGCATCACCGTAGTGACAAGTTACAACGCCGAGAAAGATGTCTGTTTACCTCTAGAAGTGCGAGTCCTTCGCCGTTCCGCCACGAGGACAGAATCACTGGTCTATTACAACCAACCCCATTAGTTTAACGTAGCGGCACCTAGCGTAAGTCTTAATCCGCCACGTATCTCTTCGAGCCGGATTGAGTTACGCTAAATCAGCGCGCCTGCCCAAGTTATTAACGGTTCAATGCGAACAACCTACTAGTTATGACATCGGACTGCAAGCCCTAAGTCCTCACCGGTTGGGGAAGATTACCTAAACCTCTACTTGACTACTACACCCTTCGAGCCGCACCAAAACAGCCCTAGTCTGCATAGGTTTACCACTGCCACCGCGAGTTCTACACCGTGACCAATACGGGGGCTGCTATTTCCCGCAGGCACAGACTTGGTCCTCGTGATACCAGTCAATAAAATCATTAGTTTTACTTTTCAGAACAGCCCAAATTGCTCCTACCAGTTAGGTACCGTGTACTGGGCAACTACGCACCGCCCAGAATGGTAGGTAACCGGTCTGACCTTAGTGACCGGTACCTTAACAGCGTCGAGTATGCAGATGCACCATCCCCCTTGGTCGACACTTTGATAGTCGTTGTGAGTCTCTAATGACATGAGCTACGCCACTACTTCCTGGAAGTTTATCTTCACCTGCCAATATCATCGGCTTCCAACCACCCAAAATATCGCCTGGGCAAATTTATAACCCGTAGGGTCACCCTATCGTAATGACTGAGACGCAGGCATATTTATAGCCACGTCCACGAAACTGGGATCCTGTTACAACGAACGCGTTGCCTCTTAGGTGTTAGGTACTCATACTGAGAACCAATAACACTTTACCTTGTGAAATCATTCTCCCAGTTCTCCGTGGTCTCAATGAAGGTAAACTTTGAACCTCTTCGAGAAGAAGTGGACGTATCAAGTTGAAATCACCGTAGTGACCGTTACAACGGCGACTCTGCACACGTTGTTTTGGTTCGCGCCTCTCACGTAAATCGTTTAAGTATTAGAAAAATTTAATAATAATTTTTTATCTGTAACGTAATAACTATTTTAATTTAATTATTTCGATCATCAACATCACAATTTAGTTTTATCTAATTCAATTTACCTTCAGAATAAAACAAAACTTTTTCTGAAAACTGGAAGACTCGTATCTAATTGATTTTTGAATGAATAGCTTCTTATTATAGCGTCTTCGCGTTCATTCCGGTCCTTTCAATGATAAACCTCTTGAAATAAATTGGAAAAAAATTGACAAAAGGCGAAAACTTTTGTCTTAATTTAATTAAAGCAATAAGGCACAGAAGACGTAATTAAAGGCTTTTTAAGCTTTTCGGCAATAAAACAAGAGGCTTTTTTATAGTATTTAATCTTAAATTCAGAAGCACAGTTACCTCTGGTACATCAGCTGTAATGTAGTGGGGCTTCTTATCAAAGGGAGCCCCTTCGTATGTTTTAATAAAGAAATCTGCCACAATCACCGAGTTTACATGTTTGTTTTGTAGATTTGATAGTTTGCTATGACATTAAAAAACATTTTAACTCAGGAACATATGAAACATCGCGATCGTAAAGAGTAATATTCTGTGTTGCACCAGATGTCAATAATGCTTTGAGCTTAATTGTTTCAATGTGAGATACTTGAACACTATTTCCATTCTCTAGACGAACTGCACCATCATTAGGTTGAAGTTTGTCGACTACTTTCTTGTTTCCTGTCACATGTGATGTTGCGCCTTTTGTCAGATAAATCATTTAAAACTTTCTACATACTCGAAGCATCTAAATAAGACGTTAGAGAAGCAATATTCGAATCTACATTTAAAAAACCATAAAAGCTTTTGCTAATGAACGTCGGCTAATGAACGTCGATATCTCCAATATTCGTCCTTTTAATAATTATACTATAATACGTTTTGAATAAGCTTTCTTTGAAAAATTATAAGCTTAACGGTTGTTACAGCTGTTTTTTTTAATAAAACCTTTTGCAAATGAACGTCGATATGTCCAATATTCGCCTTTTTACTTGATATTCTTTAATAAGTTTTGTTTAAGCTTTGTTTATTAGTTCCGATCATGATTTACCGTTAGCCTGGGCCCATAATCTCTTGGATGATTCTTAAATTGAATCTCTCTCTCTGAAGCCCGCCCGTAAGCTAGTTTATGCAGAGAAAAAAGATACACTACCAGTGACACAAAGTATATTTATAAAGAAAGTTTCAAACAGTATTTCCCAAATTGTTCTATAACGCTCCTTGAAATCTTACTACGCCACTGATTTTACATGTTTCAGTTTTTGATACTAATGGAAAAATCAATAAAACGCAAAACTTTCGCTCTGGATTAAAGTCTTCAAAACAAAACAAAATTAGATCGTAACAGTGGAAATGTTGAAGGTAGAAGTATTTTTTCTTTAATTTCCATTTTATTTCTTCCGTCTTGCAGGATCGGAAAGCGAAATTCCCACTTTCTAATCCCAAGAGGATTGTGGTTGGTTTTACGGCGTTCAAACGTCTCTTTTTGCGTATCCCCGGTGGCCTAAACTTTATAATCGAGTTAGTACGTTTTTGTGCAACGCCTTTACGTCATTCGAACTCCCTCCAGAGGCCTGGTGGTGTTGCGACATTATAGCGCAACATTATAACGCAATTCTCCGTACTTTGCAACATGTGGCTTTGTGGTGGCTGTTCCATCTATTGAAGAACGTTGCTGATACTCCGGCGAGTTCTCTCGCTTCATTAGATTTTAATGAAGTAATTGATTAAAAAGTTATCGATGTTCGCGCCGGAAAGTTATAATTACTACCACGTTTCCAGACTGAAACTTTGATGTGGTTTTGTCTTCGATATCTCGTTCACCCTTCGCAGATAATTTCTTGCCTTCCCGAGCGACAAAAACCTGAAATTGCTTTAATGATGTAGGTGAGAGGTTCAGGAAAAGTTTTGAAAGTTCATTTTGTAGCTGCAAGTTAATGAAATATGTGAGAAGTGAAGCTTTCCGTGCAATTTAACATTTTTGATATTTAAGTTCGGTCAGTTTAACTTGATCTTGGCCTTCAGAATTAAAAATTTTTGTCAAAACATTTGCAACAGTTTTGACTATTTACTTAAAGTTTGTTTATTGTAAGATTTTGATGTTTGGACAAGGTTTGCATAAAGAAATCAATTTAAAAAACAAAGAACTAAACACATTCCGTTACGCGCTGCGGGGCAACGGCATCATAGAACGTGCGCAGTTCCAGCTCGGTAGGTCAAGTGGACGTCGAAGCTCAGAAAAAGCGACTCTGGCCAACGACATTTTTTAGAGGAACCACAGAGACACGAACTCCTAATATTTCCGTGGCTCCGGATTGACTTCAAAGAGATCTGGGTCCTATCAGAGATCAACCAGCTAGTCCTGATGTCGGTTTTTCTTCTTTAACGGAGCGAGGCAGCACGCGGCGGTGGTGCGAAGCGACCTACTTACGATACTTGGCACCGCCCGCCTGGATGGTGCAGCATTCGATGCGGTAGGACAAAAACATAGCTACTCAGAAATTTACCACTGGGCCAATTACACTCTGATACGCATATGTCAAATAGCCGCCGCGTCGGCAAGGTCATTTTGCGATTACAAAAGTGATGTGGAACCAACCATCCCAACGGAGTCCAAGGAAGATCGCGCTGGCTTGCTTCCATCGAAGTGTTGCAAGGCTATAGGAAGAGCTAAGAGGAGCAGAACCCTACGAGGAGCTTGCGGATCGAAAGTTTTGGCTCGATCCAAAACAGGGATCCAGGAGGAGCTGACTGTGTTGGGTTGATTTGCTTCTGAACAAAAGCTTATTATTAACTGTCAGGTATGGTACCCAGGACCAGATAACTTCCATTCGGAATTTTTAAAACTCCTTGACGACAATGGCATCAACCAATTTACACATATATTTAATCGCATCTACGAAACAGGTAACATCCCGCATGAATGGTTGAAATCAGAATTTATAACATTACCAAAAAAAACAGGAGCAAAGACATGCGAAGACTTTAGAACGATTAGCCTCATGAGCCACCTACTAAAGATATTCTTGAAAATCATCCATAGAAGGATTTACAGAGTTTGTGAAGAACAGATGTCAGAGACACAATTTGGATTTCGTGACGCAATGGGAACAAGAGAGGCGCTCTTTAGTATTCAAGTGCTATTCCAAAGATGTCGAGATGTTAATTGTGACGTTTACGCTTGTTTCATTGACTACCGTAAAGCTTTTGATAGAGTTCAACACAGCAAACTCATAGAAATATTAAAAGAAGTGGGGATTGACGATAAAGACCTAAGGATAATTGCACATCTATATTGGAACCAAACTGCCTACATAAACATAGACGGAGACAAATCCGAAGCAATAGATATATTACGAGGAGTGAGGCAAGGATGCGTACTATCGCCATTACTGTTCAACGTTTATTCTGAACACATATTTAATAAAGCCCTTGATAACAATAATACAGGAATACTTGTGAACGGAAAACGTCTTAACAACTTACGATATGCCGACGATACCGTCATTATCGCAGATAGCTTAGAAGCCCTACAACAAACTATGAAAAGAGTGATAGAAATTAGTCAGGACTACGGGCTTGCTATAAATCTAAATAAAACCAAATATATGGTGATAAGTAAAAATAATATTCTACATGAAGATCTGATAATAAATAATAACCAACACATTAAACGGGTGAGGAAATACACATACTTGGGAACAGTATTAAATGACCAATGGGATCATTCACAAGAAATTAGATGTCGCATCGAAAAAGCAAGAGCTGTTTATATTAAAATGGCATCAGTTTTCAAAAGCAGATCTCTCACTATCAGGACTAAAATAAGACTCCTCCGTTGTTATGTCTTCTCCGTCTTGCTCTATGGAGCAGAGTCTTGGACTCTAACCGAAGCCACCATTAAAAAACTAACAGCATTTGAAATGTGGCTGTACCGCAGAATCTTGAGAATTTCTTGGGTAGACCGGGTGACCAACGAAGAGGTTCTTCGTAGAATGAATAAAACCACAGAAATTATAACCACCATAAAAACTCGTAAATTAGAATACCTGGGCCACATAATGAGTAACGAGAAGAGATATGGTTTATTACAACAAATATTACAAGGAAAAATCCCAGGCAAAAGAGGTCCAGGCCGCAGAAGAATTTCTTGGTTGAAAAACCTCAGAACATGGTTCTCCTTAACAACTACTGCACTTTTTAGAGCAGCAGTAAATAAAATCACAATAGCCAGAATGATCGCCAACATCCGGACTGGATAGGCACCGAAAGAAGAAGATGGTACTGAAGCTCAATTTGGCGTATTGTATTCCGCACGGTTATCATACCTCATTGAGCCAGAAATCAGGGATCTGAAGGTTGAGCCCCAAAGTATTGCAGTCTTGAATCCCAAAACAAGGCATTTGCAGATACTGTGTTGGACAGGTTTCCTCTTCCCTTCCACATAGTCTGCAGATTAGATCTTCTTCCATGCTAATCGTGCTGAGATATTTTCTGAGATAGCCGTGTTCCTGCTCAATTGCAAGATTTCTTCTACTTTACCTTTATGGGTGTTTTACAAATATCCGCGATTGCCTTCCAGAGTATGCATTGTTATGCACCTAGCTGGGCCTTTACGGACGTAGTTTCGAGCCATTCTTTAACTACTTTGGAGTGTATTTCTACGTTCTTCAAATCTCTTAAAGCTGCTCGGATATCCGTTGGGATAAATATTCGTTTATTAACATATCCCATCTCCACCATAGCCTGCGCGCAGATCCTGATTGCTATTACCTCCGCTTGAAAAACAGTTGTGAGTCTACCTATGTTAATGCTTATGCGATTCCCTGTCCTTTCTTTAAAAACCCCAGTTCCAATGCTGTTTACCGTTCTGAATCCGTCCTAGTACCTAATTTTACAGTGCCTTTCTATAACAATATACTAGCAAGTGTACCGATTTCAACGACATTTCTGCAACGAATCTCAATAGTCTAGAGCAGTAAACCCTGCCTAGCATTGAAGAGGTGTAGGTTCGATCCTAGAAACCGGCCGTATATTATTGTGTACATGGTGGTCTGCTACTGTTTACGCTTTCCAAAATGTTTTTAGCAATAATAACAACGCCGTCAAGCGCAGCAAGTATAGAAAATTGGTGTTGAGTTATATCTGCGACTGAATTCTCCACCCTCTGCATCCTTTCCTCTAGAGGCCTCTCTGACATCATCACCCTTAAAGACTTCCTAAAGTTGGAAACGGTGCTGATCTGGCCTGACTACCTACTAAGCTGCTTTTATTCCATTTTATGAAAGCTTTCGGTATGGTATCTGCGCCTCCAGAAGATCATCTCGTAACCACTTGCTTTTATCGAGTATGCCGCCGTAAGGGCTTGCAATTTTACAACTAAATGTAGTGGAGGTAAGTTTTATGATTCTCAAATCATAGAGGCAAACGTAACCATAGATACTACCACTTTAACCAATGCATCATCCATGGTTTTTCCAATCATTCTTCTAGAAGCGCATAGAGCCCGTGTGATCTGTTTACAATACTTTCCAATTAGGAATTGCAAGCCAACTTGATATCTAAATAGACTTCCTAATGTTTTCCATACATCCCTTTCTATGTTTGTTGCATCACATTTGATACAACCTCTGCAATATTCCTACAAACTGGAATTGTGACATCATCCGCGTATTCTTGCGCGTATAGTCGTTTCTCTTTCCAATTTCCAGAGAATTTCGTCCACTAGGAGGCACCACAGTACATGAGATAGAACGCGCTTCTGTGGGCAGCTCTTAATGTGACAGTTACCCTTCTGCTTGCCCTTCCTAAAGACGAAATTATTAGTCTGTTGTTTAGCGCAGAATCAATTCATATTATATAAAAAAGCTTACGCGTGATTCGAATGCAGGGCTCTAGGGGGAGCTTGTTACGTTGGTTTTGCTTAAGACCAGAACCTGAAGTAGTTTTTCGGCGATGATTTTATCAGCGTTACGTTGTATTTGGTTTGGTCAAAGTTAACTGACGTTTCCGTGCAAATGCGCTGCTTATAAATACCTACTGTTTTCCAAATTGTCGTTTTTTAGTAATATAAAAACTACAATTGTGTATTAAAAAACCAGACCAATTTAATGTTTAATAAAACAGAGAGCGCCGTCACTTACTTTTACCTTCACCACACAACTCAATTTAATATTCACAAACGAAGCAAATTTATTATATTTAACGAAAGAATGTAGCAGCGTATAACACAAACAAACATTTTCAATTTTAACCAGTAGCGTTTGTCAAAAAAACGACTTAAATTTAGCTTCAAACTTGCGTTCTTTTTAACAGCGCTGTAAAAACGTTTATTTCCTTCTGCTGCAAACATTTGCCTAAAATAACGCTTAAGATTATAAAAAAAATTATATTATCAATACCTAAACGAATAAATTTCCCGAAACGCGGTAGTAAAAAAGTTTTCTCATACGTTGACCAGAACGACCCTATAAAAGCTCCAAAATAAAATACACCTACCAGTTTAATGTGCAATGCAGAAGAGGGCTGGCTGCTATAAAAAGGCACGTAAAGCTCCCTTCAAAACAAATGGCGCTCTGGGAGATTTCGGGGTAAGTATTCATCTGTAGGGAAAAGTCTCAATTTGGAACTGTCAGGTTATATTTTATAAAGGTAAATTCGGTGTGTTTAGGGCTATAACGTTTTTATCTTTTCATATGTTAAACATGACGTATAATTCGTTGAAATGGGTTCGTTGGAAAATCTAATTTTGTTTTACTGTTGTACTGTTTGGTATTATTTTTTTTATGTTATATTTTGTATTAATAGCATGCAATTTTTTAGTTTCACTTTAAACATTCAGGTTTTGTATGTATTAACAACAGTTGCCACCCCTAGGCTGTGCTTCCCGATTTTTTGGTAACCGTAAAATTAACAGGGAAAAATCCACCGAAAACCATCAAGAAACGGAAAAAGTGTTTGTTAAACTTAGCATTTTTTTCATTTTCAAGGGATATTTTTAACATGTTTTGGGACTAATAAATACGCCAAAATAATCTTGTTACGTTACATACTTGCATATAATTCGCTATTATTTATATATTGATTTCTTTCCGAAAATTTGTTCTGGAACTATTTTTAGCGACGTTTTCCCCCAATTGTTTTCTTGGATTAATGTTCTTAATTATTGTTTATATTAGGTACGTTTGTTTATTATTTTAAACTCTTAGTGAGCGGCTTTGTATCTTTAACTACAACTCTTCGCAAACTGTTGAAATTAAGTGCTGCGCCAGCCTTTTACAGAAAGATCCAGAAGCTCGACATGCATGCTTGATCTTCGAAGTTTGTGTTTGAAATTACCGCAGCAGATTAAATTTCAATTATACGAATAAAGCGTATACATGCAATTTTGCTTATCTCTATTGAATACTGTAGCGGACCGCTGTGCACAGGAATTTGCACCTTATATAATAGACGCGCCTTCATTGTTAAAAGACAAGCCAAGGAACCTCTGAGCTTTTACTATTAAAATAGTATTGTTAAACAACAAGTGGAGAACCCCTGAGCTTTTATTGTTAAAAGACAAGTCGAGAACCTCTGAGCTTTTACCGTTGAAAATGTATTGCTAAAAAACAAGTCGTTAACCTCTGAGCTTTTATTGTTAAAATAGAAGTCGGGGACCTCCGAGTTTTTACTATTGAAAATGTATTGTTAAAAAACAAATCGTGAACCTCTGAGCTTTCATTGTTAAAAGACAAGCCAAAGAACCTCTGAGCTTTTACTATTAAAATAGAATAGTTAAAAACAAGTCGAGAACCTCTGAGCTTCTACTGTTAAAAAACAAGTCGGGAACCTCTGAGCTGTTGAAAATGTATTGGTAAAAAACAAGTCGTTAACCTCTGAGCTTTTATTGTTATTAGACAAGTCGGGGACCTCTGAGTTTTTACCATTAAAAATGTATTGTTAAAAAACAAATCGAGAACCTCTGAGCTTTCACTGTTAGAATACAAGCCAAGGAACTTCTGAGCTTTTACTATTAAAATAGTATAGTTAAAAACGAGTGGTTAACCTCTGAGCTTTCATTGTTAAAAGACAAGCCAAGAAATCTCCGAGCTTTTACTATTAAAACAGTATTGTTAAAAAACAAGTCGAGAACCTCTGAGCGTTTATTGTTAAAAACTCAAGTCGGGAACCTCTGAGCTTTTACTGTTGAAAATTTATTGTCAAAAAACAAGTCGAGAACCTCTGAGCTTTTATTGTTAAAAGACAAGCCAAGGAACCTCTGAGCTTTTACTATTAAAAATGTATTGTTAAAAAACAAGTCGAGAATCTCTGAGCTTTTATTGTTAAAAGACAAGTCGGGAACCTCTGAGTTTTTACCATTAAAAATGTATTGCTAAAAAGCAAGTCGAGAATCCCTGGATTTTTAGTGTTAAAAAGTAAATGGGGAACCTCTGAGCTTTTACTGTTGAAAATGTATTGTTAAAAAACAAGTCGTTAACCTCAGGGCCTTTATTGTTAAAAGACAAGTCGGAGACTTCTGACTTTTTACCATTGAAAATGTATTGTTAAAAACAAATCGAGAATCTTTGAGCTTTTATTGTTAAAAAAACAAATGGAGAACCTCTGAGCTTTTACTGTTGAAAATGCATTGTTAAAAGACAAGTCGAGAACCTCTGAGCCTTCATTGTTCAAAGACAAACCAAGGAACCTCTAAGCCTTTACTATTAAAAATGTATTGTTAAAAAAGAAGTCGAGAACCTCTGAGCTTTTATTATAATAATAATAATAATAATAATATCTTTATTGCCCAACAGATAAAGTATCCAATTACAGGACAAAAATAATTATAAGTTGTACAAAAAAAAAATAATAGATGTACTAGATAATAGTAAATCGTACAATTTAAAATTCAAGCATGATTAAAAAAAAACATACTATATAGCAAAGAAAAACAAAAAATATAATTACAATTACTTAAATTAAATTTAATTAAAAGTGATTGCGGCTCGAGTTTTCAAAAGTTTCAGTGAGCTAAAGTTTATGTCGCAGTCTTTACAGATTTTATTATAATTTTGCGACATCACAGTGATAGGTGATTTTAGTAGTAGATTGGTGTGTGCAGTAGGACAATAAAATGCAGGTGCACTACGAGATGAATGGCGGGGTACAAGAAAATTCAGATAAGAAAGAAGAGACATGCAGTCAATTTTATTATGTAGCAAGTTGTACAAAAAAGTAAGACTGAATACTATTCTTCGAAAATCAAGAGATTGAAGATCAAACCTTGAGAGCAGTAAATGCTGATCAAGACCGATTTCCGGATAAGTGCCATCAGTCTTAAAAGACAAGAATTTTAAAAATTTTCGTTGAACTGACTCCAAGCAATCCTTCTGGTATTCATAGTAAGGATACCAAATCAGAGCACAGTATTCTAATTTGGATCGGACAAATGCAATAAATAACAGCTTAAGAGATAAAATGTTTGAAAAAGTCCTACAGTTTCGGATAATAAAACCTAACATTCTCATGGCGGAACTGCATATTGTATTTATATGATCAGAGAAAGTAAGTTTTTGATCAAAATGAACACCTAGGTCGGTAGTAGCGGTACAGCGATTCAACGGAATAGAATTACAAGTATACGGATATATAATTGGCTGGAGTTTTCTTGTATAAGTAACCACTTTACATTTGGAAACATTAAGGTGAAGACTATTTATAACGCACCATTCTTGAATACGGTTTATTTGCAGTTGGATCATATCACAATCACTAAGCGTATTGATAGTGGAGAATACTTTTAAATCATCTGCAAAAAGCAGTTTTTCGCAGGATATAAATTCAGATAAATCATTGACAAACAATAGAAATAAAAGAGGGCCTAGATTGGAACCTTGAGGGACCCCAGAAGACGCGACAAAGGCATTGGAATTAAAATTATTATAAGTTACATATTGCATGCGGTTTTCAAGATATGAAATAAAAAATGAGAGTAACGAATCGTGAAATCCAAAGCTTTGTAATTTTGAAATGATAATACCATGATCAATTCGGTCAAAGGCTTTGGAAAAGTCGGTGTAGACTACATCGACTTGACCTTGGGAATCAAGGACCCCTGAGGCGTATTGTGTAAAACAAGCAAGGTTTTATTGTTAAAAGACAAGTCGGGAACCTTTACGCTTTTATTGTTGTATGGTTCTGGGCGTGTGAGCATGTGGGTGTAACGCCTCTAAAGGCAAAATTACTGGACCGGTTTTGATGAAATTTTAAATGAGGACTTTATCGAAAATTGTAGTTCTATTTTTACGCAACTCTAGCTTTAAAATGTCAGCGCCTACGGTTTTTTGGAAATTTCAACTTTAACGCCCATTTACTCAAACAGTTTACGATTACTTTTAAACTTTGCAAGCCGCTAAAACCAAAAATTGCAACTCGCCTCCTCTTTCTCTGTTGTTTACTGTTCCTGCTGCTCCGTTTCTACCCACCTACTTTATCTCCTTTTCGCTCTGTACCTTTCTTTCGTCAATATCTCTTACTCCGCTTCTTTTCATTTCTTTATTTTAGTCTTCTTCCAGTGCGTTTGCTCCTTTCTCTTATTCTGCTTCTTGTCTACTTTCTCTATCTCTTATCTCTCTTCTTGCTTCTCTCATTCTTCGCCGCCCTCAATTTATGTACTTGTGTCTTTTTCCTTTTTTTGAAATTCTTGTGGTCTTTTTTCCTTACCTGTTCTCACACCCGTTCCCACATGCTCTCTTTGTCTTCAACTTGATGTGTTACTGTCCCGTACCAGCTTTTTTATATTTTACAATTCTGCTATATTTGCACTTTGCCTTTCTGTTTTGTCTTTCTGCAATTTATTCTTCTTTACCTGTTCCATTTTGTTTCTTTTCCTGTTTTTATGTCACTCTCTTTCTTTATCCTTTCCTATAAACTATTCTCTTTTTTCCTTGTTTTTTAATGTTTGTATTTCCCAGTCTAAGCTATTTGTCTCTACTTTCGGTGTCTGTCTTTAGTTATTTTTGAAATATCTACAAAGGTAAATGATGTTAAATTTATTACCATTAATATTTCCCATGCAAAGTTGGAAACGCTTATTAAAAAATAATTTAATATGGTCAAAAATCAAAGTAGTTTGTTTAGGTGTGCCGCGAGAAGTGGCTTACAGGTAAGTGCATCTACCTTTCATTCGGAAGGCCTACGTTCGATCCCTCGGCCAGGCCGGCTGTGCTGGCTCGGGTTTTTTCGTGGTTTTCCAAAGTCATAAAGTGAATACTAAGACTGCATAATCCTTCCTTATCCAAATTCTCTGCTTTAACTCAACTTTGATATCTTTAATCGGCTGACAAGAGGCTTAGGACTGAAATTCTTATTCTCTTCTTTTTTCTCCCCAAAAATATAAAAATCAAAATTTTTATTTGTCAGAAGCCACCTAAAATATTTTCAGTTGTAATTTTTACTTGATAACTAATCAAAAACATGAATAAAATATTCAGAATAAAGCGGCTCGGCGCAACGCAACTGCATGTTAATAAATTTAGCACGCTTTGTTCGTTTAGGAATTCTGATCACAACACAAATGTAAATTCCTTACATGCTGTAACCGACTATTAGCGTTTCTTATTACGAAGCCTCCAGGCGAAACTTTAACTTTCGTCGACAGCTTTGCCGCATGTTGTTTCTTACATTGTAGCGTTAATTTACTACAAGTTTGTGTTATCACGTTGACACTCTGTTAAAATATTGTTACAGTGAATAACTTGAGGTAAGTTTGAAGAAATTTAAGTTCCAATATTGTTTTAAACTTATCTACTTTTTAGGGGTGAAGGTGAACGAGAAAGCGGTTTGATAGATTTTTTATAAAAAGCTCCCTCTATTATTGCAACTGTGCTTATCGATAGGTCTATTTTCCGATGTTTCTCTAGGCGATCGAGCCTAATCGTGCAAGTGCAAAACATGGACTAATGTAGTTGCCATGACAACAGTTATTTAAGGCATTATCAGCTGTCGTTATAATTTCTTCTCTTCGAATGCGCGAAACAGCAGTAATGCTTCAGTTTAATTTGATAAGACAGTCATATAATAAATAGCTATTTTAGCACGTACTGAAAATAATACGGACGGCTCTGCTCGGACCTTGATGATGGAAGGTTAAGCTAAATCATAAGCAACTAAAGCACAATTAAATAAACGGATCTGTAAATTAATGAACTTCAGGGATTTAAACTAAACTTAATATAATTAGGTGCACTTTTTAATGTACTTGCGGCAATGTGGGCAGTTCACCGTAATTATAATATTTATGTTTTGCTTTGTTTTACACAGGGCTGGAAGCAAATTTAATAAATCTAGACAAGTAAACAGACCTTTTCAATTTTCTCAGAAATTTAATCATTTTTTTTTAATTTGCAACAAACCACTCGAAAACTTTAAATATAAAACAAAAGTTATTTCTTCGGGATTTTTGCTTTCATGTGTGGCATGCTACGTAATACAAATCTAGAGTCTGCACTAAAGTTTCTTGAACTACGCCTTAAAAATTGTTTTAAATAACATTGATTATCTTCAAAGCTCAATTTAAAACAACTTTAGAATTTTAAATTTCTGAATATTATTACTAGAGAACATTGATTTCTCCATTATTCGAAGTTTCAGTAAAATTCAGCCCAGCCGCTTTAATTGGTTTTTAGTTTCAAATAACTTTTAAACTATTTGAGGGGTTCAGTATTGCAAGCGAACTTTGATTTCTACAATATTCGGATTTGTATTAGAACCAGATCAAGTGGGCTAATTAATTCAGTGGAGTTTAAATGTAAAGTTATGCCTTTTCTGAGTGCAGAACGCGTATTATAGGACAAAATTAGCGAAAGAAAACAGTTTCTACTCTTCATAAAATGTCATAGTATGCACTGAAATGTAAACATATCCGAAGGAAAAAAAGTTAACAAGTTTAGTTAGTAAACTCTTTATTAGCGGGAAATTTAACTACCTGATTTTATTTGAATCATAAACGTCAACGCGACTATCAAAATTTAATGAGCAAGCCTGAATTGACTGAAATTATTACCGTTTTAACAACACAATCTGAAATTCTAATTTGAGGATAAAATTTTAATTCAATCCTCATTCCTTTGCTCCTCACGTAGCTTGCATGTGAGTGCTTTATTGGATAAATGTACAACTTCTGCGAGGCAATAAAGAAAAACAAGAATTTGTTATATTTTTACAATGTTCTTTTTATTTTTTACGGGAAATCCCCATTGTTATGTACGATTAAATCCTTGTAAACAATTCTGAGAGTTGTTTGCAGCTGGATTGATTTTTTCAAGGCGCGCGTTGAGTTCACCTTTTTGTCGAAATCCTGTCCGAATCCTTGCATCGATCCGCATTGTCCCGTATTCTGCTAGCCATCTCGTGGTGAAACGTGCAGGCAGTAAAACTCGTGGTTGTGGTGTAAATAAGAAATTGTTTTAAACGAAAAAAACGCACAAAAATAACATAAAATGCCCCTATTTTTATCCTCGTACGTTTCGTTCGTCGTTTAGAAGCTCACTTTTACAGGAAACAGTGATAAAGTTTCCCTCGTTCGCTCGGTTTAACCTGAAATACGTGCCAACATTGTGAATCTAACTTAAGGTTGTGCAAATGTTATATAATTGTAATCATGAAGCTCATTTGTGACATGGACAATATCGTTGTTAACACTTACACGTTTGTAAATTTATAATAGTCGGAAAAACCTGAAGATAATAAATTAAAAAATTAATAATAAATTACAAATAATGAAATCTTAATGCTCAGGATTAAAAAATAATAACAAAATTATAATAATATTAATAATAATTACAAAATAGGCAACAAAACAAAAATATTTTATTTAATGTAGAAAATTTAAAGGTTGTGCCAACAGCAATAATAAATAATAGTAACAAAAAAATAATTTTGACAATCACTTTACAAATCAAAGCAATGCCAAGGTCTGGGCAATAAAACAAAATTGTTTTACGGTGTCGTTTTCATCTGATCCAATCAACAAACAGAAGAAAGCAGGAAGTAAGGAGGAAAGAAAATCGTTTCGACAGACGCAACATATAAATGTAAGTCCATTAGTGTAACAAATCGCTATTTTTGTGCTAAAATCGGTTTTGTAGTACTTCAGAATAATAATTTATGGGTATAAATAATGTCCTGTATAAGAAATGACGCGACAAGTTAAAATAAATTTAAATGTGAACCAAAACTTCAAACTTTGCATAAAAAGTTTGGAACACAAAAAGTTAAAAATTTTCAGAATGTAAATTTCAGCGTACACTGAAAAAATTACAGAGACTCTCATTTGTAAAAAAAATCACATGTTTATTAAACAGAAATTCCGAATTCGATTATCTCCACGTATCTGGCGTAAAAGCAAACCTGTAATACATTTTAACGTAGCGAGAGTCTGAAATCCAATTATTTCATAAAATTCTGCCGTTTCAGCATAACGAATATATGCCATTTTCCGATTCAATTAGTTGTTGTCCGTTTTCCCCCTGTATATTTTACAGCCTGAGTGCTGCGGTTACCGGCAGCAAAAATCGTTTCAGCGAATAGGCTTTTAACGTATCGGTGCAAAATTTATATTCGCATTAACAAGCCCGACTGAAATACCTTGGTTAATGTTTAATTTTTTTCGGGATCAGTGCGTGAAGGTTTGTGATTTATTTCTTCTGTTAGGTATTTCGCACATTTGTGGTATATATTTTTCCATGGTAATTTAAAAAAAATATATTGTAATTCATGAGTTTTCGTGGCACAAAAAAACGCAAATAAAAAACAAATGAGGCACAAGATAAACCGCGATCCAAGAAATCACAATTCAATACTAATATTTTTTTCTTCTAACTTACCTAAGTAAAAATTTCTAGTTTAGAAAAAAGTCACCGAAAATAAAGTCACTCGGAAAAGTCAGCCGTAAAAAAGTAACCGGAAGTAAAGTCACCCGGAAAACAGTCACCGGGAAAAAAGTCACCAGGAGAAAAGTCATCCGAATAAAGTCATCCGAAAACAGTCACCCGAAAACAAGTCACCGGAAATAAAGCACCCGGAAAAAAGTCACCCGGAAAACAAGTCACCAGCAATTAATCACCCGAAAAAATGTCACCCCAAAAAAAGTAACCCGAAAAAAAGTAACCGGAAATAAAGTCATCCGGAAAACAGTCTACCGGAAAAAAGTCACTTCAAATAAAATCACCCGGAAAAAGTCACCTTAAAAAAAGTCACCGGAAATAAAGTCACCCGGAAAAATGTATGCAAAAAACCAAAAAACAAACGAACACAGTTTTTTCTTACAGTAAAACGTATTTCCGGCATTATCTAAGTAAAAACGAGGGTTGTGGCAAACAAAATACCGTAAATTGAACATATATAAAGCAGTAAGACAATTTTTAAGAACATTTTGGATTTTTGTGAAATTAGAAAGCACAAACTGAGCAGACATAAAACACAGAAAAATGCAAATCTATATTACATATCTCCTGGATCTACAATAATTTCAGTGAATTCCGGATAAATGTCACCGACAATAATGTACCCGGAAAAACAGTCACCCGGAAAAAAGTCACCAGAAATAAAATCACCAGGAAAAATAGTCACCATGCAAAAAGCTACTCGGAAAAAAGTCACCCGGAAAAAAGTCACTGGAAATAAAATCACCCAAAAAAGTCACCTGGAAAAAAATCCCCGAAAATAAAGTCACCCGGAAAATAGTCACCCTAAAAAAATCATCCGGAAAGAAGTTATCCGGAAAAAAGTCACCGGAAATAAAGCACCCGGAAAAAAGTCAGCCGGAAAACAAGTCATCAGCAATAAAGCCACCCGAAAAAAAGTCACCCGAAAAAAAATTAACCGGAAAAAAGTCACCTTAAAAGTCACCGGATTAAAGTCACCCGGATAAAAGTCACGCGGAAAAATCACCGGTAATAAAGTCGCCCGGAAAAAAGTTCTGCCTGAAAAAAATCACCGGAAATAAAGACACCCGAAAAAAATCACTTTAAAAAAGTCACCAGATTAAAGTCACCCGGAAAGAAGGCACTCGAAATAAAATCACCGGAAATAGAGTCACTCGGAAAAACGTCACCCGGAAAAAAGTCACCCTGAAAAAAGTCGCCGAAAATAAAGTCACCGGAAATAAAGTCACCCGAAAATAAGGCACCCGGAAAAAAGTCACTAGGAAAAAAGACATAGTTGTAGTTAGTAGCAAAACTAAAACCACTATAACAATATTTTATTTTAAAAGTAATCTACCCACAGTATCTATATACAACAAATACAATATTGTAAGCAATATAAAACTATAATAAAAAATAATATTATTCTAAATCGAGTCTCTGACTCTGTGTGACTCTGTGTTTTGTCTTATAGTCCTTAAAAAAACGGGGATACTTGGTGTGCCTTCTGCAGACTCCTGACACTTTCTTTCCGGTGACTTTTTTTCGTGACTTTTTTCCGCTGATTTTTCTCCTGGTGACTTTTCTTCCGATGACTTTATTTCTGAATGACTTTATTTCCGGCGACTTTTTTTCTGGAGAATTTTTCCCGTGAATTTTTTCCGGTGACTTTTTTTCCGCTTTTTATTTGAGTAGGGTGAGGTAGCCAGTTCTAGTGCCTACTTTAGCCCACGGAATTTTACCGCCGGGAGTTTAGTGCCGGTACTTTATGGCCGGAGAAAAAGAGACCTGTTGAAGAAAAACCGACTAAAATCGAGTAAAGCAGACAAAAACCAACTTAAAAAGAGGTGAGCGGTTACAGAAAACAGGTGACCTGGTTTCAGTCGGTTTCTTTAACAAGTTAATTGTTTGTCCGGCACAAAAATCCCGACCGTAAAGTAACTACACTAAAGTTCCGGCGATAAAATCCCAGTAACTAAGACATGGACACACTAGAACCTGCTACCTCACCCCCTACTAATTTCTGCTATTGAACTTAATGCGAAACTTGTTAGTGCGACGACCAAGGACTCTCAACTCGATGACAGGCGAGGCGTGACCATTTCGTGTGATTTTATCTTGGTTCGCCTGACCACGAAAATATTCAAGTTCTTCTTAATTGGGACCACAAAAAACTGGGTATTAGTCGCCATGTCAAGGAGACCCAACGGGTTATAAATTTGCCTAAGGGTAGTTACAGCTACTGGCGTGTTGGTATCAGGGACCTGGGCGCTAAAGGTAAAGTTTTTAAAGTTAGATCGAAACCAAAGGCGACTAAGAAGCGAAAGGCTGCGACAGCTGTAGAAATTCCCATATTTATATATACAGGGTGTCTCAGACATGACTCCCCAGGCCTATAACTTTGTTATTTTTAAAAATAACTATAATAAACTATATATATTCGTAAATGGGAGCAAATTCTCTATAAGATGGAGAAAAAAATTTTAGAAAATCTGTACTCATATTATGGCAGCGATATTCAACTTTTTTTTTTCAAATTGCACACTATGCTTTTTTTCGGTCATTCTGATAGTACTCTTTATTCTCTTTACAACCATGTAAACCAATATGGGTCTTACATAAGGAAATTCTCGAAAAAAATACGATTGAAAGTTGAAGTCTAGGTTTGCCATGGAAACAACTGATTTTTGTAATTTGTACTCGTCGGGCGATGAAAACAATAGCGTAGTGTAAAAAAAAATGCCCATTCATTATTTTTATACAATATTACCTTAATTAACTGAATGCTAATGACAAATTAATTATAATTACAAAAATTGTTCAAAATTCTCTCCGTTTTCAGTTGCGCAACATTCAAGTCTATGTAGAAATTCTCTACTTGTAACTTTTATTAATAATTCTGGAGGAATATTACTGCAGACTGTAGTAATATTATCTTTCAGTTCATCCAAATTTTCAAATGGACTTGAATAGACGTGAGATTTTACATATCCCCACAAGAAATAATCTAATGGTGTAATATCGGGTGAGCGAGCTGGCCAGCGCACTGGTCCGTTTGTTCCGAACCAACGATCTCTATAAACGTAATTTAAGTGATCTCGAACTGCAAGACTATTGTGAGGTGGAGCACCATCTTGTTGTAAAAGCAACCTTCTTCTGATATTAAGCGGCACATTTTCCAGCAGTGTTGGAAGCGTATTTTGAAGAAATAACAAGTAACGATCACCGGTCAAAGTGCCTTCATAGAAATAGGGCCCTATTAAGTGTTCTCCTATTATGCCACACCAAACGTTAATCCCCCACATGTGCTGAAAATTTCTTTGTCTGATCCAGTACGGCTGCTCTGTTGACCAGTATCTTGAATTCTGTGTAGTCACCAGTCCATTATTGTGGAATCTACTTTCATCCGTCCACAGTATCCTTTTAAGAATGTCAGGTTCTTCTGAATAATTCGCCATAACCCAACTGATAAACTCCATTCGGCGGTTACTATCCCCTTGGTGCAGTGCATGTACTCGCATAAATTTGTAAGGTCGGTATGCATTCTTTTTCAAAATCCTACCCATAGAAGCCCTTGATATGTCACACTGAGATGCAACGGTGCTAAGCGAAGAATTAGGATGTAATTGAACATACCCCAAAACTGCCACTGCATGAGCATCTTCTGTAGCGGTTCGTTTATTTAAATTTGGAATTTTCTTGTCCGTTTTAAATGACCCATGCTCAAGAAGGTTCGATGCCAAGTTAATAAACGTTTTATGATCAGGATGTATTCTTTCCGGATACCTTTCTGCATACAACCTTGCTGCTCTTCTTGCATTCTTCTCGCATAAACCATAAATAAGGATCATATCAAGCTTCTCAGAATTAGTGTAATTCATTTCTAATATGATTTTAAACAAGAACATACAAATACAGAAAGAATAACTGTCGTTCTTTGCAACGTAAATTGCAATTGTTTTACAGCTATACGCTATTGTTTTCATCGCCGACGAGTACAAATTACAAAAATCAGTTGTTTCCATGGCAAACCTAGACTTCAACTTTCAATCGTATTTTTTTCGAGAATTTCCTTATGTAAGACCCATATTGGTTTACATGGTTGTAAAGAGAATAAAGAGTACTATCAGAATGACCGAAAAAAAGCATAGTGTGCAATTTGAAAAAAAAAAGTTGAATATCGCTGCCATAATATGAGTACAGATTTTCTAAAATTTTTTTCCCCATCTTATAGAGAATTTGCTCCCATTTACGAATATATATAGTTTATTATAGTTATTTTTAAAAATAACAAAGTTATAGGCCTGGGGAGTCATGTCTGAGACACCCTGTATACAACCTGACCTCAACTTTAAATTTTTGTCTTTTAAAAAGGCCAACAAATAAAATTTTATTACAGCATTCAAAACTTGTTAAATAATAAACACATAAATAATACTGAATAAATAAAAAAACATGGAAGGTGAAAAAGGTTCGATCAAGCCGCTAGAGAAAAACAGTCACGTACAATTTAAACGAGAGTACTTCACTAGGAAGAGATAGCAAAGATGTGTCTACGACGTGCAAAATTAAAGCATCCCCTAAAGCACAGTATATGTTTATCTTTAGAACGGATTCAGTGACGCGATGGGCGCATTCGTGCCCTTATCAATCCACCTGGTTTAATATTAGGGCGCAAAGTGTTGGGTCACAGAATAATTAAGCTTATATGAAGCCCCGGAGGATGAAAACGACCGAAATTAAACCTAGGTGTTCTCCTTTAACACCTTGATTAATCCTGAAAATGTCCTATTAGGAGTGCAATTTGCGACAAAAAATACTGGAAATGGGTTCTTGGCGGACAGTGAAACCTAAAATATAAAATTGTAACATTTTGATTATGAATTATCACCGTTTTGTGCTATTATAAAAAATAATTAAAATTGTTTTCTATTTAATAACAAACGCAAAAAAACAAATTATATTGAATGTTGAAAGTGATTGGGATTTGTTTGTGTTTCTTTGTACTATTCTTTACTTTTGTGTTTTTCTGTTTGGGCATTTTTATGCTCTGCGTGTGCTCTGTTGGAGTGACAACCTTGGAGACAATCAAGTCTTCATTGTGTGTTGTCTTCCACGTATGGAATATGCTGATTTTGCAATTTTTAGCTAATTTTACTCCTGTTAGCTAGGCAACCTTTTGTACATTTCTATTATTTTGGTTGCTTTCAGTTCGGAACATCAACTGTTTAGTTAAATGATTATTATGCGGTAGTTATGGCGTTTAATACCTTTTTTATTCGTAGTTGCCCTTTTTTTTAAAAAACAAAAACAACCAAGCAAGTTGCTCGTATGAATTACTTGCCAATGTCACTTGACCCAGTCAGTGTACCCGAGGTCTGGAAAATAATGAAAGGTGTATGTGTAAAAAACTCGGCAGACGATGACGAAATTCCCCGCTCGCTCCTTAAACGTGCTGTTGACTTGATTGCCCCTATACGTTTGTTAATTTTACTCCTCGTAGTTAGGCAACCCTTTGTACATTTTTATTATTTTGGTTACTTTCGGTTCGGAACATCAGGTGTTGTTTTAAATGATTATTATGCGGTAGCTAAGGCGTTTAATAACTTCTTTATTTGTAGTTGCCTTTAAAAAAATCAAGCAAGTTGCTTGTATAAATTACTTGCCAATGTTAGTTGATTCAGTTAGTGCATACGAGGTATGGAAATAATAAAAGGTGTATGTGTGTAAAAAAACTCGGCAGGTGATGATGAAATTCCCTGCTCGCTCCTTAAATATTCTATTGAGTTGATTGCCTCTATACTTTAGCTAATTTTACTCTACGTAGTTAGGCAACCCTTTGTACGTTTCTATTATTTTGGTTGCTTTCAGTTCGAAACATCAAGTGTTTTGTTAAATGATTATTATGTGGTAGGTGATGATGAAATTCCCCGCTCGCTCCTTAAACGTGCTGTTGGCTTGATTGCCCCTATACTTTAGATAATTTTGCTCCTCGTAGTTAGGCAACCCTTTGTACATTTGTACATGCTAAAATGATTATAATGCGGTAGCTGAGGCGTTTAATAACTTCTTTATTCGCAGTTGCCCTCTTTTTGTTTAAAAAAAGCAACCAAGCAAGTTCCTCCCTTGAATTACTTGCCAATGTTACTTGATCCAGTCAGTGTATTCGAGGTCTAGAAAACAATGAAAGGTGTATGTGTAAAGAACTCAGCAAGTGATGATGAAACTCCCTGCTCGTTCCTTAAACATGCTGTTTACTTGATTGCCCCTATACTTTATCTAATTTTACTCTACGTAGTTAGGCAACCCTTTGTACGTTTCTATTATTTTGGTTGCTTTCAGTTCGAAACATCAAGTGTTTTGTTAAATGATTATTATGTGGTAGGTGATGATGAAATTCCCCGCTCGCTCCTTAAACGTGCTGTTGGCTTGATTGCCCCTATACTTTAGATAATTTTGCTCCTCGTAGTTAGGCAACCCTTTGTACATTTGTACATGCTAAAATGATTATAATGCGGTAGCTGAGGCGTTTAATAACTTCTTTATTCGCAGTTGCCCTCTTTTTGTTTAAAAAAAGCAACCAAGCAAGTTCCTCCCTTGAATTACTTGCTAATGTTACTTGATCCAGTCAGTGTATTCGAGGTCTAGAAAACAATGAAAGGTGTATGTGTAAAGAACTCAGCAAGTGATGATGAAACTCCCTGCTCGTTCCTTAAACATGCTGTTTACTTGATTTCCCCTATACTTTAGCTAATTTTACTCCTGCTAGTTAGGCAACCCTTCGTACATTTCTATTACTTTTGTTGCTTTCAGTTCAGCACTTGCCTAGTTTCTAGTGTTTCTTCCCGCTTTTATTTTGAGATTTTTGAATTTCTGGTTAGGTCAAGTATACTTGGAGAGTTTTTGATAATCCACCTTTATATCCACTTTAATTTTGATTTTTAAAGTGTTCAGATGGTCTGTTGAAGTTTTGAGAATTTTTCTGAAAGTTCTTAATTAATCATCTAGTTATGATGGAGTAATTTAAAAAAATCTTTTCATTTATAAGACGTGATATTGTTTGAGCTTTGGATTTTTGGTAAGTCTTGTCTCAGATGCCTTTTTGGGATTTTTGGACTTTGACACCGCATGGACTTTAAGAATTCTTGTAATTAAAGCCAGTTAGTATCTATTGAAAGTTTTGATTCATCCAATTGCAGAGCACCAATCCCGAAGTTAATTGATTTTAGTTAGTTTGAATTTTATAAGTATTTTTAGTTCTGCCGTTTGTGCACGATTCTGACGTTTATGCCGTTTAAGAATATCTACGTACTTAACTGTTTTGTGGAATTTATTTTTAATCCGGTACTGAGATCGGTGGGTTTTTGTACATAAACTTTTCTGTGTATAAGATATTGGACTTTCTGGGATATTTTAATGACCAGAAGAGGCTCAACAAATCTGTAAAAAAGATTAAATCAAGTTTTGAAGATGTTTTGTATATTATCTTACCGTAATTTCCTTTGAAAGATTCGTTTGGGCTTTGATTGAAATATTGAAATTCTTTATATCTGCTAGTTACCTGTAGCCAAGTTTAAGAAATTTAGTTAAGTTATGATATTTACCTGTTGCTCACCTATAAAAATTTATTTATTATAAAACTTGTAGAGATTTTGACTATTGAACTTCAATTTATTTAGGTAATTTGGTTACTTACGATTTTCTTTGTAAAAATAATTATTATTCACACCGCGTTTGTTAACTTCAAGCACGTTTCAGTTCGAAAGCAGTTTTATTTTGTTGTATGAAGCCATCTTGATGTACATTTGTCAATGTGTGAAAACTGGCAACGTTCACATCACAGCTTGACTTGCGTAGTTTATACAGTATGATTAATTTGATGCATTAGATCCAAAATTATCAATTTACATAATTTTGCATTACTTCGAAACTGTTGTCGAAACAATTCATAAATTTATTTTAAATTTTTATTTATGTTTATTTGAATGTTGAGGGTCTTTGGGCAGTTACAAGACTTACAAACGATTTGATATGTAATTAATGTATAAAAATCGTGCTATGAATTGTTCGTTGTTCGTTCGTTGGTCGTTTCAGTTATTCGAACAACGAGAATTATGTGCGTTTTTTGATCTCTTTGCGCCTTTTGTGCATTAAAAAAGTAGTTACCAAAACTACTTAAAAAATTACACATTAATAATGTAAATGTGTTATATTTTCAGCTATTGTGGGTCATTTTTAATTTTCTTATTGTCTTCGTCGTTTGTTTTGTTTGAATTGTAATTTCTTAAAACAAAAATGACAGTTTCTTCCATTTACTAATGCTACGCAACGCTTATCCTTGAACGTCATATATGATGGATACATATTTTAAAGAATTGCGATGAATATCCATGAGTTTCGTACCTAATAATAAAAAAACATGCACAAAAACTTTCATTCCAATTTCATGCTTCTCATTTTACAAATTCCAGTAGGAAAAAACTCATCACATCTAATTCCACTGAGAGACTCTGTGAAACGCTACGTGAAACGAGCATTTTTATTTTTATGGCATTTTACTTGATAGGTTTTATTCATAACGGAACGAGGCGGCAATTTTCGCTGTTTATGCGAATTTTTCAATATCAGCCCAATCCGACGTAGTTATTTTGGTGGCGATGTGGTTTTAGCTGGCACACAAAAGGTTTGAATTTTAGATGTAAAACAGGGGTTAAAATTTAGGTAGGTGAAACTAAATCAGATTAAAGGATTTTGAATTTAAAGGGGATGCTCGATTGCGTCTCTGTAAATGGTTTCTAAAAACGCCGCGTTGAAAAATAAAAGCGTAAAAAGTGCAAAAATGCTAGATTGGACGCAATTACAATTTAGAGGGCCCTTTTTGAACTTAAAAGAGGCTTTTAGTGAAAATTGTTTCCGCTTTTAATAACTCACTCGAAGCTGCAGAAATTGGAGCTTGGGTTCTTGCAAATCAGTAAGGCATTGCACGCGCACGCGCCCTTCCAATATACGTAACCATAACAAACCATGAAACTTCTTAAATTTAGTATTCGTTAAAAAATAAAAACAAGTTTCTTGATACCCCAACTTGTTACACCACTGGTTTTGAGCTTTCCACAAGTTTTGTTGACTTATTAAAGCACCGTTTGTTCAAGCGTCAAGTGGTTGTGGTACGTTTTCTTAAGGTAACTTTGCTCCGGCTTCTCCCGCAATATTTGTCGCTCCGCGGAGGCGGAATAAAGAGATAGAAAATAATGTTGTAAGGCTGCCAACTTAAATAATGGGCCTAGAGCAGTCTGCGTATTAAAGGTGAAATTTATATTTCATGCCATACAAAAGGGGGTGTCAGCAAGGCATTTGAATACCTTACAGCTTTCAGACACAAAGTAAAATAGATGAAAGCATACTTTTGATAAAGCCAGTTCATAAATAACAAGCAAGTTTGAAAAGAAAGTTGATTTTGGTTGATGCGCCAGACCTAATCAGGTTATAGTGCAAGTAAATCAGTATAAAATATTTATTTAGTTTAACACCTTGCAAATTAACGCTGCTTGGAAGTATGTTTTCTTTAAAAACAAAATTATTTATCACAACACCAAAAGACAAACAACCCGATGGGTGGCTGTCGAACTCGTGGGGCAGTTTCGTCGAGTCCTTGGGTAGAGAGGTGTTGTTTTGCGTCGAAACTGACCTGTGGAGAGGAGTTAACCTGGACTCAATCAGGTGGGTTAAATCGTACAACTCAAGAGGAGGTTACGAAGATGATTATAGGAACTGGAAGCTAGTGCTCAATCTGGTGGCTCATAGGCTAGCGACGGGAGGTTGGGGCTCGATCTGGTGACCAAAGGGGAGAGCTCGATCTGGGGACGGCCGGAGCTTGAAGATAGATCTTCTGTGGTCAGAGGAAGGAAGTTCAACATTTTTTAAAAAGGTAGAAATGGTTTTTATGTTTTGTTGTTTAAGTAGTCTGCTGATGCGGTTCAATAGTGACAAAGGCTCGGTAAACTAAAAATTAATATTCAAAACGTTTATAAGCGGGATAATGATGGGAATGTGCGTTTAAGTAGATGTATAAGTTTGCGGTAAATGTTGTTCTTCATATATTCCCACATTTACGTCGTTTTATTTGCTCTTCGTTGTACTATTTGGGTCTTCCAATAATAAAAGTTTTCTTCTTGTTCCAATTTCCGGTATAACTTGGTATAATTTTTCCTACCCGTTTTTCAACTTTGTCATCGCTTGTATTATAGACGACTATAATAGCTAGTCTAAGTCCCGGGTTGGCGCGGGTAGGATGGCCATTCACTTGCGATCACGGAAGTGCAACAACGTTCTCCGTGGTCGGTAGTTGGATGGGTGTCCCGAAGCTGCACAAAACACGGGGACTCGTGCTGGCGGATGGGCACGTAAAACAGTCGATCCCGGTCCCTTGGTCGTCGTTAGAGGAGTTGGAAGTCGACTCAAAAGTGTAGATGGATGAGCAAATGGACGAGTGAATGTAATGCCAAGGGTTTGGCGTAAGCTGAGGGGGCGTAGTTGTTAAAGGTCCAAAGGGCCCCACTACCCTCCGCAACATAGCGAATAAGCCAAACCCGAAGTGAATGGGATCAAACCTAGGACCTCAATGTCCTGTAGCGCTGAAGATAATAGCTAGTCTTCTTCTTCTTCTTCTTCTTCTTTGTCTGACTAGGGATATCTCCCTGTTTGTCTGGCTTGTTATTCCCCCGATGAAGAGATTCAGCTTTCCATCCGTTTGCTCGGTGGCCGTCCTGGAGGTCTTCCGCAGTTGGTATATTTGATTTGCTTATTTTTCTGCTTCCATTCGTTCTACTTGGTTGTTTCATTTCTTCTTCCTACTTTTCATCTATTTCACTACGTCTTCTACATTAGACATTACATGTTCTTTTTAAATTTATGCTTTTCTGTCTGTCTCGCAGTGTTACGCCTAATATTGATCATAAAACTTTCATCTCTGTTGTTCTCATTTTTCTGTTCCGTTGTATCGTTTACATTCTCTTACCCACGTCCTAATTACGATATCATCATAGCCTAAAGTTAGTTGATTCTGTTTGTGTAGCTTCTATAATTAATGTACCCTTATCAATCATGATGACATAATCGGAGGGATATAATCAATAATGATCTAGTTGACAAATCCAGATACAACAACAAGACACGCAAAGCTCCAATACCCCAAACCTTTCCACCACGAAATTAATTATTTCAAAACGAAACGGCTTCCCAAATTAATATCGAATCAAAATATTACCTCGGCAACAAGTAAATATTTATCCAACTTGTTGTCACGTTCCCGAACACAGCTGCAAAAACACCCAATTTACCGTGCATCGCTTAAGCACCTTCGGCAAGTGTGAAAGATAGAGCACGAAGCAAAAAACAATCGAGGAAAACTTTCACCCTACATCAACTTGTTAACGAGATTAAGTTAGAGCGACAAACGCTGCGTATTTTCATACGGGGTTAACTCAATTACCGCGCAGCGGGCGTTGGTCCAAATTATTTTTATCCAGTTCGATGCAAATTCAGTTGAGCACCGCTCCGAATTACACCTGATTGAATTACGTTAATTGGCAACGCAGAAAATCGAATTGAACCCGATGTGTATGGTATAATTCCTGATGCTCACTGATCTGAAAATGAACAAAGAAAACGTTCCGGACGTCTCATCGTCAAACTCGATGTGAATTGAAGCGAGCGAAGTCACAAAGGAGTAAATAGAAGCAGGTACGACGATGCGCTCTTTGTTGCTTGATGCTGAAACGTACACCGTGTATTTCAGAATCAACTTTTCAGAATGCATTGTTTGAATTCCCTTGTTTTGTCAGCGGATGACGGTGTTGCATTATTTATTTTGCGGACAGATGCATTTTCGTTGGCTGCATCTGTTGGTTGAACTGGTAACAGAATAACGCAAGACTGGAAATGGTTTTATTTGAGTTTCTCGTTGTGTATTGTAGGAAACTAGATTTCCCCGTGGAATAAACATTTTCTGTGCTATCTGAATTTTAGACTGCTACGTAATCAGGTTATTTAATTACGTCATTAAAACGTATAAACACAATTTACAACAAAAACAACTTGATTCCTTTAAATTTATTTAGAATCTTCTCAGTTTCCTCTACGGTCGATTCAATCATTTTAAACGGTTTAATCTTAGTGGGTAAATAATAATTGAACAATTATGGACAAAATCAAACTTTCATACGCTAAAATATGTACGTTAAAATTAATATGCAATCAAACGCGGCATTGACTGGTTTTAGTTGATAAGTTGCAGTTTTTTCATATTTCTTTAGATTTTATTAGTGCTTACGTTATTATGGCCGTGCTTTGGAGGGCACGTAAAGCCGGCGGTCCCGGAACACCTACGGCAATCGTGAACTACGGCGTGTGATATTAGGAACAATTTGAAAATTCGTAATTATTCCCGCCACAAATGTCACAATGTAAAAATCTGTAATTATTCTGACAAAAATTTATAAATCTATTATTATTTCCGACTAAAATGAGCCAACAATTTATAATTATTCTCGACAAAAATGTTAAAATTCATAATTATTTCTACCGCAAATGTAAAAATCTATAGCTCGTCTAGCCAAACCTGTTAAAATGAAAAATTAGTTTTGCCAAAAATGTAAAAATCTACCATTTTTTGCCAAATATTCAAAAATCCGTAATTGATCTCGCTACAAATGTCACAGCACATAATTTTACCTGCCAAAAATGCAAAAATCTACAGCTCGTGCCGCCAAACCTGTTAAAATGAAACATTAGTTTCGCCAAAAATGTAAGAATCTATCATTTTTTGCTAAGTATTTAAAAATCCGCAATTGATCTCGCCACAAATGTCACAACATAGCATTTTAATGCTAAAAATGTAAAGTTTTACATTAGAGTTCTACAGCTTGTCTCGCCAAACCTGTTAAAATGAAAAATTGGTTTCGCCAAAAATGTAAAAATCTATCAATTTTTAGCCAATTATTTAAAAATTCAATTGACCTTGGCACAAATAACACAACACAGCATTTTTTGTCGAAAATGTAAAAATTTTTAGTTCGTCCCGCCAATCCTATTAAAATGAAAAATTGGTGTCGCCAAAAATATAAAAATCTATTATTTTTTGACAAATATTTAAAAAATCCTCAATTTATTCCGCCACAATAGTCACAACATAGCATTTTGTTGCCAAAAATGTAAAACTCTACAGCTTGTCTCGCCAAACCTGTTAAAATGAAAAATTAGTCCCGCCAAAAATGTAAAAATATATCACTTATTTGCCAACTATTAAAAAATCTGTAATTAACCCTGCCTAAAATGGCACAATACAGCATTTTTTGTCGAAAATGTAAAAATTTTTAGTTCGTCCCGCCAATCCTATTAAAATGAAAAATTGGTGTCGCCAAAAATATAAAAATCTATTATTTTTTGACAAATATTTAAAAAATCCTCAATTTATTCCGCCACAATAGTCACAACATAGCATTTTGTTGCCAAAAATGTAAAACTCTACAGCTTGTCTCGCCAAACCTGTTAAAATGAAAAATTAGTCCCGCCAAAAATGTAAAAATATATCACTTATTTGCCAACTATTAAAAAATCTGTAATTAACCCTGCCTAAAATGGCACAATACAGCATTTTTTGTCGAAAATGTAAAAATTTTTAGTTCGTCCCGCCAATCCTATTAAAATGAAAAATTGGTGTCGCCAAAAATATAAAAATCTATTATTTTTTGACAAATATTTAAAAAATCCTCAATTTATTCCGCCACAATAGTCACAACATAGCATTTTGTTGCCAAAAATGTAAAACTCTACAGCTTGTCTCGCCAAACCTGTTAAAATGAAAAATTAGTCCCGCCAAAAATGTAAAAATATATCACTTATTTGCCAACTATTAAAAAATCTGTAATTAACCCTGCCTAAAATGGCACAATACAGCATTTTTTGTCGAAAATGTAAAAATTTTTAGTTCGTCCCGCCAATCCTATTAAAATGAAAAATTGGTGTCGCCAAAAATATAAAAATCTATTATTTTTTGACAAATATTTAAAAAATCCGCAATTTATTCCGCCACAATAGTCACAACATAGCATTTTGTTGCCAAAAATGTAAAACCCTACAGCTTGTCTCGCCAAACCTGTTAAAATGAAAAATTAGTCCCGCCAAAAATGTAAAAATATATCACTTATTTGCCAACTATTAAAAAATCTGTAATTAACCCTGCCTAAAATGTCACAATACAGCATTTCTTTGTCTAAAATGTAAAAATCTACAGCTCGTCCCGCCAAACCTGTTAAAATGAAGAATTGGTTTCGCCAAAAGTGTTGAAACATATTTTTGTTTTGCCAAATACTTAAAAATCTGTAAGTAATCCCGCCATAAATATCACAATACAGCATTTTTCTTGTCAATAATGTAAAAATCTACAGCTTGTCTCGCCAAACGTGTAAAAATCTATTAATTTTTTGCCAAATATTTAAAAATCCGTAATTGATCTCGTCACAAATGTCACAACACAGCATGTTTTCAGGCAAAAATGTAAAAATCTACAGCTCGTTTTGCCAATTCTGATAAAACGATAAATCAGTCTCGCCAAAAATGTACAAACCTATTAATTTTTTGGCAAATATTTAAAAATCTGTAATTTATCTCGCTCCAGATGTCACAACACAGCATTTTTCCCGACAAAAATGTAAAAACTAGAGCTAGAGAAATGAAAAATTAATTTTGCCAACAATGTAAAAATCTACCATTTTTTTGGCAAATACTTAAAAATCCGTAATTGATCTCGACAAAAATGTCACAACACAGCATTTTTTTCAACAAAAAATGTAAAAATCTAAATTTATTCTGGCAAAAATCTAAAAGTCATCATCATCATCATTATTCAAGCATAAAATGTCACAATATATAATTTTTTGACGTCAAAATGTTAAAATCCATAATTATTCCAGCCGCAAATGAAAAAGTCTACAGCTTATTTTGCTAAACCTGTTAAAATGAAAAATTGGTATCGCAAAAATGTAGAAATTTATAATTATTTTTCAAATATTTAAAAATCCTTAATTGATCCCGCCATAAATGTCACAACATAGCACTTTTCCAGCCAAAAGTGTAAAAACCTAAATCTTTCTGGCAAAAATCTAAAAATCTATCATTATTACCGTATAAAACATCACAATTTATAATTTCTTTCGTCAAAAATATTCAAATCCATAATTATTCCCGCCGCAAATGTCAAAATCTACAGCTCGAGCCGCCAAACCTGGTAAAATGAAAAATTAGATTCGCCAAATATTTAAAAATTTGTAAGTGATCCCATCACAAATGTCACAACAGCATTTTTCTTATGAAAAATGTAAAAATATAGTTATTCTGGCAAAAATCTAAAAATATGTTAATATTACCGTATAAAATGTCACAATTTATAATTTTTCCCATCAAAAATGTTAAAGTTCATAATTATTCTTGCCGAAAACGAAAAAATATACAGCGTGTTTAGACAAAAATGTCAAAATCAATAATTGGTGCCTCCAAAAATGTAATAATCCATAATTTCTTTTGGCAAAAATTGGAAAATGTGTAATTCTTCTCGCCAAAAATGTGTAAATTCGTTATTTGTCTCACCAAAATTGTAAAAATCTTTAATTTTTGTCGCGAAATATTTAAATTCGTTATTAATCCCGTCACAAATGTCACAATACAGCATTTTCCAACTAAAGCTCGTCGAAATCGGTCCGTCGCGTCAGTTCGAGAGATATAAGGTGCGAACATTGTCATGAAATCAGTACTTCCCCATACTGGAAGTCTATGAAAGCATTTTTAGACATATGCAAACGCTTTTTAAAAAAATTTGCTAATTTTCCTCAAATTGGTAAAAATTGTTTTCTTCTGTATTTTCCGTGGAATCACAGGTTTTGATAAGAATACTTTGTTTTGTTTCTTAGTATATTTAATCGCAGCATCTTACAAAAGATTAGAACCATTTGTCACATGCTTTAATGCCACGGCGCAAAAAGAAAACATGAAATTCAATTTCCTCTTCCGGATGTAATTAAGAAGAAACACAATTTATGAGCGACGAAAGAAGGTACAAAAAAATTTGTTGGTTATATGAAAATTAATTGCTTTTGCAGAATCTCAAATATACTCCCGTTTCTCATTTTAATGAAAAAAAATTTAAAGCGACAAATTATTAAGCTGGTAAAACATAAAACAAGAGTGTTCCTTTGTTCTTTTATATTACATTTCTAAAGGGTAACTTTTTTAAATAACTCGCGGTGTTGTTTTACCTCTTTCTGTCTCGTAATTAAAGCGATATTTTACCCTCCAGCAGTACAAAACTCAAGAATTAAAATACTACGAGTAATGCACTGTTTTAGTGGCGCGAATGAAAGCTTCCCTCCATTAAAAGTGTATTTGCTTCGGGCATTACGAATGCACAAGTGTTTGTAATTTTTTGTTATGCTGAAAACGTCACTTGCTCATTTTTCATCCGGGCAAATTTCCCAATCAGCACCGCCTTTTGGTGATTCCAGAGCCCCAGGGGGCACTTGATAAAAGATCGCCTCTCAAACGCCAATTGATAGCAAGGAAATACAATTGGCTTTCACTCCCAACCGATGGGGGCTTACGGAACTATGTCGAACGAAGAGAGAAATGAAATACCAGCCAGGATTATCAGATGTTTTATTGTTGCGGCTTCGAATCGAAAACTCCACTTTATTTTGAGAGTCGTATCGGCCACCCTCGCGACATTAGCGGCAACGGAAGCCATCCCTCTTACACCGGAAAAAGGGGATGTATAAAATCATCGGCACGGCCAATCAATCAATTTTCCTTTCGACGTACTCACTTTTTGTTATATCCGTCGAGATTTTGGGCCCGTAGGGAATCTTCATGAAAATTGTGATGTTATAATCGTGTAACTTTGCAGGATGGCTTTTTTTTTATAAATTATTGGGGTTGCTGTTTTGAAATATAAATCGTTATATAGATTTATCTTGGCAAGTCAACCGTGTGACCATTTAGCTTGGGGCACGTATGTGGTGGTGTAATCCATCGCAATGTAAATCAAGCAATTTTTGGTTCCATCGTTTCGATCCTGTTGTCATATTTAGTAGACAAAAAATTAATAAATTGTTGCCGTTATACAAAAAAAAATCACTTTATGTGTATTTAGAACGTTAGTAGCAACTACAAAATTTCATGATTTAACGACCGTGACGCATCAAAACAACACCACTACGAAATTATTAAAATAATGAAAACTCCAGCCCTTTTACTTCCGCTCACAGCCAATCAAAGTTCAAGGAGGCGTGGTCTTGCCCCGCTACGAATTAAACTTGGTGGGGGGAACAAAAACTGCTCTTGGTCCCTCCTCTCTCTCTCTTTACACCACAACCTCGGCTTGTCTCACTCTCTATCTATATCTTTCTCCCACGACATTATAAATGAAAATTGCGCAATGGTTACCAGTAAGTATTCGGTACTTGGGCCCAAATATAAAAATGCATCCCGAAGTCTAGGAGAACGCAAGTAAGTTGTTCATATTAAATACATTGACCTTGGCAACAAGAGGTACAAAAACAAACGCGTCAACATGATAAAATCATTTTATCTTTAAGAGATCGATCGGAACAGCAGTTGTAACAAACTTATTTTGGGCTGTTAAAATAATTTTGTTGTCGTTTCAGTAACCTGTAAAATTTAACTCCAAACTAGTTCTTTAACCTCTTTTTTTCCAAATTATTCCGAGCTTGTGGGCGCATCCCGAAGGTAGAAATAGTTTTCTCTCCACGTCATTTTTCTTTGAAAACGCGCTCCGCATTCAAAAAGATCAGAATCTCCCACCTGAACCTCAAAGAGCTAATTAGCCCTCCTGATCCGGTCTCATTGCAAACTTGAATAATCAAGCAATCATAGTTCGTTTGTAATATTTCACAGAAAAATCGCCAAACAGTTTGAATTCTATTTAATCCAAAAACAAACCTGATCGCCCGTTTTCTAATTATTGCAAACGTGAACATAGGAGAGATCAAATTTTGTTTGTGAGAATTCTAGAGAACTTGTTACAAATTTTAAACTTCACCGGCCCGCGGCGGTGCAAATTTGAACTTTGAGATATCACTGCTCGTTTGTAATAATATTCAGAAATCAAAAACTGAGGTTGTTCCTAAATTGAATTATAGAGAATATCACTGTTCTTTGGTAACAATACTTGAAGTGAATGAAGCGCGGATTACGCGGATTGTTTTTGCCCAAATGAAGAACTAACTACTTTGATGAATTGAAAGGTAAACGCCAATTGCCTGATCACTGGAATGAATTGTGGGTTCACGCTAAAGTAATGTATAGTTCTCTGTATATTTTATTGTCGTCTGCGTAAACCCAACAAATTTATAAGATTTGCAGCTGCAGATTGAAGGTGTAAACGATAAACAGTAGAGGCTTTGGTACGGAGTCTTGGGAGTGAGGGTGTTGACAACTTTTATTTGCAAAAGATTTAATCCACTACTCTCTAACTCCCTAGTGGTCTAATTTGCAGAGTAATCAGTTTAATGGAACTTTGTCAAACGCTTTGGTAAAACGTAGGTATTTAATGTCAACTGATTTCTCAATATCTATTTCTGAAGCCCAGTCCCTGGAAGTAAGGTACAGCCAATCAAATTCAGGAGGGCGTGGTCTTACCCCGCTACGAATTAAACTTTGAGGATAGGACCGCAACCGCTCCTTATCCCCTCTTTTTCACGCTCTCTACAACAGAACCGAGGTCTGTCTCACGATATTATATAAATTGCGTAATAAGAAAAAATTCATCCCAACATCTACCAAAACGCGGAAAAGTTATTATTATTAAATACGTTGACCTTGGCAACGAAGGGGTGGAAAAACAAACCAAAATGACGGTTTAATTTCGCTTGACCTGCGCTATAAGTGACCGGACTCGGAATCGAAACACCTCCAGCGAAATCGTGCATCGAAATTAAATCCCAAAAAAAGAGTCAGATCGCGCATTATTACTAAAAGGCTCGTGGTGCTGAGGGTGGTTTCGTCGAGTCCTGGGGAGCATAGGTACTGTCTCAGACCCGGATGTTTATTGACTTGTGAAGAGGAGTGCGGCGAACCAGGCTAATGCGCGGCCTAGGGGCTTGGTGACCGGAGGCTAGAGCTCGATCTGGTGACCGTAGGCTAGGGTTTGATCTGGGAATGACCGGAATCTAAAGCTATATCTGCGAAACGATGTGTCAACATTTTTTGTGCTGCAGAGACCATTCTCTTTGCAAATAAAGCTTCATTCTTTGTTTCTGTTATCATTAAGCACAACCCACACCCTACATTAATAAAAAAATCTAATAAAGAGGAGCATAAAGCAAAC
This sequence comes from Ctenicera cuprea, assembly GCA_958336395.1. NCBI lineage: Eukaryota > Metazoa > Arthropoda > Insecta > Coleoptera > Elateridae > Ctenicera > Ctenicera cuprea. The sequence continues at coordinate 3,486,416 of OY284493.1, forward strand.
ATGTGAGAAAAATTCTCGAAATAATGATAATATATACCCAATTTTGTTCCATCACATTTCTTAAATGAATACATATTACCGCGTCATTTTTTCTTGGTTAGACTGAGCTTATCGCATAAAACAATCTCCCATAAAACTTTTAGAGCACTTTTCTTTGGAATTAGGTGCCAAAAATAAATTTTCTTTTAAATATTGATTATGACACGAAAAAACCTTAAATCTCTTTTCAATTCCTAATTCAAGAAGAGCTTTCATTTTTTTCTGGAAATCGAAGCACCTGCTGTAATATAAAACACGCCCATTGTTTTACTTTCTCTCAAAAAACACGATTTCTCAATTTAGGAAAAGCATTACGGAGGGGCAACGCAGCGCTAACTTGCAGCCCGAGGGAGTTCTGTAATAACAGGGAAGCATCGTGAAAGGTTTTAAAGCTTCCAGGAGTCCGCAAGCACGAAATCGAATTCTCTTCATTATACCAAATATAAAAAATATACACCCCTGTTGTGAATTGCATTTCTTTGATGCTTTTGAGTCAATCTGATCTGTTTTAGGAGTTAAAGACGAATCCTTATTAAGTTTTTTTATACATTAAAAGCGAGGATGCTTGAAACCTTGGAAATTCTCAATTTCCTTGCTTTTGAGGCTAGAAACTTTGGTTTCCATACTTAAAGAATTTTATTTAATTTCTTGTTCTGACGCAGGATGGTAAATACGGCTTTCAAATGGAAATATTCTTCTTAATGCCAAAAATTATAAATTCTTTCACAATTTTCCAATTATTCTTGGGTATTGTAGAATTAAAAAATAAAAATTGTGTAACGAAACAAGGATTGTTACGTTAGTTAATTAAAAGATATCTTTCCGTTTGAGAAATAAAAAACAAAATTATATTCAGCAACAGTTTCACAACAAATCCCACCGCGCGCTGCCACCAAAATCTAACGATAAACAAAATCTGTTATTAAATCTCGCTTTGCATCAAAATCTCTCGTGCAATCAAATTCTACTTACGAGCAGCAACGTCCAAATTGATTGATTGGCTCTGTGTCTTCTTTACGGCCCAACAGGGACAGCTTCTGTTTCTCTTAATACCACCAAACTGGCCGACATAGCCCTCAGATAAAGTGAGGCTTTATCTGGTGATCCGTTACAATAAAGCATCCGATAATCCAGCTTGTATTTCATTTTGAGTTGAACATATTTCTGCTGAAATCCAATTGTTTTTTCCTGTTATTCAGTAAAGCTTGATGTGTTATGCGTTATTTAATGCCTCCAAGCACATTTGTAATGGAATATTAACAGCTGGTGTTTAAATTACAAAAATTGAAAAATAAATTAAGGGATTTTCTTATTTCCTTGTTGAAAATGTGTCAAAATTATCGTTAGAGCGTAGAGCATCTTACAGGCCGTAGCCCTTAATTACGTTTAGGTTGGTGTTACGATTACCAACAAGAAAATTCTTTGTGGGATACCTTTTAGGTGTTAAATAAAAATGGTTACCCTTAACGATACCTCTGAAGTCCTTGCCAGAATTTAGGAAATTTTCCTTCAGCTGGAAGGTATAAGAAGTCTAACAAATTCTACAGCAACATCAAACGAAAACGATACAAGTTAATTAATTTTCTACTCGCCATATTTATTAAGACCATAGGACGCCACAAGGATGGTTCTATGTATATTATAATAAAGTTTCGCGTTTCAATTTGTCAACTGCAAATTTAGGTTTCGGAAACTTACAAATCGATATTAATTTAAAATGTCTCAGTTTAGTTTAAATTACAAAATGCCACAAGTGTGCTTGTACGTATAAGTATATATTTAATAACGTTTCGTGATTCAAGATCTAATATTTAACCCATTTCTTGGTAGCTTATAATGTGATAGTTACTAATTTAAAGCAAAGCAATTTGGCTTAAAACGTAGGATGTCACAACTTCACTTGCACATATATGCGTATATATAACGACGTTCTTGTGTCAAACATTTTGCACCACTGCAAACTTAAACCTTGAAAGCTTATAAAATGGCACTAATTTAAAGCGTTGCAATTTAGGTTAGAATACAGGTTGCCACCCGTATAATAGTATACATTAAATCATACATATGGCGACGTTCATCTATCTAATGCGTTAAAAAGTGTAAATAATTGAAAACTTTTCAAAAAGATTACTACACTGGATTAATTATATTAAAGTTGTTCTAATTTGAGCTATAAAACAGGTTTCCACAAGTACACTTGCAAGTGTATATGTAAAACATTTTAATAATATATTAATAAAAACGCAACTTATATATCTCAGCACTTACAAGCCATTGAGGCCCATGGCTTGGTCACCTTCACTCTAGGTTTGACTTATTGCTATGTTCGGAGGGTAGTGGGGCCCTTCGGGTCTTTAACCACTACGCCCCCTTAACTTACGCCAAACCTTTGCCATTACATTCACTCGTCCATTTGCTCATCCATCTACACTTTTGAGGGGACCTCCAACCCCTCTAACGACTACCGCCTTGTTAATGCGACATCCGGGTCCACCTATTTGCGTGCCATTCCGGGAGCACGAGGTACCGCGTTGACTCGGCTTTCGGACACCCATCCAAGTACTGACCGGGCAAAGCTATGCTTAACTTTGCTGATCGCACTCGAATGGCTATTCTAACCGCGCCAACTCGCCACCCTATATGCAACTTATCAGTATTTAATGTAAGTTGTTGGCTTCCGCGGCCGTTGTCTATGGAATTTTAGTCTTTAAATTAAAGCCACGCTGTCGGTGTTGCTATTGCTGACCCGGTGGCGTATACGTAAGTATCATAATTTGGGTTATAAAATAGGTTTCCACAAGTAGACTTGCACGTATAGGTGTATATATGACACACATTTCATATTTTGTGTCGGAAACCTTTAATAAAAAGCAATATTACAAATTTAGCAGTGTTTAATCGAAGTTGTATGTTACGGGACTGTTGTAAATGACATCTTGTCTTGTGGGTATGGCTATTCGTAAGTATCTTAATTTGGGTTATAACACGAGTTTCCGCAAGTACGGTTGCACAGGTGTTTATATAGAACATATTTTAATAATTCATTAATGACAAATAAATAATGCAATATACCAGTATTTACTGTAAGTTGTTGGCTTCCGCAGTCGTTGTCAATGGCATCTTAGCTTCCCGGTCAAACCCGCGTCATTGGTGTTGCTAATGCTGACCTGGTTGCATATTTATAAAATGCCTACGTATTAGAACTCCCGCGTAACTTCGGGCAAAGATAAGACTGATATCGCGAATCGGAGACGTTGTATATTAGCAAATGTAATATTGATTCTGTTAGAAAGAAATAGAATGCTACAGCTTATACGTTCAGAAATCGTTTTAGCGATAATAGCAGCGGCGTAGTCGTTGCAAAGTGCACACGGCTAGGATTTGCGTCGCTTGAAGTAGCCCGGGTTTTTACAAATATACGTGCGGATGTATAGATATACAGCTTTTTGTTCGTGTGGGAAAACCTACATCGATAAAACAAAGCGCCCAATCAGCATTCGATTGTCGGAACACAAACGCTGCACTCGACTAAAAATATCCAATTACACAAGATTTAAATGCTGGTTCGTCTCTTTAGCTTTAAAATCTGCTTAATCTGTTAACCTATTAACATCTTTGAAACTCTTAATAACCGCAATTACAGCTTTTCTCTTCAAAATGCTTATACCACTGTCTGCCCAACACAACTTACCCGACCTCAACATTTTCGCCAATCACAAGCGGAACCGTTATACACCGTACCCTTAGAAACACAGTCTCTGCACTTTGTTCGTCCACAGCCTTGATGTTTATGTTTCTAAAACAATTATTAGCTATTAGATAAATGACATGTAATACTTAACAATGCAGGTCATATTTCATAACATCCAACTTGCACTTTGGTTACACATTGCATGTATTTTATTAACGTAGTCAAAAATGTGTAATTACAAATTTAGAGCAATCTACACATTAAACTACTACGTTTTCATAACTTGCAATATTAAAGATGAACTTTGTTTATGGACTTTGAATTTTACTGCTGGATAAATCGTTTAGAAATGTAAATAAGTTGTGATGTTTTTAATAAAGCACTTGTTTAAGAGTGATATTAAAACCACTAACGTCGTTATTCTTTGCCCAGTCTGGTAGATTTTGACTAATCTAAGAGCTTAGTCAAAATCAACCCTTATTATTCTAATTTGGCACAATAATAAAAGCTACAAGAAACAGTATCGACGTCTCCGCACTCAATGGATTATCTCCAAATCAAACCCCTAGATTCACATATTGGTCCTTCGAGCTGGAAGAAGGATTCAAGATTCACATTGGTCCTTCGAGCCAGATAACCGAGCCAGCCCGAGGAAAATCTGTCCGCAGATAAATTGCCGGAATTCAAAAAAAATTAACGACGCACAGGTCAAGTGCTGAAAACAAACAAAGCAGGATTCAAGATGTCTCGTGCCACTGTGGGCAAAACTGCATTGGCGACGCACTTATCAGTATTTAGCTTATAACAATTTTTACCAAAGCATAAGTTGCCGCAAGTAACTTCCACTTGTGAATGGATAATTAAATAGAACGGTTTTTAATTCTTTTAGTTGATTAATTAATAATAATGTCGTCACAATATAGGCTACAGCATAACATGTCGTCGCAAGTATAGTTGCACGTATAAAAGTATATAGAACAACTTATATTAATCCTTTACTTCAAAGTCTTCACACAAGGTTTTGGAAACCATCCGCACAACGGTACGGGTGCAGAAAAAGCAAAATTGGCACAAAGTAGTTGTTCGACTCAATTTTTGCCAGAAACTTGCTAATATTGAAAAACAGAATACTTGGTATCGTACTTAATTCTAAAACACTACATTTTTCTTTTTATAATAATTGATTTTTAGCCTGCTCGAACAAATGACTAGATATTAATTATCAGGCACCCTTTATAAACTATGTAAATTGTGTGAAGGACTGCTATCAGTTACATTCTCCAAACTGACAACTATAAAGCTGAAACTTAATGTTTGTGTCATTTCAGAACGTCAACTGCTATCAAACATCGTCCTCGTCAGTTTGCAGAAGCCCTTGTGCAAGCTGAAACGCTGATTTAAATTTCGGCTCATCAATTTTACAAAGTAAACCAAAACCACCGCTCTAATTCATTTTCCCCACATATCTCGGCATTTGTCTCCGTGTTCGAGCTTTGTTCTAAGCACACGCGAGCATTTTAGAGAGCAACGGAAACAATAGCTGCCAAGGCACGTATTGGACTCAATCTCTTTCCTACGGTTTCCATTGTCAGCTCTTCTAAGCCAATATTCTGTTGCTTTCACAAGTCTGTGCGGTGACGAGCTGACGTTATTGGTTTTTCGAAACGTTATCGGATCTGTATTGTTTATTTTGACGTGTACGACGCTATACGCCAACGGTTAACAAAATGTTTTCTTTGTAAAGGAAAAATAAACATGTTCGGAAGGTACGTATTCGAGAGATTTTATTTTGTTACGGGATCAGAAAAGTTCGAATTGGATTTAGGGGGTAAAAGTTTTTTTATTAAAACCAGGTAGAGAATTACTAGAGGATTTATGCCGTGGAAACCACACAAATGAAATAATCAGCAAAATGGGAGAACCAGTGCTAGTTGAGGTGTCAGAAACAAAATGGATTGGTCCGCTAAATGATGTAGCAGGTAAAAGGAAAAGTTTTAGGAACAATCAGAGGAACAAAGGCTTGTGCTTTTTTGCAGTACCTACTCATTATTATTATTATTATTTCCATTATTAACCCAGTTAATTACAGTCCTTGACATGTTCCTTATTTTGGCTCCTTCCAAAGACAACCTTCAAAGGCTTTTTTTTATTATTTCGTTCTCATTAAAATTTAGATACCGTTTAATTTCAAGGAAAATTAATACTTCAAAGCGCTGTTGGTTTAACTAACATTTGCTTTCAACAAGCAAATACATAACGTTTAATTCCAAACTTCAATTTTAAGCACGATTTACTCATATTTGCACAAGTTAAAGTATTTCAAGTAAATAATGCGCTTGTAATTAAAGTTTCTAACAGTAGAGAACATGTAAAGCTCGCATAGCGGTGGAAACATATCCGACAGCTTTCTGAACTTGTAACTTTCACGTACTAGATACCCCAAACCTGTATTTGAAATTCACGACCCGCCCTTATACCGAAGTCAGTCTAAATTATTTGAATTGTTCAACACTGTTGTGATAACTACAAAGTTACAATTTTCCAAGCTTTTCTTTTAAAGAATGCATAATTGAAGAGCTTTTAATGAGATTTTTAACGACACGTTTTAAATTTATGGTAATATAATTTGACCTTATCATTATTTGAATTAAAACCGCTATAAATTTTTGTCATAATACATTTAATGATCGCGTGGCCCAGTAAGAGTCAATAATAACTTTAGTAAACCTGAAG